>VYZV01042175.1:31242-47737 GCA_013401275.1 Pandion haliaetus
GCTCCCCGCCGCCGCCAGCCCCGCTCCCCCGCCGCTCCCCCCGCGGCTCCGCGGCGGCGGCTCCGGGGACGGGGAGCGCCCGGGAGCGCGGTGAGCGGTGCAGTAGAAAGCACGATCCGAGGTCAGGGGGAAAACGCGAGCGGGGTTTTAAAGTTAGTGCCGGTACGGCACGGAGCGCGTAGTGAATTTGTGGGAGAGAGAGCTCTGCTTGTAGCTGGCATGTGGGGAAGTCCCAGTTCCCGGTAGGTTTCGAGCTCCTTGAACGTGGGTTTCGGCGGCGGTACCGGCAGGAGACAGCGTTAAATCGGGGTGCAGGGACCGTCTGGAGGAGGGAAGAGGCCCTGCGAGGCCGTGCTCTGTGCCGGGCGCCCGTCTCCTTTCAGTGGTGAGAAACACACATCTGAGCCTTCGGGAGCTCCGTCATTTCTTCATGAGATGACCATCTTGTTCTCTTGCTCTCAGGCACGCCATGGGTACGACCGGCCACAGCGTCCTCCTCCTCCAGCAGCTGAACATGCAGCGGGAGTTTGGCTTTCTGTGTGACTGCACAGTTGCCATTGGAGATGTTTACTTCAAAGCCCACAGAGCGGTGCTCGCTGCTTTTTCAAACTATTTTAAGATGATATTTATTCATCAGACGAGGTAAGGACGCACAGCTCTCCTACCTTTTAACTGCTCTGTTCAACTTCCTGCTTTTTCCACTTTCTAAAGGTATTAAAGTCCAAAAGAGCACAAGCGGGGATGCTTAGATGGCCTGAGATTATTCTCCTAACTTGGCGTACGCCTCGGCTCTCTAAACATTCCCAGTCCAGAATGTGCTGTCCTTTAAAACCACCCTCCTAGTCAGCATATGCCAACATCAGGCCCCACGTTTTGGAGAGGAGACATTTGTGTGACCAGAGAAAATAAACATGTAAGTACCACAGTCCTCCTGCAGGGAGAAGAACCTCACAGATTTGCAGTTTAGGGATATCCAGGTACCTCCTGCCCATAGGCAGTGTGTCCATTACTTTGCATTAGCTTGTAGGCAAGCTTGCTGGGTGGGACTGTCACTTCTGGCAGGATCTACGGGCTCGAAGCAATCGAGAAGCCGTAGCCTTATCGCAGTTCTGCGCTTCAGACCCTTGCAGATAAGGGTTGGGACTGAGATCATCAGTTTATTTCAAGCTACTCTTCAGATGCTTCATCTGGCAGGGTCAGGAGTGGTTCTGCAGGTATAACGACAGTGGTGCCAAGGTCTAATCTTGCCTCTGACCTGGAGCTTGCTGCTTTTAGTCAATTAAACTCTTCTCCATTCCCCTTCCTTTTTGAGGGTCATGGCCCCCAGCACCTTTGCAAGATAATCGTTAGCCATCAGCCGCGTAACCCTTTGGCTGGAAGTGAGATCAGTTAACTTCCTTTCTGATAGATGTTGTTTACCGACACTTAAGTACAAAGCTTATAAAGATTACGCAGTAGCAGCAGCTGAATTTATTACTTAAACACACAAATATTCTTTGCCTCCTGTTATTGGAGTGGCATACACTGGTGATGTGTAGCTTACATGGCATCGCTGTGGTGCCATACGGCAGCAATTGGCTGTGCGCGCGAGTGAGGGGGCGACCGGGAGCTGGCCACTCTCGCCATCCCTGGCTGCGGTTTTGCGCATGGTCTTTATAATCACAGGGATAAACACGCGCTCAGGCCCTTTGCTGTGCAAACAGGGCATAGGCACTTCTGCAGGTCTTGGCGGGGAGCGCTGCTCGTGAACCGGGAGGCAGGCAGCACCGCACACCCTCTAAGAGCAAACGGCAGTGCAAATGAGCAGGCAGGTAATGGATCAGGATTGTAATTTGGAGCCCTGTATGTGCTTAATCATCTGTCTTGTTTCAGTGAATGCATAAAGATTCAGCCTACAGACATCCAGCCTGACATATTTAGTTACTTGTTGCATATCATGTATACCGGGAAAGGGCCAAAGCAGACCGTCAGCCAGAGCCGACTGGAGGAGGGCATCCGTTTTCTCCACGCAGACCACCTCTCCCATATCGCAATCGAGATGAATCAAGTGTTCTCCCCAGAGCCAGTCCAGTCTTCAAACTTGTACGGGATCCAGATCTCGACCGCACATAAACCGGTGAAGGAACGCCTGGGAGCGAAGGAGAGTCTGCCCCAGGCGGGCAGTCGGTCTGCCGCCCAGGGCGATCACCCGCAGCTGCAGCTCTCTCTGGCCATCGGCCTGGACGACAGCTCCCTGGACCAGCAGGTTGCTCGCCCCTCCGCTCAGCCCACTGCTCTCACCAAGCCAGCAGAAGAGCATCCGAAGCTCTCGGTCTCCATAAAGCAGGAGAGGTGTGACTTGGAGCCCATGGTGTCCCAGAGCTGCACCCCTCCTTCTCCGGAGGTAGCAAGCCCCATCTTTGCTAAGGCCAGCCTCAAGGTGCACTTGTGTCACTACTGCGGGGAGCGTTTCGACTCCCGGGGGGGCCTGCGGCAGCACTTGCATACCCACGTCTCGGGCTCGCTGCCATTCGGCGTGCCAGCCTCCATCCTGGAGAGCAGTGACCTCGGGGAGGTGCAGCCTCTGGCTGAGGACAGGGAGGCTGGGAATGGCCACCGGATCGGGGCCTTCCTCCTCAAGGAGGATGAGCATCAGCTGGAGCATCCGAGCTGCAGCGACCTGGAGCCTCTGCAGATCGGCCAGCTCTCCCTCATCTCCAAGGACCACGAACCAGTGGAGTTGAACTGTAACTTTTCTTTCTCCAGAAAGAGAAAAATCAGTTGCACCGTCTGCGGCCGCACGTTTTTCCGGAAGAGCCAGCTGCTGGAACACATGTACATGCACAGAGGGAAGCAGCACAAATACAGCCGCTGCCAGCGGCTGGAGAGCCCTGCAACTCCCAGGTTTCATCCTTACTGTGACAGTGAGAGCGTGGGGAAGACCTCCAGTTTATCCCAAGACCACTTAGATGAATGTATACTGGAATCGGATCTCATCCAAGAAAGCGTTGATACGATCCTGGTAGAATAGTTCTCCCCCTGTGTAGCCTTCACACGCTGAAACTCCGGGTATTTTGGCATTTTCCACCTTGTGAGTGGCTGCTCTCTGCGGCTGATTTTCTTCAACCACCATTCCTGTCACCTCTGAGATAACTGTGAAAGAACTGTGTACTTCAATTTGTGTACTTGCTTTTTTACTTCTCTAACTTTTAAACTCAAGCTAATTCCCATCTAAGTCCTTGGAAGCCTCCATGTAACTCAGTTACATTTTTCGTAAATGTGAACTTATTCCCGCTCTGCTTTACTAGAGTTAAGACTGTATTGCTGGGTGTGAGGTTTAAACATCGTCTAATACGCTGCACGGTGCCTGGGACTGCTTGTATCCCATAGGATTGCTCTTCTGAAACTAGATGGAGGGAAATGTAGAGGGAAATATGTATTGTGTTTCCCAAACAAGTTTGGTTTTAATTAAAATAAATATCTCAAGGAGATGAATCCTGAAGTTCGTGTTGTGTAACCGCAGTTAATAAATCTCTACATAAATACATGCGGGAGCCATAAGGCTGGGCTTTTCAAGGGAACTGGGGGCACTGATGTAGGGGTGGCAACCTTCACTTTGACAAGCCCTGGAGTCCTTGTTGGTACGATCTTTTACATTTACTTTTAGACTCAAGGGGTTTACGTGCCTTTTCCCTCATTCCTTCCCCGTCAACCGTTACTGTATGAGCAGAGGTAAGTTTTGATGCCCCGCTAGGACCACGTCCCATTACTGGACCGTCTTCTCTGCAAGGAGGAATGAAAGCTGCAAAGAAGTGTCCTCTCCTCCCAGAGAGGAGACGCATCCTAACCTAAGTCTTTACAGGATTAAAAAGCACATACGGATTTTCTCAGTGAAAATGATTTCTGGCTGTACAGCTTGGAGCAAACACATTCTTAAATACTGCAATCTGTGTATTTGCTAAGAGCAAACATATAACGTGTTGTTTCTTCTCTGCTTGCAAAGCCACCATAAAATGGTAAAACACAAGCTTTTTGCCTTTCATTATCATTATGTGATATCTGAAGAGTAATAACTTATCCAAGAGGGGTTTAAAATTGTACGTGTTCCTCTTGGATTTGTATTTTGGCCCTCTCTAGTTTTTCACCCGAGATACCCCAGGCTTCCTACCAGACGGGCTCCAACCCATTCCTCAAGAGATGCTCTTAATCAGAAGGCCCCAAAGAGGCACACAAAGTTCTTAAAGCGCAGAGGTTTCTTTTGCAGCGGAGAGCGAAAACCTTGCGAGCTGCTCCTGTAATCTTGTTACCCAGTTTTTTGAGAAGCTGAATGCTCCCTGCCAGTCCTGCTGGAGTTGAGTCATTGCCTTTGGAAAGGGGGAGCCTGAACAATGGTGAGAACAGTTTATTGTCAAAATGCCCGCTCCAAAGTTCTTTGTAGTCAGGACCCTTGAGCTGTCTTCTTTGAAACTGTCCTGGAGCAAGAGCTGCAATTAAATTGCTGCTGAATTAAAAGACCATCTGAGGTCTTTGTGAGGGCGGCTGCTGCTTCTCCTGGGCAGGGAGCTGCACACTCCAGGGGATGGCTTGGCCACCGAGGGCTGCCAAATTGTGTTTTAAGACAAAGGGGAAAAACAAACAGCCTCTGAGCCTGCCCGGATGATGTTACAAAATGCACTCCGCGGTTTGGTGTGTGCTTGCCTGCTAGACCGAGTGCCCCCCTCGCCGTGTGTATCCATTAAAGCTGCTCTGGTGTCAATGCATTTTAACTCTGCTTAAAAAGTCTTTCTTTAAAACAAACAAACAAAACCGTGCCAACATCCAGGCCTGCAAATGCTGCATCTGAGCACAGAGCGATTCACATGGAGCATTTCCTAGAAGAGAGCCTTCTGGGTCTCTCCCAATAGCATCAGCTAAATCACATCCAGCGCAGACTGCTTATAACTGGGGTAAATGCCCTCTGGCTTCCACTGACCTCTATTTCTACATGACGGTTAAAAAAGGTTTTTAAAAATGGTATTCTATAGACATTCCCTATTTGTGTGTGACACTTTACCGAGTGGGCTGGCTTCTCTGGGTGCTGCTTGCTTCACTGGGGTTCCTACATTTAATTTTAAGAACAGAGAGGGGTGTCTGCTGGGTTGTGTATAGCTGTAAAGAGCTAAAAGCGAGTTTTGAGACTATTCAGTCAGTAGATGAGCACCTCAGAACATTGACTAGCTGCTTGACTTGCCTGAACTAATTGATATTGAAAGTCAAATGGCCCTTGATGTCTCTGCAAAGATAACCAGGCAGTGGTAACAGAGCTCAGTACTGGGGACAGCAAGCAGCAGTGCCCGAAGGCGTCTCTGGGACATGCTGCTCATCTTCAGGTTTGTGGGCAGGATTGTTGTGTTCACTTCTTGGCCATTAAAAGGGAGCTTTAATAAAAACTGTGAACTCGGATAGAAGATCCAAATGTCTATCAGCTCTAAGTGCCTATGTGTTGTAGGAGTGACTCCGTCTCACTGACTGCAAATACATCAGTAAAGCTGAAATCATACTGAAAGCAGCACTGTGTTCATGTACGTGTTCAGTATGTCTCTGAAAAGTTACAACTGTAAGTGATTTTTCTTTTTACCCTTTTTAGGGTCTACTTTGGTTGAGCTTTGCGGTACTGAACATCTGTGACATCAAACATCTGTGAAAGGCATTTTTTGCATCATTTGTGATACCAGAAATGCATTTTCAGCAGTTTTCTACTGCAAGCGTTGAAGTGCTGTTATAATTAAAGCAGTAGAAAAAGCTCGAGAGACAGAAGTCATCAGCTCTGAGTTACGTTAACTTGAAAACATCATTCTCTCTAAGTCTTATGAATAGAAAATAATTTTAGAAGACAGTTAACGATTGCTGTGCAAGGGCAGCAGCTGCTCCTGGATACATCATAAGAGGTTTTATTACTGTATGTAGAAGACACTTGAATTACTGAGTGCTTAACCTTTATGCCAGTGCGTGCTTGAAAATCTGCCTGACTTGCACAGCTGGGCTTGGCAAATACTCATTTCTTGTGGTTTGGGTTTTTTTTTTCTGAAAACATAGAAGACTTTGTCACAGTATGCAGGATAATGATACTGGTGATTCCTTCCAGATTTCTGTGACTGGTTGATAGATGCACATGGGCTTAGGCAAAGAAAGCCCCAGGGTGGTGATACTTGAAGGCTGGAAGTCTAAAAGCTCCAGGGGATCCCCAGAGCTTTGCCCTGTGCTGCGAAGGGGTCCCAGCATCAAGGGTGCAGAGCTGACGAACCACAGGCATTGAAGAGCTTTGTCTGTGGGCTCTGCAGCTCATGTTTTATGAAAACATGGGAAGATTGGTGCTCAGACCCCTGCCAAAGCCCTGCAGTGTGAGCAGACTGCTCGGCCAGCTCAAGTTAACCTCTGAAATGCCAGTAAGTGCTGCAGTGGCTGCCATCACTTTCACATGTATCTGAGTGCTGGCCTGAATACGCTGCCTGTAGGTTAGCTGGCTCGGTGACCAAAGCATGCTAAACAATTTTGAGATAGGTATTTTGAAATAGTTTTAGTGCTCTGATGCTGAACAGGGCAAGTCCAACAGGGCCCATGTTTCTTGGGCTGCTTAGGGTATTTATTTGTAAATAAAGGGTATTTATCCCCCCCTTGCAGCAAGGGGTCTAGTTATTTTACTGAGAAACTTGCTTTTCATCACCTGCAGTGCTGGTGGAGATGCCATTTGCAAGCATTTGTGCAATGAAAGCGTTAGACTTTGATGCCTGTTACTTGCACAAGTCATCCTTAAAAGATAACCTGTCCCCTCTCAACATTCACCTGTAAATGTTCGGATTTTACCCCTTCCACCTTGAATTTTTGGGTGGGTGGGGGAGAGCAATGCCAGCACTTGCCTGCTGGCTGCCCAGGAGGTGATGCTGATGGCCGGGCCGTGCTTGCCCCATCTCCACACAGGATAAAAAAAGCCCCTTCAGCTCATTCTACCTTTTGCACAGACTGTGGTTACAACATGTGTCTTCAGCCATCTGGCTACACCAGCCATTTGGGCAGGCTCTTTGCTGGCATGTCGTCTGTCAAATCACTGCAAAATTGGGCAGCAGCAGTGTGCAGGGGGTGCGGAAGGGCTGACAGCCCGTCCGTGGGTGCAGTGCCCCTCACCAGAGGGGTTTGGGACGTGTGCGCACTGAGAAGGTTAAAAAGGGAAAGGAAATTTGCTGTCAGGATGTAAACCTGAAGCAGTGAGCACTGTGGTTAAAAATAAAGCCATGAAATAATCGCTATCATGAGCTTTCTAGAGTGTAAGGCTGATACTGAGTAGTTTTCTACTATTTTGAAGGCAGAAGGTATAAATCCTGCGTAAGCGAAGCCTTCACAAGTGGCGTGAAAAGTGATCTTAGCATATGCAATTCAGCATCATTGAATGGGACTGTGAGCTATCAGTGGCCAAGTTGGGAGGTTTCTTCTTGGCCTCCCACAGCAATCTGCCAACAGCAGGTCATGCCATACCGCTGCAATCCCCTTCAGCTTCACTGTTTAATAAAACCCAGCCTTTTCTTTCCCGCTCTTGCCGTGGTATGCCAAAAAAGACTGCAACTGAGTGGGTTTCCCAGCAGTCCAGCACTAGGAAAATATATTCTGAGCAGTAAGAAATCAGGATGAAAAAGGTAATGAGGATGGAGCTGCCCTAAATTACACACCAGTTAGATATTTACAACCGGAGCTGTGTCAGGACTGAATTCCCCAAGACACAATCGCAGCATTTACAGGATTTGCATATTTCATTAAGAAAAGTAATGACACAACTTCAAAAGCAGCCTAAGAGAGGAAATGTTTCCACTAACTACTCTAAACCAGGTGCTGCACCCTCAGAACAAAGGCACAGCAAAGCTCAAAACCTTGTCTGCTGAATTAGGCTGGTTTTCACCTGAGCTGAGATGTCTCTGGGAAGCTTTGCAGGGCTCCGGGCAGCATGGCAGCCCGCGCGTGGCTTTACCCTCCCAGGATGCACAGGACAATGCTGCTAAAGGCTTCCAGCAGCAGTCGGGCAAATTTTAGTCCATGTTAACCCTCCCGTTACTGGGACAAACAGCGTAAGAAAATGTCGTGTAAAGCCCCTGTCCCTCCTGGTGCTGGATTTGCAACCCAACGGTTGCAGGATGAAAAGCCAGCTGTAGGCACTGGGGCAGGGAAACCAGGGCCGCGAGCCCTGGGGGTGACGCGGGGGAAGACACCTGATGGTAGGCAGAAGCGCGGCGTCAACCGTCGAGCTAGGCCTCCATGGGGCCACTGCCAGCGCCAGGCGTGCAGCCTCGCCAAGCTCCCGCCGAAAGCGCCGACGTGCTGGGGCTGGAGGCTGATGTTCAGCATCACCTCCTTTCCCCTGCAGCCATCCCGGGAGGGACCCGCTCTGGCAGCGGTCACCTCAGCCAGCCCGCAGCAACGCCGGACCCAGCAGAGCAGGCGCCGAAGCCTGTCATTAGGGGCCGAGCATCCCCTACAAGCCTCTGTTTATTCCGGCGGTGCGGTTGTGAGCCGCTTACTCATCACTTTAATGAGCAGGGTGCAGGTGTGCATTCCTGTTGTGCCTGTTGCACACGCCTGCCGGCCCCACGCTGGCGAGCCAGCCGGTCCCCCAGCCCGCTGTGTCGTGCCCGCAGGCCCGCAGCTGCCCTACAAACTTCAGGGAGATTTGGGACGGGAGGCTTTCTGCGCTTCGGCCTTCCCTGCCTCGCTCCGGCTAGCAAACGAAATGCAAATTCAGCTGCAGGCTGTCTGGGCTGCGACGAAGCGTCGTGCAGAGTCCGCCCGCGCTGCACCGACAACGCCCGACGCCTTCGTGCAGCAGCAGTCTGGGGGAGCTTTTGGCACGCAGAAAGCAAGTGGCTGAGGCTGCTGGCAGAGGCAAGGGGATGCATCGCTCCTCCTTCCCGGTGGGGATGCTCCGAAGCACCGTAGGAGTTGGAGTGCTTGCGCTTCCCACCCAGCTGCCATCTCACCAGTCCCACATCACAGGGAGCTGTCACAGCACTGAGCCTTGACGCATCGGCACCTCAGCCTCGTGTCTCCATTAAATGGCAAACAGCGAGAGCAAACGTGACACGAATGACTGTCGTTAGATCGCAGAGTTGACACCCCTCTCAAGATGAAAATTTGCTTTCTGGGACAACAGCAAAACGATGCTCGGTGTGTCCCTGCACCGGTAAGGACTTGGCGCTGGAAGGGCAGGACCTGAACGGACACCGGTACCTGCAGAAGGGACCCCACTGGGGCACCCACCTTGGCAGGGGGGTGTCTCCTCTTCCAGATTAAAGAGCTTGGAAAGGATGATCTCTGCTAGGTCTAACTGAAGGACTGATGGGGTGACTGCCAGTCAGCTCTAGCTGCAGATGATACTTTCATTTTAGCAATCTGAATTGCAAAACATGTTTTCCTAACGTCTCCCTCCTCCTTTTGTATGCAGCATGTTTGTCGGTTTTTATGTAACAAAACCTATTTTAAAATGCTGGGTTTGGGTATTTTAGCTGAAATCCACTTTCCAGCTAAATGGACTTTCACCCCACTGCAGAAAAATCCCACCATTTAGCGCAGAACTATGCTTTTCACAATTCTCTGCAGAAAGAAAAAAATGTGAAAGTTGTGCCTGCTAAAAAAATGTTAACCTATATTGTTGCTTAAATAACTGTATAAGAAAGAACATCCTCTGATTAGTTTCTAAAAAAATCACATTTAATGTAAAGATTTTATCTGGTTGCAAATGAAAGTATTTCATTATTTTAATACCACCCAACGAGAGCTAACAAGAACCATTTCTCTGGGAAATAAAACTGCCCATGTAAAATAATATTAAAGCAAAATATTTAAATCAACCTGTTCTCTTGGAGCATTTCATTGGTTTTAGTTACTCATGTTGAAACCCTCTATATGTAAGACAGGCAGTATTAGGGCTTCACTGCCCCTAACACATGGGTCCATCAGCAGGGACCAACTTTCATCCATCCCAAGCACAGAACAGCATTCCCGTGTATGTCATGCTTACTCAATTTCTTACATGCATTTGTGAAAAAAAAAAAAAAAAACAACTTCTGGATTTTCATTTTTATACATAAGGACACGTACGAAAGTGTCCATCATTTATGCAGGGACCGCATCTTAGATTCAAATGCTAGATTCTTGGCTGCTGTAGATTTGTTCCTTTGAAGCAAACAGAGCTGCAGTGAGCTTCAGCAGCTGGAGGTCTGGTCCTAAGCAACCTGCAAATTTCTAATGCACTTTTGGTGTCCCAGGGCAGGAAAGAAAATTCAACATTTGTTTGTGCCATCGTTGTCTACCAGCAATTTCCACAAGGAACTTTTCAGTGGACACTCTTACTTTCTGCTGCAAAGCAATCACTTCCATAATCGAGAGGGGCAGCAAGCAACGAACTCCTGGGTAAGGAGCCAGGCAGCCCAAAAGCAATCTGAATGGGGCTATTAAGAAACCAAGGTTATCTATCATTCCGGTTTATTTCAGCTGTCGGTGAGGAACGCGGTCCTGAAGCCAGTCCACCCTTTGGTGCTCTGGCACAACCACGCAGTCACATCCTCACAGGTTTCCTGGCCCGGTACTCCCTCGCAATAGTAAATATATCATTCCTTCTCTGAAAGAATAAATGTTTTACTAATGTTCAACTCTCTAATAACAATGAAGGAGTAGAGAGTCTTAATTAAGTCATTAGCGGCTGTTACAAGTCTATATTTTGTTCTGTAAACCTAAAAGAATACATAGTATTAATACTATTAAAAATGTATAACTTTTTTCCCATATTTTCTGTATGTTACAGAGTGCCTTGAGGAATTACATGAAAGATATTATGCAAAAAAAATTATTAGGGTGTGGGGCCCATCTGAGCCATAACAGAACATGCCGAAGCACCGAACTTGCTGCCCCCCCCTCCTGAGGTGCCGGCCTTGCCATGGACCCCATCAGCACCAAACCGTGTGCCTGGAAATAGCAACCCAGAGCCTTGGGAGCAGAAAGCATGACCCAGGAGCTCGCAGGGAAAACCAAACCAACCGCATGGGATGGGCAAGAGCTGTGCCATTCCACGTGCAGCGGGGTTTGACCCCGGTCTGTCTGCAGAGCCCCAGATGTCTTCCTCTGGCGGTACAGGGCATTTCATAGGTAATTTAACTATCAGGCAGCAGGATGGCTTTTCTTAGCCACTGGAGATTTGTGATCTTTCACACATACCTTATAGCAGTCCCTGGGCAGCCAGGACTCTGCGGTGCAAACGACTGGCCAGCAACTGAAAGGAAACCTTATAATAAGAGCACAGAAGGAGCAAGCCTCCAAAGAATTCAGGTCTGCTACCAACTTCAGGATTTCTTTCTGCTTACCATATGGCTGCCTGAAAAAGCTGGACACAACGGAGCACCACTGTGAGTTTATCCTTTCATGTATAAAAGCTCTCCATAGCTGCCCACTCAATCACAAGGCAAGAAAACAACAGGTACATTCAACTTTAATGAAATAATCATCAGTTATATGTACAGCTGTAACAGAGGGAAAACCAGCTACAGAAAGGACGCAAACACAACCCTGGACGTGGAGCAACAGTCGCAGGGGCCAGGCTGGACCAAAGCATTTCCACCATTCTTCTCCTCTTTTGAAGACGTGTTTTGCCTAAAAGGCAATACTGAAATACAGGAAATCCTCCCAAAACTGCCTAGCAGGCTGACAGAAGATGACAGCCTGGCCCCATGGGGTCATTTTGTGTTTCTTTACCAGAGCCCGGACATCCTCCTCTGCAGCTGACACCAGCAGGGCACCACAGAGATGCTGCGGCCCTTTGCTCGGCACTGACCTGCCGCAGTGCCTGGTGTAATCTCATAAGCAACCTCCAGCATCAGTATGGCTCTTCTTGGGGTGCTGCAGCAGCAGCTCCAAAGGTACATAAAAAAGTCCTTAAAAAGTCCCTTTCGAAACTATGGCAAAATAGCTGGAAGGACCAGTATGAAGTACAAAGCCATTAAAACTGTACACACTGAATTACTGATACCTGATAACTTATTAATTAAACTCACGGAAAAAGAGGATGCTTTTTTTTTAACATCCTCTGGTTTAAGTTTTACTTGCACAGAAACAAGCTGTGGCACTCACTGCTCACAGTACTCTCATAACAACGGAGATGCTTTATCAAAGTTTAAAACGTGGTTGCGCACCAGGTACTAGGAAAGTTTACAGCCCTTGTATTTTAACAGGAATCCAAATCCTACACTGGGAAGGGAAATCTCAGCACACTGCCTATGGTCAGTAAGCAATTGCCAAGCGGAGGCTGCTATTTCTGTATCGGCTGAGAAATACGCAGGAGAATATTCTCAGAAGAACAGGCTGACTTGCCCGCAGCTGTAAGTAAATCCGAGCCACGCAGATGCAATCCCAAATTATTAAAAGGCCCCTTTCTCTTGGAGAGCTGGTAGTTAGAGGCGATGCTCGCACACACATGCTACGCTGGCGCAAACCCCCTCGGAGCAGGGCAGTTCGTGGGTTTTGACGGCGATCGGCCTGTCCAGGCATTTTACAGCCATGTCCCCAGGCCCTCATGTCTAGATTTTTTCCCTGAGGACTTTGGTAAGATCGCTCCAGCATTTCCCTGCATGTTTCAGAGCAAGCTACATGGCATGCCAGAGCCAGCCAGAGCCTGGCAGCAGCGAGCCGGGCATAAAGCACATTTCCCAAGGGGTGCCGGGGCTCGCTGAACTCAGGCAAGCTTTGCAAAGAGGGGGGGCCGTGTGGGACAGGCTGCCGCCAGCACCCAGGGACGCCAGCAGCGCTCAGACCAAATCAAAGCAATTCCAGCGCCGGCAGCACATCACAGCTACCCAAACTATGTCAACACCGAGGCAATAGTTGACTGCTAACACGCATGCAGCTCACTGCTATTTATATCACATGCCATATATCAAAAATATGCTACATCCGAGGACAGCTTCACCACGACATCGTGATTGGGACAGAGGAAGGTGAAGGAAGGAGAGGGGCTGCCTGCAGCAGGAGCGCTCCCGCCCAGGCTGTGCCGCTGATGCTGCTGGGAATTTTGCCCGTTGAGCTTAATGGTGCGAGAACGGCCCCCCGGCAAATGAACCGCTGTCATTTTCTTGGCACTCGTGCAGCCCGGGGTCAGCAAGGCGAGCGACTGATGCTGTGCCTTGACGTGTCTGCAAATGCACAGGCTGCTTGTGACAGGGGAAGAGACCAAATGAAAAACACCGCTCGCTGCAACCATCCGGCTTCACGCGACATGACAGCAGGGGCGACCATGGTTTCTGGCATCTGTACGTAGCGAGTACCTGTTTGCAATACAAATACCAGCCTGAGCCTGTTTGGCATTGACATCTTCATGTTAACGTCGCTGTCACTTCACCCTCCCTTGGCTCCGCCGAACCCCAGGGCAAACCCCGAGCCATGTCCGATGTGCCCCGAATCCAGCTCAGCAGTGGGTCGGGCACTCACCGCCTCTCGGGACCTTTCGCTAAATGCACGGTACATACAGATCTACAGCATGAACAGTGGGGAAACCTGGCATGGATGACGGCAGAAACGTGGCCTTGACATACAGATGCCAATAAATAAAAACAGTCACTGCAACGCCTTCATTTTTCTGCAGCTGCAGTCGATGGCACTGTCTGAAGCCCCAGCCCCAGGAGAAACACTGTTGTAGCAGGGTCTGCCCCACATCCCAGGATCCATTTCACATGAACACACAACAGAACGGGCATGCAGAATGAACTACACCTCGGCCCTGGGAGCCCTTCAAGCTCTCCACACACACCTCAGGCCAAATGGAGCTTTAAATCACTCCCTGTACTCTTTTATTTTGGGGGCATCGCTGCCATCACAGAAAACTGTTGTGTTTATTCTGTTCCAGGGCCATTTCGTTGACCAGCTGCTCTATGGACGACTGAATGGCTGCCTTCACGAGGGAAGATGCGGTTTCTATGAGGAGCAATTCGTACTGCTCCCCAGTTCTGTGCCCCTGGTCGCCCGGACCCTTCTCCTCCACCTGGGGACCACCGCCAGCCTCGGGGCCCTCTATTTTACCAAAATCAAAGCTCCCGCTTGATTTTTTATTCCCTTTTTGCTTATTTCGGTGCAAAACCGGGGACGGCTCGTAGGCCTGGTCAGAGTCGGTGTTGTCAGAGTCCTCAGCTTCGGTGACGGTGATGACGATGCCGACGCCAGCGCCCGTGTTTGCTTCTAATGTCACCTGATGGCTGGAGCAGCCCTGCATTGTCGCTGCATCATCTTTAAATGCCGACTGACTGAAATCCATTACAGTCTCTTCAGCTTTGCACTCCTCAGGAAGATTTATGCTCTCTTCTGATTCATCCCCTTCAGGCAGCTCTTGGCAGATATTAGGGATTTCCTGCAGCTCAGTGGTTTCAGGGGAGCTGTCGGGTTGATCCTTGGAAATGGGCACCTTGGGAGCAACCTCCCCGCCTTCCACATGGACTGTGGTTTGGGGTAGGCTCCCCTCCTGCGTCTTTTCCTGGGCTGTTTCATTAACTGTCTCTGAATCAGTTATCTCTGACTGAGCAGTGCACACCGTATGTTCCTCTGCATCAGGTGTGGGCTCTGTCAAGGGCTCATTCTTCCCAACAGAGCCAGCACTTTCTTTTGCCGTATCCTGGTCCTCCTCCACAGAGACTGGGCTGAAGGATTCAGACTTGTCCGTCGGGGCCAAATCCTCCGGCTCTTCAATAGCTTTATTCAAAATGCCCATCACTTCGTTTGCTTGAACACTGCCCTCCGACTCCTCCACTGCTTCAGAGGGGCTGGGTTTTTTCTTGCCTCTGGAGAACCGTACACAGGGCATCTTCACCCCAGAGCTTGCCCGTTTCTTCGGGAAGCCTTGCGCACAGCCCTCCTCAGCATCCATCTCCAGCTGCACTTGGGAATCAGAGGGCACCTTCTTCCGCGAGGAGGATTTCTGCCTTCTCCGAGGTCTTGTGAGGTTTTTGATGGCTGCCCAGGCTCCTTTGGAGGATCGTGATTGATTAGAAACTTTCGCCTCCCCTTGGTCAGCACTGATGCATTGGCCTTTCTCCTCTGAGGCGCCTTCGCACGCATCCTTCATGGTCAGCCCCTTCTTACAGGTCTTCTTCCGCTTCTTAAAACAGAGCATGGAGGGTTTTTCTGCCTGTTCCTCCGACGGGGAGCACATTGCCCCTGTGCTGTGAGTCTCTGCTTCTCTTGGGTTCTCCATTTGAATTTCCTTAGCTACCTTCACCATATTCTCTCCTTCATTTGCGTTATATTACCGATTTTCTTGATTAATGCATCAGACACAAGAACTGCAGAGATGCTCAAAGTGCATGTTTTCCTCAAATTGTTTTCAAAATAACATTAGTTGCTTTTTAATGAGCGGATGTGGCAGTGAAGAGAAGTTCTGCTGAAGCTATCACATCCACTTTATAACTCCCACTTCGTCTTATTACTCACTTGATCACCTCTCCAAGGAATCCTGGGTAGACGTGCAGCGGAACAGACTTCTTGGCTTTACTGGCTAGAGTCACTCTCACCTCTGGAACAACCCACTTCAAGTTGTGCTCGGTCTAACAGCACGACTATTTAATTGCCAGTCTGACATTACTTTTTTTTTCCCCCAAAGGATGACAAATCAAGCCAAGAGTTAAGAATTTTTATTCACCCCACGGACCTGGAAAGAACTTGCACTTTCTGAGCTATCTGCAATTCCACAGGGAGCTTGATTGAAGCACCAGTAAAACCAGCAGCAGCCAGTGGCTGTTTTCTGCCCCCCAGTGACAAGGTCAGATGCTGCTTTGTCTCGGCTTTGCTTTCTGCTTCAGTTCACCTGGCAGGTTGTGTGAGGTTTGCTGCGAAGCATGGCCGATGCTTCCATCTTTTACCTGTAACACAACAAACAAATGATAAGGCCTGTAGAGCATTTTTTTTTAAAGTATTAAAAAGTTTTTTTTTTTAAAATATTTCATTTTGGGAGGCAGACTGGGGCTGGAAAAGCAGTTCTACCTCTGGATGCACCATAGCAGTTTTTTCTAATTAGCATCAGTATCCAAAGGCAAAATAAGGCCTCCAAGATGTCAACCCAGTGATGTTCCCCCACAGAAAACACTATTTTGCTATTTTGTGTGGTAAAAGCAGACTTTTTTTTTTTTTAACTGCCCATATTATGGCAAATACATATTACACATGCACACACATACGTTTTCTTCTCCTACGGTGAGCTAAATCTTTTCCCCACTGCTCCATATGCACTCATAGCTCCAGCTAGGGAAATTACACCCTGAGACAGCAGATATTTTTATCTTTAATGCACCATATGACAATATGCTAAAACACGGAATACAAGAAGGAGGCTTGTGGAATACAAAAGCGAAGTCACGTGGCAAGGAGGGAGCTTATTTATACTACGTGCATGCCTCCCATGGCAACCTCAATTAACACCGCATGTGTTCATCAAATATATGATATTGTAAGATATATATCACCCTTT
>VYZV01042175.1:48417-64714 GCA_013401275.1 Pandion haliaetus
CAGCCCCCCGGCCCGCCCCCCGGCACCGAGGCGGCTCTGCGGGCACCTGCCCGGAGCCTGCGGAGAGCGCGGGGCTGGGGCCGGGACCCCGGCGCAGCGCTGGGTGCGGGGCAGCACCCCTCCTCCCCTCCCCTCCCCCAGGAAGGCGTCTCTCCCCGTTGGCAGATCGGCACCCCTTTCTTCTTGCAAGGTAGCACCCCTCCCTCTTAGGGGATAGCACCCCCCCCCCCCNNNNTTCTCGCGGGGCGGCACCCCTCTTTTTGCAAGGCAGGATCCCCCTCCCTCGCGCAGGGTCCCCTTTCTTCCCCGCGCAGGTTGCGCGCAGCAGCAGCACCAGCCGCGCAAACCCCAAACTACGCTCAAGGCAAAAGTCTTCCCGGGGACCGAGCTGCCGTTTTCAGTTCGGATGCCAATGGCGGCAAGATGCGCTGTAAGAGAGCGGACGCGCGCCCCGGAGGAAGGGAATGCTGGCCTGTGGGCATCCGGCGAGGGCCCGGGGCTGGGGGAGGGAAGGGGGCTCGCTCTTGGCAGCTGTTTTGTTTTGTCCCACCTGAAACCTTTGAAGCTTTAAGCAGTGCCTCCGTGGGCTGCTGCAGGAGCTACACCTTCAGAGGTGGTGGTAAGGACAGCCAGTTCTTGGGTTTGAACTGATCCTTGACCAAAATGCCAGAGAAAGTGCCTCTTTCCTATCAGCCTTTTTTCTCCAAAGCAGCTGAGATCTGACTTAAGAAAAATTGCATCTCCAGCTGTTATGATTGATGGGAGGGCTTCTGGAAAAAGGACTACCAAGTGCAGCTGATGAACTACATGAAACTATAGTTCAAGATGCCTGAATGTCCCCATTCATCTCCCCGGGGAGCTGACTGACGCCCACAAACATTTTAAGGACCTTAACTACTTCACAGCATGTTTGCACAGAAGAAATCAGCAAAGCAGCACACTTTGAACCTGCAAGTGGCTTCCAGTGTAGAGCAGCCTTAGAAAAATACACATGGCCTCCCCCTTCCATAGCGTCTTTGTGGAAAAAAGGTACAAAATGGGTGTGTTGGGCTGAAATGTCAGCCAGTAGGGCTGAAACATGGATCAAGCAATGACAAGGAATTGCCTTTTTAAAAGCTCCCCTATGAGCTGTGTTTGCTTGTGTTCACTCACAGTAATAACCTTCATTTGGAAACGGCTTCTCTCCCCTGGGGTGGGCGGTGGGCTCTAATTACAATCCACTTCTGCATTAAAGGCTAACAAGGTCTCTCACCGTGAGGAGGTTTTCCCTCGTTGCAGTCAAGAGGCAGGAGGGAGGAAAGCAGGCAGCGGTAACGAGGATGGCTAATGCTGCGTGCTGCTGTGAATCCCATTTGGAAACACCTTGCATGGAATTCCATTATTCCTGCCCCTCCAGGGGAAGATGGTAGCACCAAAGGCTATGGTACAAGGGAAGTAAATAACAGGGTCTGCAGCAAGCGGAGGATCTGGTCAGATGATGCATAAGCTTGAAAGATCCCGGCACAGCTGTAGGCTCTGGTTTTCCTTCTGGGCCCACACTGAAGTGCTGGTGATGTGCAGCAAGCCAGCCAAGCAATACTTTCTCCTTTTTTTCTTGTCCCTATCACTAGTCAAAAAAAAAAAAAAAAAAAAAAAAAAAAAAATCTGTGTTATTTCTTACATGACAAGATGCAGGACTCTCGTTACAGCACAGCTGGGGGAACTGATGGCCGTAACACCAGCTAAGGGCTCTGGGCCCACAAATAGCCCAAAGAGAACAAATTCATACATAATTAGTTTTTTCTCTAGGCAACAGGAAAAGACGACAACCTTCCAATATTTAGTTAGAAGAAGTTAAGTGTCCTTTGTGATCTATTTGCTAGGGCAGGAACTAGCGGGCATACTTGGTTGCAAAGGTGAGAGTTAAGAAAAACCAATTTATCTATCAGTCCTGCAAGACCTAGCGTAGGGACGCTGGAGAGCTCACATTCCGATAGGTTGAAAGTGCAGGGTAGAAAAGAATTCCCCACTAACCTCTAGAGATGCTTGGGGCTATTTTTTTGCCCCTTTTCCTTTGTTGCCACCAGTCCCACTGCGTAGCAAACCCTTAAACAGTTGCGTGCCTGAACTGCTGCTTTGCCTCACTGCAGGAGGTGGACTAGCAACCTCTTGAACCATCTCTCTCAAGCACATGTCTATGATCTCATGCTAAACTAAAAGGAGGCTAATCTTCGCATAAATTTACACTTACCCCATCTTTCATAAGCATAAAATGAAGGTGGAACACAGAACGCTCGCAGGAAAGGAGTGTAGCAGGGAAGATTAAACGTAGGAACTGACAGCAGACTTGGCAGCATCAGCTCTGGCAACCTGCTTCAAGGGAAGGCTCGGCCGAAGCGCCGCAGGAGCAGAGGCGCTGTCAGCCAGGCACGGGCTCTGGGGCAGCGGCTGGGGAACAGCCCTCCGGACCTCCTGCAAGTGGCCTGTGTGTGCTCTGGCAAACTTGGCTGCCAATAACGCCTCAGCTGAATACCATTGAAAAGAAAATTTTAGGAGGTTGTGAATGCATCTCAAATGCTCTTATGATGATTTAAGCTGTTCTGCTTCTGTGACAACCAGGTAATTTTTATATAATTATTCTCCCCTCCTGAATAACTTGAGAGAGAGAGATCTCTCTCTCTAACCCCCCTGCCATATATATACACAGTATGTGTGTACTACAGACACGCCCCTACATTGGTGCACACCTGCATCCCGATTCTCCCAGTTCTCACCAAAATCAGAACATTTTTAAATTCAGTTCTGATGCAAGCAGATGGGCCTTGCAAGTCTTAGTTCAGATCTTTTGCAGTCAACTGCAAGTATCTCACATTCATGGAATAATTCAGGTAGTTTATTTCCTATAGATGACACACATCATCTAGGAAAGAAAACAAGATCAAACGCGCACACACACAGTGGTGCATTGCAGGCAACTTATTACTGCAATAATCACTCCTACTTGTCAATACAAGGACTGCTGCTGTGTACAGTTAATCACAGAAATAAGTTCTACTTCAGTAACCTCACTGCATACATTAAAATTCAAAAAGCACTTAAGTATTTACCAGTTTTATTCATATTAGTTAAAAAATTGGCAGCAATGATACTTTTATGTCACAAAATTATTTTTGGCCTGCTGACAAAACCTGCTACAAGTGACTTGATCACTACTCGCGTTATGTCTGTTCACCAATTAGCTACCTTAGGAAACAAGGCTCGTCAATGGTGTAACCGTACTTATTGTTGAGCATAAAACGGTTCAAAAGACACATTTGGTAGAAGCCACAGATCCAGTCCCTACAGATCTGATATCCAGAAGTTCAATTTCCATTAGCAGTAGAATATGGTAGTCACGGCTGGGCTTTCTAAAAGGGAAATTTGACGTGGCTCAGGTGCCTGCAGAAATAATTCACAGCAGAAGCCAGGGTAAGCACTTCTGGAGAGAGATGAGAAGCAAAGGAGTTTCCTTCTTGCTCCCTCTTTTAAATGACATGGATGCAGTTTCAGAGCACAGTGGTTTCTCCCATGCGAGAAGTGGAATACAGAATTCAGTATGGCCAATAGGAATGTGCAGTGTACAAGACTTTCAAAGATAACATATGCTACAAAAACCCTATGGTTAAGACAATTAAGTCCCAAGACTATTTCAGACAGCTCCAGCTTTAGGATTTTTAATTATTAAAATCATGTCACTGAATCAAAAGAGGTCACCAAACCCAAGCTCCTGTATTCTGCTTCGGCTACAATTATGAAGTAGGAGGTTTGTAGAGGAAGTATGCTTTAGATGCTCAGTGTCAACTAGCTTAGAACACACCAGTTTAAAAATTATTACAGGTTAGAAGTGGTTGATTCTTTAGCACTCCTCCTTCCAGTCACTTCTTGCGCTATATTTTCAGTCATATCTTGTTTTGACTTTAAAAAAAAAAAATAAAAAAAAAATCAGGCCATAGTTCTGTTTATATGACTCATCAGGTGTTCTTCTGGGAGCTAAAAAGAAAAATAAATTTAATTACTATTATGTAGTACTGCAGGCAACTTTCAGGCTGAATTATAATCAAATGTCATTTGGAAACATATGGCATAATATGAGACTGGCTTAACTCCATTATCTCAAGATGAGAAAAAGCCCAAATATTGAAAGCCTTCAAGAAGGCACCTACCTTTGGTTAATAATTCCTTTCAAAAGAGCCCATTTACTTCTCCTGACACTGGGTCCAAGTCTATATCATAGAAACAGGGTCTTGTAGGAAGTCCTGGCATAGTGCTCATCTGGACAACAAAAGATAAAACGTTAAAAGTGGAAGCAGCATAGTTTTGTGCAGAAGACACAATACTAAATCTCTGCTGAAGACTACAATGGCAACAGCCGATGCAGCTCCTTGCACACGTACACACTAGTTGGATGACGGTCAAGTACCATTTTGAAGAATACGTGAGAATCAGGAACTCCTGGCTCAGTAGATAGGTCTGGGGTTTTTGGTTTTTACTATGAGGATTTAGTTTGGCTTCTGCCTCTGCCAGTGATTGAGCCCAAGATTTGGCAAAGTACTTAGATATCCAGCTGACCAGTTAACTGTTAGGTGAGCGTTCACGGACTTTGCTGTGGTGAGACAATAATTACTTGTGGCAGTTTCCTGGTTATTAAAATGAGGATGCATGTTTTAATACAACTTTGCCGTCTGTAAAGTCTCAGCTGATTACAGTTCTTTAAGAGTCTAGAACTAGAAGTGTTAGATAATTAGGAATAATTATTGTTGAGAAGAGAGTTTAATTTATTTATTTATTTATTTTATTTATTTATTGACAAACCAGATAAAGCTTAAATAGAGATGAAGAGGTCAGTTCTCCTGACTGGAACACTTCTGAGGCATTCAAGTCAGAAGGGCTGTGCGTGACAGAACTGAAGCTAGCAAAACAGCTGCCAGCACTACGCCTGCCTCAGGCCAGTCCTCTCCAGTTGTCCCACTGCCGAGTACCCAGCTTCAGATCTGCAGAATGCAAGGCCGGCAGGGACTACGCTTGGCCTGATTTACTAATGCAGACAACAGAATTTCCCCTTCCCTAGCTCAGTGTTTAGCCCAGCAGCATGGGTAGGCTAACATGGATGCTTTATAAAGGTGGGCAACTCGTGACCACGCTTGGTAGTTTGTGGCAGTGGTCATTCACCCCTTTAATAAAAAATTCAAGATCTCATTTTCTATCTGCATCATCCAGCCTCAGCTTTCACAATCAGTATTGTTATGCCTGTCTCCATTAGATTAAAGATCTCTTTGGCAACTTGGTATTTTCTCCCTGTGCAAGTATTTTGCACGCTAATCAAATTACCTCCCAATCCTCCTTTTGATAATAAGCTAAGCAGCAAGGAGGCAAAGCTCTGTTGAGGTGTTTTCTGCAGTTCTGAAAACTGTATGGGGAGCTTTTGGAGTCCCATCCCATTTTCCTAAGCTGTTTACAAGCGCTAACACCAGTGCCATGTGTAACATATCACTGCAGGTCTTGCATGGCTTACGCGGAGGTAAAAATCACTTCCAAGTCTACTCTTTGTAATGAATTCCAGGACTGCGCTAGCTTTTTGTCAGAGCCACTGCTTTCCCAGAGAGACAACTGGGGGGCTACGGAGAATATGGGGGCTACAGAGAAGACCCTCATTCCTTGTCTTTGTGTTTAGTTGTATGAGTATTTTGCTCTCAAGAGCTAAGGTATTAGAGATCCAAAGTGCCTGGAGGGGTTTTCCTGTTCTCACCATAGTCACTGCCAGTCTCCAGTCATGCTGAGCAAGAAACTTCCTATTTATTTCTGTATCACTGAAGAATCATAGAGCTTTGCAGATCTCCACCTACAGATTCAGAGGGCCACAGCAGGAGCTGAGACAGTGACATTCAATAGAGTAGGAGGTGCCATATTGCTGAAGATGGGCCTGACTTCACTGTTTCTTGCACTTTCTGTTTTGAAAGGAATGGTCAATTTTCCTCCTTTCCTATCCATAGGGCAGCCCACAGTGGCTACTTGGCTATCTATTTACTTAAAGCCAGTATGCTTCAACTCTGAATTTCTGTGCAGTACACGATAATTTCCAGCCAGCCTACTAATTTTCTGTACAAGTGTCCACAATGCTTAATGCCCTCAGTTATTTTCAGAGCTGAAGAAATGTATTCTTCCTCCATTATCCTCCACCCCTTCAATACCACATGTGCTGAAAAAAAATACAGGGCAATTCCCACTCTTTACTTACATGAAAAAACTAGACCATATGGATATCATCACTCCCCTTGCAAGATTTCAAATAAAACCAATACCAACTAAGAATGTATTCTTTATTGCACTTGTGGAACTTCTGAAAAAAATGCCATTTAGGAACTAAAAACAGAGCTGAATAACCAATTTGTTTTCAATTCATCAGCAGCACCAGAAAAGAAACCCAACCAATTTGAGCCCAACAATTTATTTCACTTTCATTATCTTTCATGCTCAAAGTTAAATCTAGATAATCTTTGAAATTATATTTCCTTTAAAACCTCAAAGTATTTCATTAAAGTACAACCGATTCAACTTTGAGCCAGAAAGGGAAAAACCCAAAACTCAGAAGCTGAGAAAAAATAAAATGTGACATACCTTTGTGATTAACTTCAGATAACAAGAATATGCATGCACCAGTGATTAATTTCACCTCAAATCTCTCATAAAGGCTTCTGCATAGAGCTACATACTTGCTGCATTTTCAGCTCACAGTTCAATGGTGGCTGCCAAAAATTTATTCTGAGGCTAACACACCTCCCGCTGAATGGGTTTAAAATAGTGATCTGATTCAAAATGCCCTGGATTGCTTCTCAAAAGGACATCCCCCTTCCCTGGCTTTGTAGACACCACAGAAGAGTGATCTTCACGTCCCTAACCAGAAGACTTACTGTTAATTCTGGCAGAATTAACAACACGATTTACTACATGTCCAAGCAAACATTAGGAATCTGGGAAGGGAGCAGAAAGGAAAGAGTCCCAACTTCATAGAAACTGAAGACATCAGAAAAAGAGCCAAAATGTTAGGTTTTAATGTCTGAAAACACCTTTTTCTTGTGTAGCTCATTAATGCTGTGTACCTTTTCCTTCTCCAGTACTTATAAAAAAAATTAAAATAAATCACTGTTTGGATTAAATCTTGGCTTGCAAAAAAATGCCATTAATAAGAGGAACAAGCATGCTATCTTTCATTTTATCCTAAAACACACATTACTCTTTTTAAAGATGGATGAGCCAGACTTTAATCAGGATGTGGTTATTTTATTTGTGTTGGGTAATCTGGAAACCCTGACCTACCTTTTTTTTTTAAAAAGAATTAAAAGAAAAAGATATCCAGTATTTGGCTCTATCTAGCCTGTGAAGGAAGAAGGGATCCAACTCTTAAATCAGCAAATTTCATCATCTGAGCCATGCACCCCTAATGCTTTTGAAAGCTTATTAGAACAAACATGTTGCCATGAAGACTTCTGAAAAAGGTTCAGGCCCAAAAACCGAGAGAGACAGAGCTGCTTGCTTGAACTGCTCCATCCCCTAAAATAATCTAGTAAGTTACTTAACATTTGCTCAAAGAGATTCCCCAGTTAAGATTTCCAGTGGATCCTTTCATCCTAACATTCTTTCTTTGGATGCAAACCAGAATGTTAGCTCATTTTGCAGGTAGCTCCTCTTTCTGCCAAGCAATTCATATCAAAGCTATTCCAGGATCCTGTTTCCATTGTAGCTACTCTCTCTCCTCTCAGCTGATGTTATGCCAATCATGTCAAAGAACAGAAACTAAAAACTCAAGGGCACAGTGAAATGAATTGTTGGAACTGATGCAGGCTGAATAGCAAACAGATGGTCAGCAAAACCATGAGAACCAAATGGGAGGGAAGACTGATAAATGATTAATAATATAGGTCAGCTTCACTTTGGAGGTGTCTCATCAAAAGTTGTTTGCCTTGTAAGCTTTGGAGGAGTTGTCTGGTTCTACCCTGACCTACAGGTGTACACAGACTTCACCTGCAATACCGCAAAGTACTTTCACCAGGAATGCAAAGTCACAATGGCAATCAGGTGGGCCACGGATTTCTCCCATCCCTTCTACCAGACTGCCATTCCCAGAATTCACTAGCTACAGAGCTCACCCTTTCCTCAAAATCCAGGAAGACAGAGATATGGGGACCTGAGGAGTACACTGGGGGCTTGCTAAGTATTCAAATGGTCAGATGGTCTATTTTAGCTTCCCTCTACCCTGGAGAAAAAACTTTTAAGGGCATCTAATATACTGGACTGTTAAAACACCAATGGTAAATGACAAGGACTCTCCTAATTTAAGATACCTTTTGTAACTGCTTACTGGAATGCACATGAAGCTTTTTTCCCTCACCCCACAGTTTAGGGTTTCACTCAATCACGTACCGTTCCTACTAGTGGATACAGGAATCCAGCACCAACACTGGCCCGAATGTCTCGGATTGGCAGAATAAAACCCATAGGTGCTCCCTTTTTTTCAGGGTCATGAGACAAGGATAAGTGAGTTTTAGCCATGCAGATTGGCAGGTTTCCAAATCCCTGGGAAAGGCAATGAAAAGAGAGAGAAAGAGGAGAGAAATAAGTGAAAAACCAGTAACTTTTCATGTACACAAATGTAATTGTTCTATTCTGCCATTCTCTACAGACATCAGACATTTTATTAGGACATTTTACTCCTCACCAACTGCTTCATCCACAGCCCGTCAGATCTGTTGACCATTCTGCATTCCCATTCCTTCTCTCAAACTTTCTCCCTGCTCCCCAGCTAAGTATTAAAGAAAGAACCACCATGGCCCCCAGCACATCCAACTGAGGAAAAAATTAATGGTATAGAAGTGTTAGATATACACCGTTGATAGCTAACTTACTTTCTACTCTCTTCCCAAAATGTTACTTTAAATAGCTCAGAGCTAAAGTTCTTGTTCAGCTGAGGTCAGCTAATTAGAAACGTTTGATCAATATAATTGCAGGTCATGAGGAAGTGGCAATTACATGCCTACGGTATTTTGATAGACTTGTAAAGGAATATACAAGAAACATGAAAGCTGAACGCGAGAAACTACATATACCAGTAGTAAATAGACTGCAAAAGCAAAATTATTTGAGCACACTGTAAACAAAGAATGGCTAATTCTCACATTGCTCTTCCCTTCAAAGCCCTTTACAGACCTTCATTAATGCAGAAGCTGGTAAATTCACAGGAATGTCATGCTCAAGAAGAGTAAAAGCAACACAACAACCAGAAAGCATCTAATTCAACAACCAGATACCAGGTTCAAAACTTATAAAAGTAGATGTTTTTTCCACAAGAAGTATCGTATCACCAGTGGAACTCTTTCCCCAACATAATTGTGACTGCCAAAAATCCATATGGGTTCAAAAACTGATTACACAACTCAGTGGAACCAGATTAAAAAAACCCCAAAACATCAGAAACTATTTAGGACCAATGTGACCACTTGTAGTTCCCTAATTCCCAAATTGCTGAAGGATTGGTGAGTACAGTAGAGAAAGATCACTGAATCCTCCTGCCCTTCTCTCCCCACACACTATCACAGATGTGCTACTGGGTCAGATGAGTTCTGTCTTCTCCACTAGAAGCCAGGGCCAGTTTCTGCCTCCCCATACCACTTCCTCTTCCTCCACTGCCAAAGCAGCATCTAACAAGTCCTGGACAAGGACATGATTTGAGTGATGATTCCTTTCACACACAGTTTGAAGACCACTGTTCATTATGAAGGTTTTAAATGAAAAGCACCGCTGGTATCAGGTGACATGGAAAACTCACTTGCTTAGTGTACAAGGTGACTTTCTCAAGTGCTTCTGGAAGTAGCTCAATGTCACTTGCCCCATAGATCTGCTGTGCAATAAGCCTGATTTTATCTATAACAGGGAGCTAGGAAAAAAAAAAAAAAAAAAAAAAAAGACAGGCAAGTCAGTGTGGCCAAACTACAAAGAGCCGTAACGTAACAGCAGCTTCACAATCCTTCATATGTGTTGTGCAATGCCCATCTGCAGATACATGAACTTTTCCCATTTGCTGTAGAACAAAGCTATACAGTAATTTGGGGGTTTTCAAAACACATTTATCTTGTTGCTGTTGTTTCTCTTGGTAAGAGAGCAAAACTAGTTTACTACAGTCAGAAACAAAAAGATACACAACAGTATTTCTTATAAGCTGTGCTTGCGTGTTAATTACCCCCACTGCAAGAGAGGCATCTTTATTCTCTCTCAAGTCTAAGTCAAAAAGCACACAAAAATAATTTGAGGGAATACAAGTTAATGGTTAAATAAAAGCACAAATAAAACAGGTTAAAGAAGAAAAATTGAAAGCATCTGTTAAGGAGCTAAAACAGGTATGATGACATAGCTCTGTACCTCATTAGGTTCTTGAATGGGTGCTTGCTATTAAAGGAGGATTCAGGCCATAACCTGGGAACTAACAGTGACTTCATTACCTCCAAATCAGCTGTCAAATATGCTTAATGTACAAAGTCATTAGAAACACACACACACTCTTCCACCCCAACCTGTAGTATGACTCCATAAGTCTTACTTGCAGATTAAAAGAAAAAAAAAAAAAAGTTAAAAATGGACAAATTCTATTCCATAGCCTGTTGTATAGATTCCATCTTGAGCAGTAAGCACACCCAGAAGCTCTCCAGTAAGGTAACAGGTTTGGTCAGGCTTGTTCCAGTCCATGCTCTGACAGGAATGCATGTCTCAAGTTCAAGAACTAAACTTCCCCCTAGCCTGGAACACGGCTGCCACGGTAGAAACCTGTTTGTCATCTCTAGCAAAGTCACAGCAGCATCTTTCAGTGTTAAAAGTAAACAATATTTCACTGGGTAGTCAAAATGACAAGAACTGACTAACCAGGTCTTTGAGACTGGTGGAATAAATGTTATGCTCTAAAACCAAATTTCTTCTCAGTTTCTCAGAGCAGCCTTTCAGACAGCCCTCAGCAACTCAACTTAAGCTAGTGAAAGCAGCTGATGTCCACCTTATAAACAAAGCACCTCTGTAATACTGCAAGTTCTTACCTCCACATTATAGAGGAATGTGAAGTTGCTGGGTGTCTGTGATGCTCTCTGAACAGCATGGGCCAGTGCAACTGCTCCTTTACCTCCCTCTGCCCAGTGAGTGCACTGCACAGCATCGAACGCTCCCGCTTCCTTTGCCAGTTTTACTACAAGGGCCAGTTCAGCCTTTGTATCTGTTCTGTAAGGAGAAAAGTTCGCACATTTGTACCGGAGTGTGCACACAGTAAATTAACTGTTTGTTCTAACCATTTTCTCTCTTGACAAGATCCAAAAGCTGTCCAAAGAAATCAGTATCCAGCCATCAGGAAGTTGCTCAGGGGCTATCCACCACAGCCTTCTAAACTTTGGTGAAAGAAGCTACTCCACAGAGGAACAGACAGCAACAGGTATCTCTGGAACTACATGCAGAAACCCATGACTACTGACAGAGCAGCGTTCCAGACTTTCTGCCGTTTCTGTCCTGTATTGGCAATGCAAATCCTGTTTCTATGAGCAAACTCAAAAAGGCATTAGTATTGCTGATCTAGAGATGCTAAGGTGTGCTATATCATGTGCACCCAACAAGCTAAAACCCCTAATTTCTCTACATCAGCCAATATGCATTTACTTCAGATGAGGAATCCTTAGCTGGCTACTCTGCTTCAACTGGCACCAGCTTTAACACACCAGTTCAAAGCCCTTCTGCTTGCATAAAAAGATGACACACAGATTCTATTTCCTGTGCAGTACAACGTGCACAGCCCGAAATGCTTCTTAGCAGGGCATAATTATTCCATACAGCAGACTACTGACCACAATGTCGTTGACAGCACAGGCACCCCACCATCTATTATGAGCTTAGATTCCACATCATCACAGGTACCTTTTGTCCACAGTAATCTGGCCAGTCAGGGTGTAAATGATGACAGATAAGTCATAAAATCCTAAGCTAATTTAAACGAAGGAATACATTTGAAATGACTACACAGAGCTCCCCTGTTTATTCAGCATCTTCCAACAATGCAAAATGCTGCAAACAATATATTGACAGTACTGAAAACAAGAGTTTGTGTTAAACATAAAAGTGACACCATTTCAGACCTATGCATCACTTCCATGTCCCAGCTCACTTACTTGAAAGCATTGACAGCCACTACTACTGGGACACCAAACATCCGTGCATTTTGGATTTGCTTGTTTAGGTTACTACAGCCTTTTGCCAACAGTTGAAGATTCTGTAAAGACGACAGCAAGCAGGAAGCATGTTTTATCAGGGGCAGTGAAACTTTTGTTCCAAATCCACTATGTCCACAGCTAATGATAAAAATGTTAAAAAGGGAATGAAACCACAAAGACAAATCCCCAGTGCTGCTTTCTGAGCACTCCAGACCAGTGCATGCTCTTCAGTGGAAGAAAGGAAAAGGAATGACTTCTTCTACCAATCACTGGTTTCAGCTGCCAAGCTAAGGCAAGAGAAATCACTTTTTATCCTTTTTTTTTTTTGTTATTGTTAGTAAGTTAATACCCATGCTCGTTAGCTCCCCACAGTAAAGCCTCATTTTACTCTGACACATTCCTCTATGTATTAAATATCATTAGCAGTGAATTTCAAGACACTTGTTTGAAGTCTGTGGCAACAGCTTTCAGTTTACACATATTTACATTTTGCAGCATCAGAGACTATTCATGGAAATCCAGACATTTCATTCCTTCCTATGCAAAGAATAATCCATACAGAAGCTCCACAAGTGAAAAAGCTGCAGCAATGTAAAGACAGCCAGACCAATTATCCGAGTGTACACAACCATTCAAGGCACAAGGATAGAAGCTGAGACTTTAGTTCACTTTCCTGTACTTGTAAAAGGTGGGGGGAAATAAAACAGAAACTGCTGCTGCTAAGAGAGTAATTAGAGAGGCACTCTGAATATTTTCAGAGAAAATATTTCAGCCAAGCAATTACTCCATACTGAGAGGGTCAGGGGACAAGGAGTAGATAGATATTACTATGAAAAATTGAGCGCACAGACAATTGCATGAGCTCAGGAGAAATGAAAAGGCTAGGTCAAGTACAATAAATGCTTGAAAGAGCAGAGCCAAAGTAACATCATTAAAAAAAAAAAAAAAAAAAACAAACAAACAACCCCCCCCACATTACAGTTTGTATGAGGAAGCATTTCCCTGGCAGCTGAAGAAATGACACACTAGCTATCCAGGCATGTACTGCATGACAACATCGTGTCATGACTGCAGTTAGTTGGTCAATTGTCACAACAAGTAAAGGAGGTTACCTCTTCCATGTACTCCTTTGGTAAAGGTACCCCAGCAGTGACCTGGGAAAAAAAGGAAAAGAAGAAAAAAGATGGAACCCCTAAGATTTTTATCCGTGACAGCAATTTGTGCTTCATTCTTATTAAATGGCATCAAGATACAACATTCTACTCCAGGCTGATCCTTTTTTCTAAGAAAAAAATAAAAGGAAGAATAAAAGACTGCACATGCACCCACCATAGAACAAATTACTGACTGTGGCAGTATCACAAGTGCCCCAGCATACAAGCACTTCATTAGGACAATAAAACAAGCAGGTATGTACCTGTAACATACTACAGTGAAGCAGCTTACTAGCAACAGGGACATATGGATTCCTTTTACAACTGCAAACCTCAAGACAATCACAAGTAGATCGAACCCTACAGGACTTTAAGTGACTGGATCAGAACAACAATAACAGCCCCTCAGGCCTAAAGAAAACTTTGCGTAGTACTTACTGCAGGCCCTCCTCCATGCATTTTCAGGGCTCGGACAGTAGCAACCAACACCACCACATGAGGCCGGAGACCAGAATAGCGGCACTTAATATTAAAGAATTTCTCCATGCCTATGTCTGCACCAAATCCTGCTTCTGTAACTAGAGTAGGAATTGAAAGAAAAGAAGCTTGTGAGAGGTTGCTGGGTGGAGAAATCATGCTCTGATTATATAAATCAGAAGCTTCTTCAAGACAAAAAAACCCAAAGACAGTCATGGTAAAAAAACAAGGCAGATCCCTCCCTGCAAAAACAAACAAACAAAACGCAAACAAAAACCACGCTCCACACACTTACCAACAAAACCCTCTTCACCCACAAGCTTCAGTGCTATTTTGTCTGCCAACACTGAAGAATTCCCATGTGCAATATTGGCAAAGGGTCCAGCATGAACAAACACCGGTGTTCCCTAGAAAAGGGCAGTTGTGGGAGAGAGAGAAAGAAAATCAGAATTTAGCAAATCTGCAGCATTTGAGGAGCTAAGTACTATGGTATCTGAAGGTGAAGAAAAACGCTTTTAGAAGACAGATCTTAAAGCCTTCTGATCAAACATTTGTTTTCAGTCATAAGAACTACAGGGCAAACAGGATTATAATAATCTGCACAAGTGGAGATACTAATCCGCTTAGGAAAAGGATGGCTAAATCCCAGCAACTCTTTGCCATTCTCCTGCATCCACAACATTTAGATTCCCAAAACTCCTCCTGGCATTAAAGACAACAGAACAGAGACACAGCAGTTTCATGCATTTCCTCGGGGTCATCCCACATGCCAATGGCAGACCTAGAAAGAAGCTAGCCTTCTCCCCTAGCCCTAAACCACAATAAACCTCTAACTCTAAGCCAAGTAAGCCCACACTGATTTTGATGAATGAACTAAACCAGTTGCTTCTTGGCTCTAAGAATGCACATATAGCGAATCATCTGTGCTCACCTCTAGTGTCTGCATGAGGTTTGGTTTAACAGCATCTTTCATCAAGACAGCCAGAGCACCAGTCACACCCTAAAAGAAAAAAAGGGCAATCAGTTTCCAGATGTACTGAGACCTTGAGACAGTTCCTATGCAGTGTCATGGCTCCGCTTTTGTCCTGGTGAGCTTTCAGGACCAGAACCAGCAGTTCTCTAGGTGTAACCAACTCTAGTCAGGGCAAGGCAGAATAATGACCTTTACGTTCTTGTAAGAGGATCTATGATTTCTGCTGGGGGCAGCGTCTTGGTTGTGATCGTGCTTGGCCATCACTTTGCAGTGAAAGTATAATGAACAATTGCTGCTTCAATGCTATAGCAAGTTTAGTAAACAATAGCAGCAAGAGATAACCCTTAGATACATATGGTTTACTGTAGCCCATTCAGTGGCACAAAGCAATGTTCTTAGGTTTTGCAGGTAGATATTTCTTGGACTTTTTTCCTTCCTCATTTCAGCAACTAGGCTTTACATACTGGCCTTTAAATATCCTAACAAGCTGCTACATCCTGCCTGAGCCTCTTGTGCCACATGAAAGCTTTTTTAACATCCTGCCCAAGTCTCTTGTGCAGAAATAACTTTTAAAGTGAACCTCTGTGCTCATGAGAAAGACCAGGCTGACATCATGAAAGGCAAACACTGGAGCCCACGTTTCCTCCGAGGTGCAGCAGTATATCCTGCTGCAATTCTGCTTCCTGCAAAGTGAAAGCTTGTGATTTCATCCACATCTGCTTTGGGAGAGAAAATGAAAGGTTTGGTCATCCTTGTGACTAACACAGTCCAGTGGAAACTGAACCGACTGTTACCCAGCACTTGCAAAAGTAACTAGAATTGCTATCATGGGTACTGAGCCAAATGTTCACAGAAGTTTTGAAAACCTTGAACCACAATTCTTTTTCTTCCCTTTTAATTTCAATTGGATTGCAGTACTCAATTATATGAAAGATTTCTTTTAAAAGACATTCACTGCTTTGTTTAATTAGTTTCAATCTTGCCACATGAAAGCTTATTTAACATTTAATGGATAAGCTTTAAACTTCAGTCATCTCCAGAATAATGAAAACTACAGAGCAAGATTTCCATGGTGACATTTCAGGCCTGTGTCATTCAACAGCACTTCAGTACATCTCATCTCTAAAAACCTGTAGTCAGTTTTTGATTCCATATTTATTCCCAGTTTCTTTGCACTTCCTGGTAGCACACTCATGACATTGATTGTATCACAGCAGGAGGACTTAGACATCCTATCGTGCCAGTCTGGTCTCTGCAATCACTGTTCCTGCCGGCATAAGGAGCATGTAACAGTCCTAACATGCAAGCCAATGGCTGCCATCAGTGCAAATGCATAACATTCAAGAGAACCTCTTGGACAGGTCTGATAACCATCCTCCATGCCACAGTTGCAATGGACAAAGTTAAATATAATTAGATTTAAAAGTAAGAAAAAACAATCTTGA
>VYZV01042176.1:0-17371 GCA_013401275.1 Pandion haliaetus
TGCTTGTCCTGCACATGCTGTGTGAGCACACAAGATGAATCGCTCCATAATCTTCCCTGGTACCAAGGTCAGGCTGACAGGCCTGTAGTTCCCCAGATCCTCCCTCCGACCCTTCTTGTAAATGGGCATCACACTGGCAAGCCTCCAGTTGTCTGGGACCTCCCCCTTTGACGAGGATTGCTGATAAATAATGGAGAGTGGCTTCCAGTCATGGAAGTCATCCCACCATGTTTCTGTGATGGCAGCTAAGTCATAGCTATATATACAGCATACACACTATACAATTTCCAAGCCTTCTTAAAGGTGAAATAGATGCTTTGAGAAAGTATAAGTTACTAAATAAATATATTCTTTGTATGGCATGTCCACATCCCTCTCCATAAAACTCCTAACATATTAATTCAACTCTAAAGGGAAGCTTTTTATTTCAAACATAAATATTAAGAAAGGCTTTAGGAATTAATAAGCAGTTACAACTAATTTTTATCACATACAAGCTCTAGATAAAATGGCATGTTTTAAGCAAGACTACAACACTAAGGGTTGTAGTAACTCCTTAGGGTATGAATAGCTGCAAATATTTTTCATACAGTTTGCAAGACTGCTGAAAAGCTTAAGCCTGGTCTCCTATGATACAGCTGTTGTCATCAAAGCGGTCTTTTCACGTGACATTTCACATACCAATCCCCAAAACAATTGGTCACCATGAACAGAGACAAGTTTATAAGGAAAAATTGAATAGTTTTACAACTGTATAAAAGAAAAAGTAATGTTTTTCTCATCTGTCATGGATGAAGAAAATCTGTTGTCTAGGAATATCAGCAGTCAAAAAGCCAAGGAATTCTTTTGTGCAGCTTCAAGAACTTAAGAAAAAAGACAGTTTCGTAAAAACATCAGTTGTCTTCCATATTTAAGGTGCATTAAGATGGAGACTGGCAAAGATCACATTTTGATTCCTGTCTCACACTTTTTATACATGTTCCCCCTTTGAGCCTGAACTCACAAAAATCCTCTGTAGTTTTGCAACTAGTAGTAAAAAATTACAAAAAATATTACAGCAAATCTGCATATTACAAATAACTCTGAAAAACACTTTACAATTTACATCAACACCTGTCAATTTCATTGTCTCTCAAACCTATGAAGCCTTTGCCTTCTTATTTCCTCTTCTGAATGCTGCTCACGTGGAAACCAAAAACCATAAGGTCACTGCTCATTATTATACACTGCTCCACCAAAACCTGCAAGACACAATGAAAAACAACTGTTATTTTGTTCTGTAATGCAAGAAAAATGCACATATATCCTGTAATCCAAAGTATCACAACAGAAAGGAAACAGGGACTTGAATGTTTCCAATTCCAATGGTTTCAGTTCAGTCACAACTTCCAGCAACTGCTCTTAAAGACACTGAAATAAATAAATAAATAAAAACCCAAAACCCAAAAGCAAATCACAACCAAAAGAACACCCAAACATCTAACAACCTGGGAGTTCACATTTTTCACAATCCCTACTTTAAACAGTAAACTCCAGATTGTTAAACTATTTAAACATCCTCAGTAGTTACTTCTGGAAAAATAAGCTTTTGGTTTTGCTTTTAGTATTGCAGTCCAACATGTGCTGACCCATACCAGATGCACATACAACTCCCATCCTTAGTTGGCAGCAAGCAATTTCAGAAATAAACTACACGTGGCAGGTCCACTAGAGAGAACTGTAAGCAAGTTAATCTGAGCAGAAATAGCACACCAAGACTAAGGATTGTCTTCTCTGGCACCCCGAGAGAAGACAAGACCAGGCTATTCCAGCAACTCTTCACAATTCACATTAAGTCACCAAGCAAAGAAACAATTAAGAGGTAGTGGTTATGCACCAGCTCAGCTGAAGGTCTCTGGGAAGCAAAAATGAGAGACTGCCTTCTAAGCGTAGGTACAGTGTTAAGAATAAGCAAATTAGCTTTAAAGATAATACAACAGCCTCTGTAACATTCAGTATTTTTTAAGCTTTCACCTCAGGATCTCATTTAAATTAGCAAAAGTGAATATGGAAAACTAAAACGAAGTATTGTACTATCATGGTCATTTTCAAGATGAATTTCAAGTACAGCTGTATCCTGTATCAGAAATTATTTGTAGCAAACACATTGGGCCTGTTTACATGACATGAAGTCAGGCAGTCCAGCTTACGAAGAGGCTCTGTTAGTTTCTCATCCAAATACAATTTTAGTTTGTAGAATACTTACCAATAAATGCATGGTTTTGTGAAAATATTAGAACATGTTCATTATTTTCCTTTTGTGCTTGCCAAGTCAAACTCTTTGAAAATGCTTCCAGAGATAACTATAGCTGCTCAAACTCTGATAGGCAGCAATATTAAACATAAATGTTTATAAAATGAGATGCACTATTTAAAAGGATTTTTCAAATTCATATTAACATGCAGGAAATTAATTTAATGTATATTTTATCTTCAGCTTGTCCCTGTGTCAACTTGCTAGAGACAAATCTGACATATTGAAGCTGTTACTCTGCCTCTGAAAACACTACATCATTATTTGACAAATATTGTTCAACGTATTATAGAAAATAACATGTATTGGAAGTCACAGAGCTTGGCACAGGTAACACTAACTGCAATGCTTATCAATTTTATTATTTTCAAATCCAAGAGCAATCTCCTTGTCTAAAAACTAGTTAATATAATCTGCAGCATGAGCAGAACAGTCTTCATTAACAAAAAATATTAAGCTGAACTGAATGTTCATTTACTGTATTTGTTTTCCCTCATTTTACTTTGTTTCTAATACAAGAAAGTCTGAAAACAAAAGACAGTTGTTTGACTGTGTCCTATCGACCACAAGCTGAGACAAAGCACTGGCTCAGTTATTTTGTAATCCAATGAACATTCATTTAGAAATTAAAAAAACCAATAGCTTCAAGTTGGAAGGCATAAAGCAAGGTGGTCAGTAGACATCAGATCCTTTCATAATAGTGCAGAAATATGTCTAGACAAAAACTTAAAAGGCCTCAGAAAGCTCAGTAAATCTTTTAGAGTCAGTATTTATGAATTGGAGACATACTGGAATACAAATGAATATATCAATACATTTATCTTATTCATCATCTATGAGTAAGTAAATTGTTAACACTGAATTCATTATAACATTCTCGATGTTTATGTTGTCATGGCACGAAAATTAATGAGAAAAGTTACTGTGATTCTTAATTTTTTTTTTAACGGTATGTAATATCTGGGGTGAATAAATGGGGAAAAAAATCAGCAAATTAAGGGCTTTTCACATGTTGTTTATATAATATAACACCAATTAAAATGCCTAGTATTTTCTTTATATTTTGACGGGTATACTTTAAATATAAATATTGAAAACAGCTGAAAGATAAATTTTGATATATGAAGAGTAATATAGTCAAGACCTCAATTGTACAAATGGCTGCTCCATACAGGGTCAAAACTGCATTGTAATGCTGAAGTTAGATATTTATTTTTTTTAAATAATCATAATTAAGAAAACCCTTGCGTTTCTTAAAAATTCTTTTCTGTAGTGACATTGTCAACTATCAAGGTTTCTCATTAAAACATTTATTTTTCTATATAGCATCCTTGGTTAGTTTCTATTTAAGAAATCAGATACCACTTATACAGTTGAGTACTGCCAGAGTCTCCATAAAATATGCTCAACAAATATAAATGTGCTTTAATAATCACTAGAAATCAACAGAGATGTTATAAAAAAAGATGCAAAATGCTCCTTTATGTGTTGACCCCCCAAAAAAGACTGACAATGCATTTTGAAAAGCTTTATGTTCAAGAAAAGATATTATTTTACATCAGACAATATGGTGAGGAGTGAAGTTGTCTGAATGTGAAGGTTTAAATACATGTTTTTTATATATGTAGGTGTATATTTAAGTTATCCTGTTACTCCAAATAGCTCCCTGACACCTTTTTTTTTTAATTATAATAGAAATATTAATGAAATAAAACCTTTATCTAACCAAAATATTTATAAGCCACAGAAATAGCAATTAGGCCACTGTTACTATTGAAACAACACCTGGACTTCCATGCCAGAAACAAATACAATCTTTTCAACACATCAGCAAAAAATTTCAAGACCAATGGATTTTAAGACTGTATTTAAAGTATTTAAAAAAAAAAAAAAGCAGTAACACCAGATGATAGACAAAACCAAGGGTTATAGTATAAAAAAGTTAAAACAAAACACTAACCCTTACATAGCATATTTTTAAATTAATCTTATTGTGAACTAGAACAGTGTTCTGTGAATATGGAAGACTGAGACCTTCCACACCTTTCCTGTCACTTGAGGGGGAGTGAGGAGGGTGTTATTAAAGTTTACAATTATAGGACTTTGGACGAAACCAAGAAAGTCACTGTAACTGCAACTGGTTTAACTAAACCTGTATTAGTGCAATACAGATAAAGCTTTAATAAACTTAAACCTTTTCAGCCACATATTAAATAAATATGCTTATCATGCCTAAAATACTTACTGTAGTTAGGCATTACAGCACATCACTCTGAAACCTACAGTCCCCCATAGGCATAATGTATAATGCATTAAGCACTGGTTCAAAGGTTACCCAGCATGTCAAAATCAGAAATTTGATTAATCACAGACACACAGTCTGAAATGAAGGTGACAGCACTGATTTTCCTCTCTTTTTAACATATTTTTTCCCCCACTATGAATAAGCAAGCATCTCAGCTGAGAAAAGTGAGAATGTTTTGCACTCAGAAGAACAGAGCTGCACACAGCTCATCAGCTTGGACTACCAGTGCTGACACTGAAAGCGTTTGCCCATTCTCCCTTCCTGGCTTTCCTTCAGCACCTGATCTACATCAAGATTTACATGAGGAAGTGCTTGTATAGTAACCATGACAACAATTTTGGAAATAAGGCTGTAAAACTATTTATGCTGACCCATGAGACGATTCTTATTTGTTAAAGAAAAAAAACCAACACAGATCTGCAGATTGTTACTCAAATTTGCACCCTTCTAGGATTTAAATGATACAGAAAAATAAAAACAATTGAGCAGAAGTCTTCTCAAGTCAAAAGATATGATTAACCAGGGGAATCCCTCAAGAAACTAGTTAGTCACTCTCTTGGTTCCAAAGTTCCAAGTGTTGGAATCAAATTACTGGCATGTTCAGTCATTTTAAAAATGCCCATCTGGTAAGGCAGAAAGAAAAATGTATCTTTATATGAGACTGTTAGCCATACCTTATTGGCTACTGGAGACTTTGCACTGAAAATTCTGCACCCAATATTGGTTCTTCTGATTCCCAAAAAAACCTTCCGGTTTATATCTTAAGTTCTATTATTGCTTTAATTTTTATAATTAACAAGATCGCAAACAAACAACTATCTCAATTCTGAAATTCTGACACAACAGATACTCATTGCCTATGAAGATCTTATTGGATGGTATTTCTGTTTTAGAACAAGAAAATATATTCTATACAGAGACAGCCCAAACAAACTCAACCAACAATAAATGCAAGGAGTTAAGACTTTCTTACCTGATACAAGTCTTTCAAATGAAAGACTTAACTCTGCAATACACATATTTTAATTCTGTTCTCATGCAATTCTGGGTACTACTGACTTACAACAGCTGATAATGCCCCAAACTTCCTCAGACACTTTATGATAGCAGAAGGAAACTTAATAAATGTTTCAATGTGTGTCTTGGATTCATATTTTAGAACATGAAGTAAACCCTGAACTTCCATTTCATCAGTGAACTGATGCTGAATAGTTCAGTTACTTCTAGTGGATCACTTGCAAGTAAAGTATTATTTAAAATTAAGTACTATCACACTGAGTACTTTTATAGGACAATCAGGAGAGCAATAGATTATTGTTCTTGTTCATTCTTCCATTAAATCACATTTATTTTGTTAAAAGGACAAATTGATGGAAACTTGGATATTAAAAAAATTTTGGCTTCTGTTGCTATACCCATTGCACAGCATACTGGAAAAAAATAAGGCATAATCACAGAAAAAAGTCTTACATTTTGTTTATTCTTCCATATGCTATGGATATTAAAAAAGCACAGGCAGCTATCACTACTGGACAAACAGCAGGAGTTTCTACTGTGGACGTTCACAGCTCACATTATACCAAATCACCAACATGGTCAATCTCCAGAAGTGTCCTATCCACCAGAAACTAATTCTAGTCACAAAAACAAATGTCAGAAACAGAAGAGATGTCAGCAGAGAGGCATGAGTTCATCCTATCTAGGCTTAAGCCTTACCTTTTCCAAAGAGTTTCACATTTGAAGCATCATTTTGAAAGATGTAATCATCTTGTAGTGAAAAGCAAAGAAACTAGAGAGCATTATACGCCACATCGCTTTAAGCAGTACAGAGAGAGATGCTTGAGGAGCAATGTAATAGTCAAATAATAGAACTTATAACCCATGCAGATCCATAGGTTTTAGTAATGGATGCCCAAGATGACAGCTGCAACTGGGCCACCGCTTCTCTCCTCCTTTTAAGAAACAAAACAAAAGGAGAGAAGGCATGTATTAGCTTGCAATATTAAATTCACACTTTCAATCGTGCACCTCAGACTCCATTATCAAGCAAGAAGGTGACTAAATAACACACCCTTAGACCCTTGCATCACACCTGGGCGGGCAGGCGGCAGGCACCGGATGGGTGCTGTGGTCAGGCCCGGGGCCACAGCTTGCACACACAACAGATGGGACCGGAGCCACATAGGCCGCCACAGAAATGAGGACAAACTCCAGCCAACAAAGTATTCCGCCTTGTAAGCAGAATTAGGGTTATTTTGAAACAGATGGGCTCTAGCGAACCTGCTGCACTGAATATTATAGAGTTGTTTATTGTCTGGCTCATTTGAAACACAGGGATTATTTACCAGCATCTAGCAGTTTCTCTGTCACATCAGGTTTCATCAAAAGGAAAGCAAAGTGAAAGCCACTAGAACACATATACACTTTTTTCTTTACTAAACTAGTCCTAAATTCAGAACTCAGCTTGCTATTTATTGTATACAGTGCTTTGCAACAGAATGTCTGCCCTGACAAGACAAACTGCATAACCAACATCTCAACACTGAAGCTGAACAGCTAACACAGCTATCTTCTATACAAGAATCCTCTCAGTTTTGCCCATCTTCTGATTAAGTAAAATTTGTCTAGTGTTTTTCTCATTTTATGCATCTGCAATACAATGCTGTCACCCTCGGACATGCACAACACCCTCTTTGAGGCTTTTCACTGTAACAGTGATCAGCTCAAAGCCCCCTTCCCCAGATCTTTTTCACACATTCTCAGTACTTTAAATACTAAAATACAATTACCAGATGCATGACCTAGAAGAACAGACAGGAAGAGCTGAAGAAACTAACATCATTAGTGACAACAATTCATCACTTAGAATATTTTGGTGGAAATAGCAAGCCTCCAAATTTGAAGGAAAGTATCAGTTTTTCCAGTATCAGTCAATACTAGGGAAAAAAAATTAAAAAACAACAACAAAAAAAATCCCAAATCCAAAGACGCCTCCTGTTTCCCAAAGAAAGCACACAGGTGAAAGTACATACCCGACATCACTGGAATTCGAAGTTCTAGCTACATCAGTCTAACATAATTCAGAACTGCTCTTCTGAATGACATATGAACCACGACAGGTGTGAAAGACAGAAGTCTAACTTTAGCAGAACCAAGGTTCAGGTATTGTTGTAGTTTGTAGCAAAGTCATTGTGGGATTTCTCCTTTTTCTTGAAACAATGTTTTCTGCAGCCAACAAATCGCTCACTTGGAATGTTAGCTTGGGTCCTCACAGATGCAGAACTGTTAGGATAATCTCATGTAGACCTCTCCATTTTATGAAGCTTAATTGCTTCATTACATCTTCTGTATTATCATGTCATTGATTACATAACAGATTTCCAGCATCTGTACCTACTGTCATTGTCAAAGGAGTAAGAGAAATGCTGTATTCATTGCCCTAAGAGCTCACAGATCTGGCGGGCTCTTCCAATCCTTTTTCTAGGAACTGTTTTGAGTCTAAAGATAGCTTACATAGTCACCAAAGCCAGGATGTTTGTTCAGCCCCTTCAAACCTTTCTTCTCGGAAATACAGACAGTATAGAGCATCTCTCTCTCTACCCTTAGGTAACCTTCCTGTGACTCCCCAAAAGAAGGTTACTTTTCTCCTCCTGAAATGAAGAGAATGGAAATATGAAAAACTGTATGGGAAGATGACCACATATGGAACCCTCCTCAAGTACAGACCTCTTCAGGAAAGTGCTACTGATGTCCTTTGGGGGTCCTAGAATGACATCCTTCAAGAAACAGATAAAGATTGTTAAAATAGGTACAGAAGATTTACAGTTTATTTATCAATACTACTAAGCAATAGTCGTTTGAAAATATTTGATCAAATGTCGTATCAACTTAGAACACTTGCTTGGCTTTCATTTATACCAGTTTTATATAATGTATTTCTTCCAAAAACAGTATAGTCCTGCTAACTATATTATAATGCCAGGATATGATTAAAGTTCACAAACTGCTCTTGGGCATGCTACAGATTACATAAAATGTACTATATTGCAGTCTCTGTGCTATAACACCTGACATACCTTGCTTTTTAGTACAAAATACCAATGTTTAAAGTGTTCTGTTTGAGAAAATGAGAATTCTCTCAGTTTATCCAAACATGTAATTTTTGTGCATAATCAACCAGGTATTTTTTATGCATATGGAATTGGAAGAAGTAAACTGGAAGGCAGGGAGAAGCTAGAGTCAAATACCCAGTTTTGCTATAGTTCTTTCATATCTTCTAGCCAATTAGTAGTGAAGTCTTAAGGTTAACCAACTACCTTCTGATTTATTCAGTTGTACAGAGAATCCTAAGGAAAAGCAGTGCATATGCAACAATTTTTCCTCCTCCCATACTTTAGAAGAACTAGGAGGCTTCCAGAAAGAGTTGAGGCAAAGCAAACACTCACAGCAGCCTTTTCACTGTATTGTGTTGCACTAGAAGCCAGACAGGAACTACAATAGATTAAAAAAATATAAAATGGCAAATCTGCTTTTATTCTCTCACCTCCTTCCCTCTGGAAAATGCAGACATGCTATACAGTCTGACAGATTTGGCTTTTAGCACTTATCACTGTCCAATTTTTTCTTACTCAGCTCCAAGTAGATCACATTTAATAGCCTGTGCTATTGTTTCTGACACTGCCCTTTAAGTTTCTCTCAATGTATGAAAGAATTTTGTCATGCTGTGAAGCAAATTATTCTTCCTGGAACTGGTGCCAATATTCCTCATCTACAGACTTGAACATACACTGGTGAAGAGAAGAAACGGAGGTCTAACTACTGTTGCTGTGCTTTGGAATGGCTGACAAATGAAAGATCAAATTAGCAGGAAATTAATTGTGGCTAGTTAAGTTAGAAGGAAAGTAATATACAATGAATCCAGATACAACTGGATTGTTAGAAGAGCAAGTGAGATTGATCTTGAACACAGAGTCTCTTTCTCTTATTTTCAAAAGAAGATATGATAAAATTGAGAAACCATTCCCTCCAAAAGGTCTGATAATTTGTTTTGGTTAGCAGAAGAGATGGTGTCACGGTTTAGGCCCAGCTGGCAACAAAGCACCACGTGGCCACTCGCTCACTGCTCCCCCTCTGCCCCACTGGGATGGGGAGGAGAAAATAAAACAAAAGGCTAGTGGGTTGAGATAAGGACAGGGAGGGATCACTCATCAATTATGTTTACAGGCAAAACAGACTCAACTTGGGGGAAAAAAAATCAATTTAACTTGTTCCCTATTAAATCAGAGTAAGATAATGAGAAATAAAAACCAAATATTAAAAACACCTTCCCCCCACCCCTCCCTTGTTCCAAAGGCTTAACTTTACTCTCGAGTTCCCTACCTCCTCCCCACCATGACACAGGGGGACGGGGAATAGGGGTTGCCGTCAGTTCATCACACCTTGTCTCTGCCGCTCCTTCTTCCCCAGGAGGAGGACTCCTCACACCCTTCCCCTGTTCCAACAAGGGGTCCTGCCCACAGGAGACAGTCCTCCATGAACTTCTCCAACATGGGTCCTTCCCACAGGCTACAGTTCTTCACAAACTGCTCCAGCATGGGTCCCTTCCATGGGGTGCAGTCATTCAGGAACAGACTGCTCCAGCATGGGCTTCCCAAGGGTCACAGCCTACTTCGGGCATCCCCCTGCTCCAGCATGGGGTCCTCCTTGGGCTGCAGGTGGATATCTGCTCCACCATGCACCTCCATGGGCTGCAAGGGGACAGCCTGCCTCACCATGGTCCTCCCCACAGGCTGCAGGGGAATCTCTGCTCTGGTGCCTAGAGCACCTCCTCCCCCTCCTTCACTGACCTTGGTGCCTGCAGGGTTGTTTCTCTCACATACCCCACTCCTCTCTCCCCTGCAGGTTTTTACTTTCCCTTCTTAAATATGTTACTGCAGAGGCACTACCACCATCACTGATGGGCTCGGCCTTGGCCAGAGGTGGGTCCACCTTGGAGCCAGGGAAGCTTCTAGCAGCTTCTCACAGGAGCCACCTCTATAGCCCCCTACCCCACTACCAAAAACCCACCACACAAACCCAATACAGTAGGCTAAAACTTAATATGGGTATCTTAATCCCTTCATACATGAGGATTTTTAAATTTATTTTAATCATGCCTCAGAGTCTCACCTTTGCTGTATCCATATCATCAAAATAAACTCTTCTTAAAGTAACAAAAGTTGTTAAAAGCACATTGGTAACATTTTTAGACACCATCAGCCAGTCACTGCCTCAGCCTAAGCCAAAATTTATTGCACAGTCAGATCACGTTTGCAACAAATAATCAAACACTACAATGCAGAAGTAAGAGGCTATAGACCAGTGCTGGACTTGATGCCCTTCAGAAAAGAATTAAGGGGGTTAGTTTTATAGCTACCTCCAGCTACTGTTTAGGTGGATACTGAAAATATTACAGGAGAGATGACATAAAATAATCTCACTGCATTTTCCAGCCATCTAGTAATTCTCCAGATGTTAATTCTCCTAAACAAGGCTAAACTCAACATTAAAATTAAAATGGTTGATACATAAAATCAAATATATCTTTCATTCCCAAGTATTGAAAAGGATTTGCTAATCAACTCAAAAAAACCTTGACCCATATAGACTTGCTACTTAACCTATCTTTAGGCTAAGACAGACAGGCATCTATTCCTCTTCAGAGTAGTAAGAAGACAGCCAAGAAAAACCATCAGTTACAAAAAGAATTTCAGGTAGGCTGTATATTTATCATAATCTAGTACCAGTCCTCTGTTCAGCTGCAAATAGCAAAGTATCCTTTTCCTTATTTCTTTAATTTATGTTCATCTATTTCAATCATCCTTCACTGAAAAAACTATAATTTGAGTCCTCATGTTATTCCATACTCTCTTCTATGGAGTTTCTTCCCTTGGTTGGTTTGTTAGTGCGTATTCACTAGTGTTTAGACATTTTCCAATTCCACCCTCCAAATGATATTTAGACATTTGTTACTTCATAAAATTACTTAAGTCACTTCTTTTGCTATTCACATGACCTGTATTTTATTCTCCTGGACTGCTTTTACAGTAAGTTGCACATATCAAGTAAAGAACACTGTCAAAAATACAGTGAAGTAAAACACTAAAAATGAGATCCAAGACAAAGATTAGAGCAAGAGCAAAACAAACATGATAAAGAGTTACACAAAATAGAATTGAAAAGGCTGAAAGTTTCTCCTGGCAAAAAAAAGGAATAAATGCAAATGAAATTTCATCACCCCTACACAGTTGCTGAGAATTATGAAGTTACGCACAAGTTATGTCCTTACCAGTGTAAAACATGCCTATTCTTGGCAAATATTTTTGTGTGATGTTACAGTACTTGGTTCAATGCTTCTGAATTGTAAAGCTCACAGGGAAGTTCTGGTCCTTTCTGGATCCTAAAAACAAGACCAGAAAAAAACCCAAACACAAAGCTCCCCTGCTCAATAGTTAAAAAAAGAATACTTAAGATTTCATTGATTAACATTAAATACTTTAATAAGAAGTCCCTTGTTTGATATTGCTAATGTGCATGATGACTCAGTAAAAAATTAGCATAAAGGTAACTTAAGAGTCACACTAGGAGACTTATTCTTTCTGAAATCTACCCCCCTATTCCTCTTTCTCTAGCTTGACTAAACTGGTTTTAAAAGATACCTCAACTAAACTGGTTTTAAATAATTTAGCTGATATCTTCCTCATTCCCTCAGAGATTTTTCTACAGCTTAATGCAATTAGCTGCGAAGAAGATACCCTTGCACTGTTCTATGGTATTCTTCTTCCTTAGTCACTAAACCCTCTAAAAATTCTTTTCTAAGTTGTCAGGTCTTTCAAGTTTTTTAGCTAAATCTATATATAAATTGCAGTTCAAAGTGATTTGATTGTAAAATGAAACATAATTTATTGCTAGAACCATAAAAACCAGAGCTACAAAGAACCTCAAACGATCATCTAGTCCATCTTCATGCCCTATGGCACAGTCAGTTACCTTTGTCACATTCATGAGAAACTCCTGTTTAACCTTAAAACCCTTGCAGGATGGAGGTTCCACAAAATTGTTTGCTAATTTATTCCATCATTTATCATTATTAACGTGTAACTTAAATTTCCACTGATGAAATAACACCTTTATTTCTTGTTTTATAAATTGTAATAAATTTACATACCCTTCCCTCTTTGCAGCTACTTTAAATGTACTTTAAGATTCGTGTATTATCAGGTATCTTCTATAAACCAACTGTCCTCTGCCTCCTATCTCATGCTACGTGTTCTTTTCAGTTGTGTTTTCTAGATCTCCACTTTATTCTTACTGCTTTCCCCCCTGACTCTCTAGACACTTCCCATCCTTTTTTCAAAGTGCTAAAAACTTGATGCAGTGCTACATGTAAGGTCTTACTAGTACTGAACAGCACAGAAGCATGTGTTTGCATGTAACATGGCTATTCACAGATTCACAGTGAGGCAAGTGTTACCTAACATGACACTGTTCATTCATGTTAGGTCATGGGTTATACCTACTAGCATGGAGAACTTCAAACAGAATTACTTCTTTCTTTTTTGAGACAGCCTTCCAATTTGCTAAAATTACTCTTAATTCTCATCCTGTGTTCCAGTGTTTCTGCAGCCTTCCTGAGCTGGTATCAGGTGATACTTCCATTGCATTACATCATCCAAATTGCAAACAAAAGTAGGAACTGCACACAGGGCAGACCATTGCATATAACCACGCTTCAACACATGCTTTTCTAGTTAATTTTACACCCACCTAATAATATAAATCAAAGCCATATTTCCATCGCTTATTTTTAGAATACTGCACAAGATAGCAGCAAAGGTCACACTGGTTGCACACACAGCCTAACTCACATGGTTTCTCCCTTATATACACAACTTATATCCCTTTATTCAGACTAGTTTACTACAACTAACTGTCATAGCAAATCCATACAGCCCTGTTACCTACCTACTGTAACTTTTCCAGGCTTTTATAGTGTGTTTTTCTGGGAATTTAAGCTACCTGGCTTATATAAAACCTTGGTTCCTTCCCTCATCCTAGATGAACACCATGTTTACCCCTTTCTGGTCTACTGCAACCTCATAGAGTATCTTGAGTTGGACAGGACCCATAAAGATCGAGTTCAACTCCCTGCTCCTCGCAGGGCTACCTAAAATTAAACCATATGACTAAGAGCATTGTCCAGACACTCCTTGAAGTCTGACAGGCTTGGTGTCATGACCACTTCCCTGGGAAGCCTGTTCCAGTGACTGACCACCCTCTCAGCAAATAGCCTTTTCCTAATGTCCAATCTGAGCTTCCACTGATGCAGCAGCTTCATTCCATCTCCTCATATCCTATCGTGGGTCACCAGAAAGAAGAGATCAGCACCTCCCCCTCTGCTGCCCTCCATGAGGAGGTTATAGGCTGCAATGAGGTCACCCCTCAGCCTTCTCTTGCCAAACCGAACAAACCAAGTGACCTCAGCTGCTCCTTGGAAGTCTTGCCCTCGAGGCCTTTCACCATCTTGGTCACCCTCCTCTGGACACACTCTAATAGTCTGATGTCCTTCTTATACTGAGGTGCCAAAAGTGCACACAGTACTCAAAGTGGGGCCACACCAGTGCAGCGTAAAGTGGGACAATCACCTCCCTCAATAGGCTAGCTATGCTGTGCTTCATGCACCCCAGGACACGGTTGGCCCTTTTGGCTGCCAGGGCACACCGCTGACTCATATTCAACTTGCCATCAACCCAAACACCCAGATCTCTTTCCGTAGGGCAGCTCTCCAGGCTTTGTTTTTCCATTTAAAACTGTTGTTAAAGGTATCCTGAAACCTAACTGGATATTTATTTTTTCATCTAAATTCTAATGTCCATCCAAACATCGCTTCACATGAAGTTGATTCAAAAAGTACTAAATAAAGCATTATTCATCCTTTATAGTACCATCACTCATAGCAATGTGTTAAAAAAACTGACTAAATGAATGTTTAAGATGTAATTACTTGAATGAAGAAAGACAAAAAGTACCAAGTTATGCTGATCTGAATCACCACTTTTCACTCTTTTTTCGAAGAGACTCAAAGCTAGATTTAAATTATTTCAGGTTCAAACCTAGGTGCTAGACACACCTTTTCATGTACTACAGGATATAAATGGTACTACATATCCTCTGCCAAGTCACTGAAAGACTTATGGGCAGTCACTACCACGTCACAATGCTCTGTGATCCGTATCTAAAATACCTAACTGAGGCTATGATGTCTAATGAATCCTTTGCAGAAAGGATCATATCTGTCTGCACTTAAGCTTGCTAAATGTAACTAATTGCATTAGCAAAACTCCTCAAGCTAACAAAATTAAGACTTTTTGATCAGAGCTGGCTCATGTCCAATCAGCTTTCAGGGCAAGCTGAGCTTGCTCACATAGGTCTACAAGATTGCAGTCACATTAGATTGAATATGAAAGACAAAACTGTACCGCATATTCCTTTCAAGCATAATCCTAAAACCTACTGCTGCAGAGAAGACTGACAACAGCAGGGAGTCTATGTAATGCTCAAAATAATTACAGATTTATTTTTAAATGCAAGCTAGAGATTCCAGATAGAAAACAAAAAGTACAGCAGAGAAAACCAGAACACAGTTGGCCTTAGGACCACAAGGATGCAGCCATGATGTTGGCCAACAAGACATAATGTGGAGATATATAGGTTTCTTGAAACTACTAGAAATGACTAATTTATTCAGTCAGACATCAGAAAAAGGTTCAGAACATCATTTTTAAGATAGTCCCAATGAATAAAAATGTAAACTATACCCCGTCTATAGAACTAATCCAATGATAAAACAGCAGGAGTTAAAATATTAAATCATGGGTAAATCTAAGATTAGGCATATTCACTGACCTTAGTTTACCACTAAAAGCATCCCCTGACTAAGTCTGTTAACATTCATAAGAATCTTAATATATATAAAATTGCATTTGGAAAAAAAACATTGTTTTTCCTTTAGTGAACTTCTGTTTGCCTAACAAAGACATACAACAACAAAGAAACCCCAAACAATATCCATCTCCCAATGCCAAGACTAAGAAACCCGGATGGATGGATGGAGACACTGATGCAGGCTGGAGCCACTGCACAGCAACTACCACTTTCTCCGACGTGGAAGAGAGTACTTTTATGTAGCCCACACACAGCTCCTTCCAATTATGCCCACAGTCGTTAAGCAAAACTGCCTGTTCTCCAGAAAGGTGACTCTGCCAAACCCACTGTGAAAGGAACAACATTTGTTCCTTTAACAAGACATTCAAGTTACTGAGGAAAACCAAAAAAAACCCCAAAATCCAGAGACCACTGAAGGTAGTGAAAAGACTCCCAATCGTATCACTGAGTCTTGGATCAGAACACCAAGAACAGCCTCTACCTCCATATGCAAACCATGCTTTTATAATAGATGTGTCAATGTAAAAAAACATCTCCAGCTGCAGTCAAAGATTCAACTATTTCTTTAATAAAGTGTTTTCTTCCTATTTTGTCTTTGGCAGTTGAAACTTTTGCAAGAAGGAAACCATCCAAAAGAAAACTGTATTTGCATATTTAGGAAGTCACAAAAAGCCCCCAGCATTCTGGATACATTTTAGCATGAAAATCTGTTAATGCAAACAAAATTAATCATTATTTAAATTCTTATCTCAAAATCTTTTGTAGCAATAATCAGAACCTAAGAACAACTATGTCACTGTCAACTTGTTGCCTAAAGACCAAAGAAAGTTAACCCTTCAGGCAGTGCTTCCAAAAATATCCGATACAGTACCAAGCATTTGATGGAAGAAATGAAAGATGTGCTGCATTGCAAAAGAGAACCATCATATTCAGAATGTTAAATACTGAATATAGTAATCTCAGCACAGTGCTATAATCCAGGGCAAATTAGAAAGAAGCAAACAATACCAGGACAAAACACAGAGCAAAACAGCCATGAAAGGCATGCTGTATTAGCGTGTCAAACTGAATCCAAAATTGTTCTAAACTATCCTCAGTGTACTAGTGTCACAAAGCTTCAGTATTTTCTTTTTTCATAATTTTTCACTTTAATGATAAGTGCAAACACAGTATCACATGGAATGAAGCTCTGCTTTTAAATCAATACTGCCTATCTTTTTATGCCTGTAACATATAACTCAGGAATGCTGCATCCAAGCAAGCCCAAAACCTTATGCAATATTGTATGCAATAACGGACAGAACTTTTTCAGGAGAGGCAGATGAGAGAAATGGGGAATACAGTCTCATTCATTTGCATAACCAACTTTCATATAAATGTACTCTGGATCAAAAACAAGTTTCTGTTAATGATATTTTAACAGAACACATCTCAGCTCTTCCAATTTACTAATAAACTGTTGAACTAGTTTTCTTCCGTATGTAGAAGTGTTTCAAAAGGCAGGAGGAAAAGGATGTACACAGAACTCCTGAATAATCAGCAGGAAGGGAAGCAGAAAAGGCAAAAATCCAAACTACTAAAGACCATGCTCGCAATTTGTACATTTCCTAGTGTTGATTCATCCATCAGAAGCATTCTCTTAGTACATTTTCCCCCAGATATCCGAAGGAATGCTCTCCACACACTGCTCCTGAAAGCAAATTGTGCCTCTCCTACAAGACTGCCAAATTTCCTGTATGGATTCAATACTACTACTACTACTGATGATGACGATAACAATAACAATAATA
>VYZV01042177.1:0-22699 GCA_013401275.1 Pandion haliaetus
CAGCATGATATCCTCCTTGTTGGCCTTCCCCTGCATCCTTCCCCATAAACACTCGACCTTGTCATCATAATCGTGGAGCTCTGTACACTCAAAACACTCCCTAACATAACAATACCCTAACAGAAATTCAAAACCCTTGCAATAAAATCTGAACCCCATGTATGCCACATGGCTTCAGGACTTCTTAGGAAATTTTGGATAAAAGAAGACAACATCTCCTTTGTCCTGTTTATTACATGAATATTAAAGTTTTGTCTGAACATAAAATGAAAAATAAAACCACCTGCAAGATCATAGTAGAACACAAAATACTTTCTCTTTTCTTTCCACATGGTAATTCTAATTTAACTTTGTTCTTAAAAGCATTGTATTTTCACTTTCAGTCCCAAAATAATTCATAGGTGTTGTGGTTTAAGCCCAGCTGGCAACAAACCACTTGCTCACTCCTCCCTGGTGGGATGGGGAGGAGAAATTATAAAAAAAGCTCATGGGTCAAAACAAGGATAGGGAAGGACCACTTACCAATTACAGTCACCAGCAAAAAACCAGACTCAACTTGGGGAAAAAACAAAGTAAATTTAATTTACTACAAATCAAATCAAAACAAAGATAGTAAGAAATAAACCCAAATCTTAAAACGTCTTCTCCCCACCCCTACCTCCTTCCTGGGCTCAACTCCACACCTGATTTTCTCTATCTCCTCTCCCCAGTCACACAGGGGGATGGGGAATGTGGGGTGGGATCAGTTCATCACACATTGTCTCTGCCACTCGTTCCTCATCAGCGGGAAGACTTGTCATTTTTCCCCTGCTCCAGTGTGGGGTCCCTCCCACAGGAGACAGTTCTCCATGAACTTCTCCAATGTGAGTCCTTCCCATGGGCTGCAGTCCTTCCCAGACTGCTCAATTGTGGGTCCTTTCCATGGGCTGCAGATATTCAGTCCCAGACTGCTCAAGTGGGCTTTCCCATGGAGTCACAGTCATCTCTGGGGGCATCCACCTGCTCCGGTGTGGGGTCCTCCGTCGGCTACACGAGGGCATCTGCTCCACTGCTCACCTCCATGGGCTGCAGGGGGACAGCCTACCATCTCACCATGGGCTGCACGGGCATCAACCTCGACCTGCACGCCTCCTCCCCTGCCTTCTTCACTGACCTTTCTGTCTGCACAGGGGTTTCTCTCACATTCCTCTCCCCTTCTCCGATGCAGGTTCCCCTTCTTAAATCTGTTATCCCAGAGCCACTTCCACTGTCACTGATTGGCTCGGCCTTGGCCAGAAGTGGCTCCATCTTGGAGCCAGGGAAGCTTCTGGCAGCTTCTCACAACAGCCACCCCTGCAGCCCCTCCACTACCAAAACCCCACCACACAAACCCAAAACAACAGGGTAAGCCAGCATCAGAAACAGAAAGAAAGACAAGTATAACAAAAAAAGCCAAGTTCAAATGATATTTTAAATGAGACAGTTTACAGATTAACCTACAAACACAATGAAGGGAAGAAAACCTAGGAGATGCCTGTCCAAACAAGTGAACTGAATAAATAAAAGCTTGATAATTTATTCACTTGTAATATTTTACTTACTAGGAACAAACCAATAGAGGGCAGAAGAAAGGTCCCTCTGTGTCCTCACCTTCGCATTACAAAGTATTGGTCATAAGGGATAGATCTGTGAAAACCTAATATTGTAATGATTTTTGGTGACCAGGGAAAAGCAGTGACTATTTCTCTTACTTATATGTAGAAAGTCCTCATCAAAAATATCTGAACACCTCCCAGAGATTTTTATTTATATGCATAATTATTTGCTTGTCTTCATAAGAGGAAATTTTGTGCAAAAAATCAGGAAAATGAGTGAAAAAAAAATAACATCAATGTCCTGAGATCAATCACTAATCTTGTTGAATTTTTGGTGTATTAGTTTAGATCTGACAAAATATCAGTCACCAGTAATCATATTCCTTAATGATAATTGCTCTTCCTTCCATTTCTTAAGCAGATTTTCCCCTCAGATCTCTCTGCTCTACCTCTCCTCTGTGGAGCAATAAGAAATCCCCCTTCCAGTGTCAATTTGTTAAAAGAAAATACCGTCTCACAGCTCCAATGAACATGGCTGCCATGAGACATATAATGATGGTGGCAACATTTCCAAAAAAAAAATGATGTGGAGCTTAGACTAGCTGACAGAAATTCTTTCCAAACATTCTCTTTTCTTTTTCACTTTCTTTCTTTTTTTTTTTTTAACCCAATCTTTCTTAAGGTTTTAGAACAACATTAGATGTATACTGGGGTTTTGTACCATAATTTTCTTTTTTTTTTTCTGCTAGCACATAAAGAAAAAAGACAAACTAACCACATAGCAGGTCTCACGTTTTCTTCTTTCATGAACAGATCACTGAAATGGGATTGGTAATTAACTTCAAATTATATCCATTATAATCACAAGAGAAAACAGAAAATATTTGCTGTTTACAACTTTCCTTATTCTATTTTAGTACACCTTCAACATAATCTCTCCTGATTAAGGTCAGTCATCTCCTCTACATCAAAATTATTTAATACCTGAATGTTATAAATCCACTTCCACTACTTGCACAGAAAAAAAAAAAAAAAAAAATCTGCTTCTTCAGACTTTCTTTTAAGGGTTATTTGTTTCTTTATCACCTAGACAACTAACTCTTAGCCTTTTTGGAAACTCCTCCAACCTGAATTTTAAGAAATGTGCCAATAGAAGGCTACACAAAACACAAGAAATCAATTACTTCTGTATCACTCTTGCACTGCTTCTCTCTATATAGAAGGGTAATAAATGAACGCTGTGATAGTTTGGACTGACTGAAGTGGGAATTAATCAAAGATAAAATGAACTTGCCATATTAGCAGAAGCTTATAAGAATTATTTAGAAATTTAGAGTTTATTATCCTGCAGTCTCTGAAAGGCAGATAGCAATTTATATTTCCTTCCTTCAAAATAAAGGCCTCCATTCTATAAAAACCAAATGACTTACAGTATAAAAATATGTAACTAATGGGAGCAAGTCACATACATTTCCGTTTTAGTCTATATTTTATAAAATTCTTTTCCTCTGAACAAGCAGAATCTCACAGAACAAACTGATACATTCTTAAATCAGGCAAGTTGGAAGACACTAGGAAACTTTTTATTCTTCTCCATCACTTATGTTTTTGATACACTTGTATAAGACTGCACCTTTGCTAATTTCTGTATAAACATATAATGAGAATACAACCCCTGCCCTGACACACTGTGCAGTGTAGGAGTCTTGCACAGGCAGTGAATGCAAAATGGAGGCATGTAGGGTACAGCTAGAGCAAACACAGGTAGTTAATGTTCCTGAAAGAGGTTTCCAAAGGCCTGTTCGCCCATCTCCAGTCACAGCTGTGAAAATATTTATTTCAGAATTTTAAAAGGATGTTTACAACACAAGTTTGAGTAGGATGCCCCAAATAGATTGGCAAAGGGTGCACAGTGATTTGGTAGAGCTGTCATAGGAAACTCCCACACTTACTAGGTCACCACAATGAGGGCTGCAAATGCCCACTGTGTGTGCTGCATTGACAAGGACCCAAGGTACTAACTGCTGGTATGGACATAGGCAACAAGGCGAGAGCGCCATTTTCCTGCTCTTAGAACTCTAAATCATCCAACGGGATTGTCGTTGTGTGAGTTAAATTTAAGCAACAAAGTCCAGCCTTCCTTCTCAATTAGAGAGGTTGTAATTATTTTCAGAGTTTACAGAGCAGTTCTTTGTTTTGGGGGTTGTTTTGTTTGTTTGTTTAACTGCTTGTATGGTTGTCACTGTAACTGCGGGACTCAAGATGTGGTGTGACATGTATATCACTTATTTTTTAACTGGCCCTAAAGTTTTGGTCTATAAAGGACTTGAAAAGTCCAAGCTTAAATTTTACGCAAAATAATTATTTTCAAACTTCTGATGTAAGCCTTAACATCTACAGTGCAGCGAGTCAAATAGAAATCTCCTTAACATTTACTGCCACTTCATTCTGCGAAATTCTCTCAGTCTAAACTATAATTAAGCACAAATAAATTAGGAAATAAACTAAACCTAATTAAAGTAAAAATGAAACATTTTAAATATTTGAGATTATATTAATAAATCAATAACTGGCAAGCACCAGCCTGGACTACTGTATGTCCCCTTCGTTAACCTTTTGGCATCCGTGTATATGGGCAACATTGTGCATTACAGATATTTTTTGTTAATGTGGTTGTCACGTACAATAAAAAATTGGCACAACAGGTAATATCACTGTTATCTGATCTGCTGTAACCACAAGAGATAGCAAACTGAGAGACAGAGTTTCTTCAAACACAGGTCTCAGTCTATAGGGTCTGAAATATAAATAAGCATGTAAATATTCTCCTGCCTAACATTTTAAACATATCTTTTAAATCCCTTTGGTTTAGAAAGGTATGTATTTTGCAAGACTTAGTACTGGATGATATGATATATAATAATAGCACTGAAAATTACTTAACGAAAGTATTGTCATGATGTATTTACTGAAATTGAGAATAATCTAGGAAAGCAAGAAGCCAAAACAGAGCTATAAATCATTGGGGTTTCCAGCTGGTTTTGTAACATAAAGTTGCAAACTAATTTAATAAAGCTGGAAAGCTAAGTTTGACTTATCTGTAATTTAACTGTTAAATTTACAAGTTAAGACAAAAGGGAACAAGTTTTTTCTAGAGATCATGCAGTATGTTTCCTTGCCATGGAAACAACAGATTACATTATCATGAATGATGTAGGTAAGAGACAGATTTTTTTCACATAGATGGTTATCAGTGATACGCTATCTAAAAATTAAGACAGGAAAGACAGAAGCTGTGCTTACATTCACAAGACATTACTACCTTTTACTGCCTTGCCCCATCTTTGCTATGGCATAGCAGCACAAAGGGGATGAATAATAAGCAGGAAAGACCAGAATATCTCTACATTTCTTTTGACTCCTTACGTTGTAAAAATGGAGATACTATGTTTCATATAAAAACACCTTATGTTATAGCATAGTGTCAGAGTTACCTTTCATATATAGGAAGAAAACCAAACCAAAACAATTCATCTATGTGAAATTACCAGAGCTGAATATATACAGTTTACTAAAATTTTTAATATTTTGTTCTTTTTTCCTTGAATGTCACACTGTTGCTTTCCTGTGCCATTTCTTCACACATCATCTCATTTGACACAACATTTCTGTTTTCTCTCCTAGTTCCTTCTCCTTTTCTTTCCAGGTCTGTTATTGTCTCAAATTTCCAGCTATGCTTTTCTGATTTTGTAATACCTGTTTAAGATTGGCCTCTCCAAGTGTCCTGAGCATTTTGCTGCAGTGAGAACTGTATGAAAAACACTGTAATGTTAGTCAAACACAGAAATAAATACTGTAAGAATCAAAATCCATAGAACATGGAGTGAATAGAAATTGAAATAAAAAGGCAAACCATAGACATATTCTTGAGATGTTTCCATTTGTCAAGCTTGTGTCTGTATACAAAAACAAATAAAAAAGAGCAGTGAACACAGAAGATTTTTTTTACTATGGTGAGGAAATTTCATTCCACAGCCTAACCATTACACTGCTATGAAATTGGCAGATTTTCAGTTTGTGGTCCACAAATGCATAAGCACACAAAAATTATATTTAAAAAATTCATATGGACCATACCGAAGCATAAGTATGTAGAAATTCTCAGGTAGTTTTCATTTGCTCTTGAAAATGTATGGATATAAAATTAGAAAAAGCTTTAATTCCTGATTCGTAGTGCATGATTTCATTGATTAAAAAAAAACCCAAAAGCAAGAAAAAAAAACCAGAACATAATGCAAAACCTGACAATACAAGGTAGATCACAGAAACTGGCCACACTGTAACCATGGAGCTTCTAGAGGCTGAAAGCTATCTGTGTTCCTTGATAGGTCATTTGCCTTACACAGGAAACAGAATACACTCCTGTGCTTGAGTAATTAAAATGTATTTAAAACTTCAGTTTCTGTCTTCCTGGGTATATAAGGCTACCCCGCTACAAACTCCTCTGAAATCAAAGTGCAGTTGAAGCACCACCAAGATAATGACCCTGTCAACACTCCTGCTGTGTTTCAGCTGTGAAAACTGGGCCTTAGCTGTTCTTTCCGAAGCAAGTGCATTGATTACAAAGGAAGATGGGCATTACACTGTTTACATATGTCGTGCTTTCAGCCCAGTCGGTAAAAAAGCACCACGCAGCTGCTCACTAACTCCCCCATTCCCCAGTCATGGTGGGATGAGGAGAAAATACAAAGGCAGGCTCGTGGGTCAAGACAAAGACTAGGAGGGATCACTCCCCACTTATGGTCACGGGCAAAAGACAGGCTCAACTTGGGGAAGAAAAAAAATCAATTTAATTTACTACCAATCAAATCAAAACAAGGATATTAGGAAGGAAAACCAAACATCAGAACACCTCCCCCCACCCCTCCCGCCTTCCCGGCTCAGCTCCATTCCCAGTTCTCTATCCCTCCTCCCCCTGGCGGCACAGGGGAACAGGGGATGGGGGTTGAGGGGTCAGCTCCCCATACCTTGTCTCTGCTGTTCCTTCCTCCTCAGGGGGAAGATTCCTCATTCGTCCCCTGCTCCACCGTGGGGTCCCTCCCATGGGAGACAGTCCTTCACGAACTTCTCCAACGTGGGTCCTTCCCACGGGCTTCAGTNGCCTCCTCAGGTGCCCCCTCCTCCCCCTCCTTCTTACCTGACCTCAGTATTGGCATAGGCGTTCCTCTCACGTTCCAACCCTGACACTGATGGTTCTCCTTCTTAAATCTGTTCTCCCAGAGGCGGTCTCACGGTCACTGATGGGATCAGCCTTGGCCAGAGGTGGGTGCGACTTGGAGTGAGGGAGGCTTCTAGCAGCTTCTCACAGGAGCCACCCCTGCAGCCCCCTCCCCCGCTACCAAAAAAACCCACGTCACACAAACCCATAACATCATACTAAGCAACAGTAACATTTATCACTGTTCATTTCAGTGTGGGACTTTTGAAAACATGTTTGTGTGTTTCTTAATGAAAGGAAAGAAAATTATAGAACATTTTGGTGTAAAATTGACTTTCTAATTCTTCATGTCATCCACAATCTCATTTTAATTTTCAGTTAGAAAAACAAAATTTGTTTCATCTGGACACACTTATATTTGGATGGTTTATATTTGAGGCTCCAAAAAATGCTTGAAACTATCTCACCAAGGCTGATGTCAATAAAAACATAACTAAAAGTTTTTCCAATGTTTTTGGATCTGAAACAGTCTCACCATGTCTAGCTGTAACTTTTGTACAAAAGGACTGGGTCAGCTTTCATTTAGTGTACTTTCTATGATAGAGCCCATCTTTTGTGTTTTCATAAAAAAACAGAAATATTTTTAATTATTTGTAACTGAAGATAGTGGTCTAATATATTTGTATGACATCATCCTCAGGATCTACATAAGCTTAAACACTAACAGAATACAAAAACCAAACAAGCCAACCAGTTCTTTTTTTTCCACCCTCCCCCAAAACAGTAAGTGTCTGTTTTCTAGCTCCTACCAGATCAGTTTTAAGCAGGTATCAGCAAATAGACAGTTGTGTTGTAACTCTTTGTCCTGGGTTCAGTTGGGATAGAGTTAATTTTCACAGGAACCTGGGAGGGGGCACAGCCAGGACAGCTGACCTGAGCTAGCCAAGGAGCTATTCCATGCCATGTGACATCATGCTCAGGATATAAATGGGGAGCGGGCTGGGGGGAGGCTCTCAGCTCCCAGCTGGGAAGTGGCAGAGCATCAGGTTCTGGGTGGTGAGCAGTTCCACTGTGCGTCACTCATTTTGTATATTCTATTATTAGTACCATTGTTATTGTAACTTCTCTTTTTGTGTTGTCTCAGTAAACTGTCCTTATCTCAATCCACAAAGTTCTGTTTCTTTCTTTTCTTCTTTCTGATTCTCCTCCCCATCCCACTGGAGAGGAGCGGGAGGAGTGAGCACGCAGTTATGTGGTGATTTGTTACCAGCTGGGCTGAAACCACAACACTCTTAAAACAAGAGACAGCAATTTCCAATTAATGTAATCTGAAGCAACAAAAATTACATACAAAAGTCATTGTAACAGGAATCCTAAGAAACAGGATCCCTATAGAGAGGTGGTGATCATGAAACTATTGAGATCTAAAAATAATAAATCCAGTAGCAGTTAGACAGTGATTATTTTTAGAGAAATTTTTTTCATATTCTTTGAGTTTTTTTCTCAATCTCCAGACAAGCATATTATGGGGGTTTTGGTCGTGGCCATCACTCTGAGCAGCCAGTCAAGGGAGTGGATTTTTTTTTTTTTTTAATTAGGTATGTTCACAATGAGTGCAACAATTAATTAGAAAAACAAAACCCCGGTCTCAATAGTGAGTCGTCAATAGGAATATACCTGATTGGAAAGGGTTATTTTCCTCCCTCTGGCTTCCCTTCACACTGGTCTCCAGCTGGAAAAACTTCCCTTTAGTCCTTCTTAACACTCTCTCATATCTCCAGAGGAAACCATGTCCCTAATGCTTTTGACTTCCTTTTTCAAGAGACCAGGATTCCAACAACTTTAAAGAATGGCTCTCTGAAGTGCCACTTCCACTGACAATGCCTCTGCTGCAGGGAGGTGGGTACCTGCCTAGACAGAGAAAAAGATCAGGGAGAGGAAAAATCTTGTGAAGGGCCTGATGCAGTAACATTTTTGGTTTTACTAGGTCAGATTAAAAAATGTTCTTCAGGATAAAGTTATAATGACCTTCATATGGAGGAACCAGTTTGATATAAAATTAAGTTAGCTGGTGGAATGACTCAGCCAGTTCTCAGCTAAAGTTAACATATTAGTGTGAGGATTCACGTAACTGTATTTTGGAAAGCTAGTTCAGAAGTGACTGACTGAATTAATTTTGGCCAGATACAAACATCAGTGGAGAGATTCAGCTCATCTATAAATACATAAACATGAGATGTCTAATCTAGGGTACTTGTCTAGACATCTGGTACAATCAGAGAAGGAAACAGGAACCTCTAAGTACTGATTCATTCTTTCTCAGCCACCTGATAAGACAAGATAAATTAATGTGAGAAGGTATCTGTCTCCCTCTGCTATCTGTAAAGGCAGCCTAGACAACCAATTCAGTCTAGATGCCACTTAGATTGCTAAAATTTTGCAACAATAGTTTTTATTCTTTTTTAGGGATTGCAGACATTGTTTAAAATAATTATATTCAACAATAGCAACAGATTTTAACTATAAAAATGAATAATGTCCACTGCTGCAGATGAGCAAGCAATGAAGCTATGAATTAAAATGGTTGAAAACAGATCAAGCAACAAAGTGACAAGGAAGTGCTAAATACAAAAGTGTATATTGTTTTGATCCCTAGAAAACATAAGGAATAGTGGGGTCATGTCAACACTCTCAAGAAAAACAACTTACTGTAATTATTTGCTTTTCCAGCTTATAACAAATGTATTTCTTAAGTTATATTTCTCAAGAGATGCTCCTTTCTGAAAGCATGCTTTGTTCTTTGCTGACAAGGAGACAATCTGTGGTGTTTTGCCTCTTAAAAGGGAAAAATGTGACAGATAAAACATAAAGGAACAAATAAACAGAACAATCCCTGCTGGGGGATCTGTAGAGCTTTAATGGAAATTAAATACTGGAGCAGTGACAAACTATTAGATTGGAGTAATAATGAACTATGAGAATCTAATAGTATTTTAGTATTCCTTGTTAGAGCTCAGTAACTGGTTCCAGGTTTTTTTCAAGCCATGTTATCAGTGCAGAGCCACATGGAAAAGATTAGTTCAAACAATGGTTCTAAACAATATCATGTTTCAGAAAATTTTTTGTTTTTTTAATCAGAGGTGGGTCTGTGTTGTGGAGACTCTAAGGACATTTTAGAAATTGATTAGGAACAATCTCCACATGTCATTTATCTATTTGGAATCTTGTAGTAATGCATTGCTGTGGTACCTGTGTAAATTACTGACTTCATATATTTTTGTAATGTTTGTAATGTAACAAATCATTATTACTCTAAATTTACAGGAAGAAGATTGAGGCACATCACACTGGCTGTGATTTATCCCTCACCCCTCCCCAACTATAGCCGTCTTACAAGTTAAACGTTCCAATGTGCCCTCACAGTTTAGCCTGCTGTCTAATCCACAGTGATAGGGTAATTTCCCTTCCTGTGAGAGTATTTTCCATTCATCAAACCTGAGAAAATTGTATGAGAATGGGATTAAATGAATACCTGTTTCCCTCCCATGACTGAGCCAAGATGACTACTTTAGGGCCAGGTCTAGTACTGAGATGAAGGAAACTATGATAGAAATACTATTCCATGTGACTTGTCTGGTATCAGACGGGAAGTTAACATCAAGCTGAGGTTTGAAATACAAGTATGTCTTTCCAGTGTTCAGACTATGTGTCTTGAACTAGAAACTGCTTCTCAAAGGCTCTTGATATGAGGTTGATTTGTATCAATGGTCAAGAGCAAGTATCTTATGGACCCGTGGCCTGGCACTTTTAACCATCTGATGTGGGCTTTGCAGAACAACTGGTAGCTTTTCTGTGAAAATCAGGTAACTTGTGATTATTTTGAAACACTTGTGCTTTGTGGTTTTGTTTTTTATAACAAAAAACTTCAAAAAACTTGTGATATGCCTTGAAGAATAATCTTGTTTATAGGCATGGGAAAAAGGGTCAGAAAAAATTTACAGGGAACAGTAAAATATGCTATCTAAGTGCAAAGATTTTACCTAACCTAACCCTAGGCTGCAGATGCCATGAATACTTCAGGATAAATTCTCTTCCCCACATATGGGCCAGTGATACCACAAGAAGTTAGGGAAAAAAAAAAAAAATGAAGCTGAGTTGCGTGTTTCATGTCCTAAACAGAATACAGTGACTGCAGAGAAACACCATGAGACCACAGCTCTGTTATGCAAACAGTTCACAGTATTTCAGCCACCCACAACCACCCTCAGTAGCATTCACATGTCAGTTTGGGCATGAATCAAACACCTCTGCCTCTGCAAACAGCAGTGTCACTGAGTTTATTCTTTAAACACTGTAGGCCACAGAGGTGAATGTGCATCACTTCGCTTACAATCACCTGACCTGCCTTCTTTAATACTCTGACATGTGAGGTAATGTTAAAATTAACCAAATCCCAGTACAATGTGGCTGAGAACACGGCATAAGTAATGGCCTTATTCCAGGATTACATGAACTGTGTATTCCAGCTGGACAGCAGGTAGATTTCGTAAGATAAGAAGGTACTTTAGCCATACGTAAGAATTACTTCTTACACATGATATGACCTGGCCTGCAGCACTGCTGAGGGTCCAGAGGTTCAATCACTGCTGAATGTGTTAAATTATGTTATGTATAGTAGTTATTCTAATCTTTTCTGCTGAGACCTGTTTTTTTCTGATTCTTTTGTTTGTTCAGATGAGATGGTGATGCCTGTAAAGGAATCAGCAATGAGAAAAGTGATGTTCTGTATAAATCCCTATGCACCTAAATCTCTTCTAGATTAGGAATTATTTATTTTGTATACAGGCACGTGAATTCGATGGTCTAACACTCTTCTCAGTTACAGAGATGAAACATTGTGCTTTCTTCAGGGTATTATTATTCCAGGAATGCAGAGCCTCATAATCATTCATGCAATTATAAAGCAGAGCTGTGCTTGTGCATTTAGCTGCTACCAAGAAAAGTAAGACATGGGGAAGGAGCATGGTGATCAGTCAGGGATTATAGTGCACAAAATGACTTTGTGACTCCAACTTTTCCATTTCAGTTCCTGACATTCTCAACTGAATTGTGGTCCTCAGACATGGTAATTAGCAATGTGTTTCCATAGCTTGACATGCTACACAAGTCTAAAAAGCAGTAACCAAACCCCTGACTGGTAAATCAGGTAAAGCTCAGTTCTAGTTCTCAAAGCAGTGCTTCCCTCACCCAAACTAATGGTGTTTACTTTACAAATGTTAGAATCAAAGCAGGGAAAAAATGAGGAACATGAAATATAAAAATGAAATGTAGCTTGGTTATTTATATTAATTTCTACTGAACTAGTTCTCCAAAACACAGCTACAGGGATCCCCAGGTTAATATGTTGGGTTTTGGCTAGGATGAAACCACCCTAGCCTACCAGATAACTCCACTTTATACTTGTAGACTTCATTCCAACTACATTATATTTTAATAAAGCAATAGAGTACATGATGTTATTCACTTTTGCTTGTGAAGATTTGCATTTTTTTCTTTATGTTAATCTGGAAGAGCCATCACTGGAATTTTGAGAAAAAATATTATTTCTGTAAGTTGATAACTCAGAAGCAATTTCACAGCAATATAGCTGTGGAAGCAGGCCTTGCTAGGCCTCAAGGTTGGTCAAGGACACAGCAGAGTCACAAGCAAGAGGCAGACGAGCTGAGCAGACGTAATTTGAAGCAACAGGGCTGCAGATCCTGAGTTATCAGGCAGACACAGGTGAATCTGCTAGAACAAAGTTCCCTTCTATACAGATTCTGCTCTGCCACATTAGGCCCCTTCACAGACCAGTCTGTATATGCTCTAAATTTATCTAAGCCCTAGTACCTTTTCTTTAAGTCAGAGTTCATACTGATAGAGGGCTGAAGCACTGTTGCTCTGTGCTCTCTCCTATAGCTGTAGAAATAACACACTTCTGCCTGACCCAAATCTGCAAAATAGACTGTGTGTTTATTCCACAATACAGCAAACCTTTGCATTTTATACAAGCATATTTGAAAGACTCCGAGAGCCCTTTTCTGGTTCCTCAAGGAAAAAGTACAGACAAAAAAAATTAACTAAGGCTTTAATAACTAATTGCAAAATAATCTAGGAATACATTTTTCTCATCTTCTGTTACTAGTAGGATGGCCCTTGTTATTAGTTTATTACATACCTAGTTTATTGATAACAAATACCTTTGAAATGTACATGCTCCTCATTCTAAAGGTTTGGCAAAATATTGGAGAAAATGAATGACTAAGCAGTCATGCTAATGTTCCAAAAGTCGGGTCATTTACCTGGTGTGCGGGACACCAATATACACACAGAACAGACGTATTTTATTCAATTCGTGTTCTCGCAAGGATGGAGTCTAGGTGGTAATTCACAAAGCTAGCACACCTTATACCTAAACAGGTAAGCAATTTATACAGTTTAGATGTACATATTTAGTTTCCAAAGTTCATCCCTAAAACTATTGTTGGTAGTCGCTTGTCTACTACAATTTCTATTTGGGTGAAGTTTTCCCCACTTCTAATTAAGGGTAGTGTTGTTTCATTCTACAGCACATACTCAAGGTGAGGGGCAGGACAGGGTAAGTCTTTTTGGTCTTGAATTGAGTCGGTGGTCGTGATCTCCCCCTGTGCTGCCTTTACCTTCGCGCCCCNTGTTTATACAAAGGGTATCCTGTTTCACAAGACCTTCATGGCCTTTTTAAGGTGGCTTAAGTATATCACAATTCTATTTTCAGAGAGTTTTGGTTACGTGTCTATGAACTACATACTTAGTAGATTTTTACCAACAGGTTGTTAAATGAGGTCATAAACAACTTGTACATCCTGGTAACTGTGGGGGTATATAGCTGAGTGATATGTGTAATTGATATAACTATGCACAAGCTAGGATTCAAATAATGTTTTCATTCTGCATGCACACTCCATTTTGTAACTTTTTTCAAAAATTGAATATTAAAATATGTGAAAAATACTTAATGAAAGCATCAATGTAGCTGAATGAATAGGCTAAATTACTAAAACATCTTATGAGTAGGAAAGTAGTAATAATATAGCACAGATACAAGATTTGTAAATGTCATTAAATGCAGAGCTAAAGTTCTGTCAGAATTCTAATACCATATTCTGAAATGTGGGCTTACTTTAAGCACGTGGCTTTCTTGTATTTTGACAAGAATGATTTTCCTGTTCTGGTTAACTTGATACCATCTTCAAACTTTTTTTCATTATTCATCTACTGCTCCAGATAATTTTTGAATATGTTGAATACAATGAATTGTGCTTAGTCTTAATATTAATATAGGGCGATAAGTATCTTTCATTAGGATGTATTTAAAATTCACTCCTTTCATTGTTAAAGTCTGTAGGCTATCCTTGATAAATCTTAACTAAAAATGAGAAAAGCAGTGTTCTTTCTGTTTATGGTAGAAAAAAAATCAGTGTTTTCAGGAAAAGGTGCCTTTGATACCCTGGCTTTAACAAACCTTCTTTTATGTATACAAACACAGTGATGAAAACCAAGGCAAATTCCTTCAGTTTTGAATGTTTCCTAGGAAAGATACTAACTTCTCCAAAGACTGTTCAAGGCTGATATACTGGCAGACATACGTTCTCTGATTAATTAAGCTTATTAGCAAAGGAAATTTCTCAACTGTCCAGTCAATTTGAGTGTGAAAGAAATTTTAAAGTGTTATTATAAGAAAAAAGGTTTTATTTTTGCTGTAAATACAAGTGGTTTGACTGTGTTCATTCTCATGTGGAAATTATATCATATAGGAATCTGTCAGAATTAAACATTTATTACCTAGCTAGCACTTTTATGAAGCAAGATAAAAAAACCCCACAAACCTAAGTTTTTCAGAAAATTTGATAAATGCTTCAACTTCAGGTGTTTATATTGCCATTGAGCATCAGTCACAGTTGCAGTTCAGCAGAAATTAAATATGAATAGGCTTGCCAGTAAAAATAAAGTACAGAATACATTTTTAAGCCTGAAACAAGAAAGTTCACAGAAGTCCAAACTGCTTCCAAATGTCCAGGACTTTCAGATAAAGCACAAGTCTGCTTGCACATACTTTCCTCGAGGCATCACTTGGTAAAATAGAAAATGAACAGCCCATCACATTGAATCTGGTGGCATAACAGGCTAGCATAGAGTGTGCATTATTTCTGCTGCTATGATGTGTCTGATCAACTGTTCAAAGATTGTGTCTAAATTCATACCAACTTGCTTCAGGGGACTCTGTGTGTGTGTGTGTGTGCGTGCATGTCTGTGGAGGAGCGTCTACATCACTTATAAAGCATACAAAATCTGTAAGCAAACTGTTTCCCAGAAACACTGTGCGCATTTCCCAAACTACTTTCAAAACATTGTAAAATCTTGAGGCCAAATAAGAAATTAATTTTTCACTAAAAAGCATGAGATTAGCAATTTAAAATTGATAGTTTTCCATAGCTAAGCTCAGTTTCAGCTGATAAAAAAAAAACCAAAACCTGCCAATAGCTGTAGTGAAATTTTGAAAGGCAGATGATCAGTTTTCTTTGTAAACAATAGCATTCAAAAATGGAACCACAAATAAATGGGGTAAAGGACCAATAAGTATACTTTTCTCAAAGCAATCACTGTCAAGCATCTCTGCATGCTTATTTTTCTTCTCTTTTTTTACATGTATTATACAATAATTATGTCAGTCTTTAAAAACTGACCTGGGATTTTTGTCTATGGACAAAATGATTTAGTTCTATTAATTCAATGCTTTAAAGGAATGAGGGAAGATGGACTTTTTATCAAGTATAGTCAAGAGATTATAATGCTATTTAAGGAATTTTGTGTGTCATTATTACAAAACAAAAAAAAAACCAAAACAGAATACAAGGAAAATGGAAATTTCAAGGGAGGTAGTAAATTCTCTATTTTCTGGATTCTTAAGATAGCTGGGGTTTTTTAAGAGTTTTTTTACCTTCTCCCAGACTGGCACACTTTTATCCCCAAATTAGTTTAAAACCTCCTCATACTTTTAAAGAGCTCATGCAATTTCTCCTGTAAAGCAGAACAATTCTTAACTATTACCTTTAATTTTGTACCAAAACAATAGGAAACTGTAGGCTTACAATTTCAGTCATTAATTCCTTTGGTCTCTTCAATAATGATTTGTAGAGTGAACATCTAGGGAATCCAATTTAAAGTAAATTTCTTACTGGTATGACATTGCATATTTCTTCCTGTGCCTAACCTCCTGAGGCCCTTATTTTCATCCTGGAGACGTAATATGTTGATGACTTTCCAAAAACAGCATAAAATAGACTGAATTACTAAAAAAAATTTTGAAAAATATTTTTAAACTTAGCTCCTTATAGCACAAGGAAAAAATCACAACACAACTTCATGTCTAGTGGAGAACAAGTGCATACCTATTTTTATTGAAAGTGTTAAAAAAAATTGTATTACATTCAGGTATCCTGTTTGGGAATTTACTCTTTTTTTTAAATGTATGATCTTTTCCCAAATATTTTGATTTATTATTATCAAATAGGAAGGATAAGATGGAAAAAAATAATGGAGCATCTGCTCCAAGCAAACAAAAATGCCAAAATAGCTACTTTACTATTTTCTAAGCTGATAAATCTAATTAAGTTTCTTCCAGTAGGAGAATCATTTTAACAGCTAGTCCCAAACCAGCTCACTACACCACTGGTTTCCTCTAAGATCTCAGAGAAGTTCACCTGTCATTGGAAATCATCAGGTCTGTGTCTGAACAGTCTTGCTGAAAATACATCATGTACAATGTTCCAAGTTGGCTTTAGAACATAACAAACCAGACTATGCTTCATGTTTTTAATTGCTTATTTCATTTTATCACTGTTTCACAAGAATACAGTTTTCACTTTTGAACTTGTACCTAGGTTTGTCACTTTGCTGGTGTTAAGAGAAGGAGGAAAATCTAAACCTCAGAAGCCACTATTCCTGTAAAATAGGATGATTTAATTGCATGCTTCGCATGTTCAGCACTTGTACAGAAAATGCAGAAACATGGTCTTGAATTTGTGTCTCATAATGCAGAGAAAGACATCAGTACGTAAAGATTGCCACTAGAATCAGAAAATAGGTCTGTGTAAATCCATATTGTGTCTCCTCTCAGTGGCAGATGCTTGGGGAGATGATAAGAATCACGAAATGTATTGTAACCTCTTAATGTATAATTTCCAAGACAGTTAAGTCATCAGCTAAATTCAACAGGTTTGGGACAGCATAACCTAAAGACTGCATCCAAACAATAAAGTTTAACAGCCATTAGAAGAACCTGTTGTTCATAAAATTGCCCTTTTTGAATTCACTAATAATACTGTGATTGCCCACATCCAGCAGAGTAATTTCTAGTACTTCACTATGGGCTGTAGGAAAGATGCATCCTGTTGTCTACTTCACTTGGTTCTTCCCATTACTGGGTTGAGAGAAATAAAGGGTTTTTTTACATGCTGCTTCTGCACATACAGGATTTATGGAGTGCGACTATTTTACCCTCAGCCATTTTTCTTCCAAGCTGATGATTCTTCAATCTGTCCTCATGTGTGAGCAATTCCATGTCTTCTGGCTTTCTCCATACCATCTCTACTTCCACTGTTCATGTTTTGGAGAAGGGGAGATCAACACTGCACTCAGTTTTCCTTATTCTCTTCCTTAGGTTGACTAATATTTAAATTGCCATTTAGCTGATGTTGGCAGAGAACTGTGACTCCAGTGATTTAGAGATCTCTTTGCTGAGGGATGACATTTAATTTGGACATCATCTTACTAAGTGATGATAATTAGAAAAATCAGCAGGCAGGAATTATAAAACCATCAAACAGGAAAGATATGGTACATTCTAAAGGACAAATCTATATTCAAGAAACTTAAACCTCAAGGTTTTTATTACTTGTCACATCTCCCCACAGATGACTGTCATGGTGTAACCCCAGCGAACGACTAAGCACCACGGAGCTGCTCACTCACCCCTGCCCCCCACCCAGTGGGATGAGGTACAGAATCAGAAAAAAAGTAAAACTCGTGGGTTGAGATAAGAACAGTTTAATAGGACAGAAAGGAAGAAAATAATAATATCAATAATAAAATTACAATCATAATAGTAATAATAGGATTGGAATATACAAAACAAGTGATGCACAATGCAATTGCTCACAACTTGTCAACTGACATCCAGTTAGCTCCTGAGTGGCAATCCCCCCCAAGCCCCACTTCCCCCAGTTTATATACTAGACATGATGTCACATGGTATGGAATACCCTGTTGGCCAGTTTGGGTCAGCTGGCTGTGTCCCCTCCCAACTTCTTGTGCCCCTCCAGCCTTCTTGCTGGCTGGGCGTGAGAAGCTGAAAAATCCTTCACTTAGTGTAAACACTACTTAGCAACAACTGAAAACATCAGCATGTTATCAACAGTCTTCTCATACTAAACCCAAAACATAGCACTATACCAGCTACTAAGAAGAAAGTTAACTCTATCCCAGCTGAAACCAGGACAGTAACATATTAACTTAGTGCTTTCCAAGCCAAGTATCATTCAAGAAAAATGCCACAATTCTGTACCGAGCTCCCTGATCACCCGTCTCCTCGGGTTCCAGAAGTAGGGCTGCTGCCTCCCTGTCACATGACAAGCTGGGGCATGTCTGGCAGAACTCACTGGACTGCTGGGAATCACTGGCTAATCTTTGGGGGTAAAACCAGTGAATATCTCAGTGCTTAAACTTACATACTTACCTACAGCTGTAAAAGCAAAACAACTAAAAGGGTTCGTAACGGTTTGGGACTTACAGGTCTGATATTATCATAAAGATTTCTTCCTCTTTTTCTGAGGTCTATACACACCAATATCAGTAAATAATTTTATGCATCTACATATACTTAGTCATTCCAAGGGGACACAGTAGCAAGCAACAATAAAATCAAAGCACTTACCCCAAGCTAATTAAATTGCTTAGGCATTCAAACATTTCCTTCTGACCTTGGTAAAATGAAAATGCAAAACCAGATCCAAATTTCTCTGATGTTAGCACTACCAATTCTGAAAAGATTTTTTTTTAAATAGTTGTAGTTTTCTCATGATGGAGCGACTACAGCTTTTTCTCGTGTTTTCAAAATATCTGAACCAATATTAAATCAAGTTGTTGCAATAGTATAAACTCATCTTTTGATATTTTCTAAGCATAATATTTTCAAGTTTTTGAATTCACTTGTCAGCTAAGATTAAGCTTAAGCTATTGTTTTCTAATCCTGACTTTTTTGTCTGGTACTGAATCTAAATGTTACCATCTTATCATATACACAAAACTTAGATAATTACATCTTGAAGTGAAATACGCATTTTTACATTGTATGACACGTGGCAAGTCAAACTTTGGAGACTCTTCTTGGCATCAGTAGATACTGACAAGATATAAAAAAGAATTATCCTTGAGCTACATGCTAATTTCTATCAAGAAAGTACTTAAATTTGTTATAAAGATACCTTTTTCCTTTCTAGGCAGCAGAAAAGTTACAGAAAGAATCCTATCCCTTTTACCAATATAATGAATAGATGAAGGAGTATTTAACGGTACTACTTACCAAGACTGGACTTTCACTACATTCCAAAGACTGTCTTGGTAGAGTAGTTTGTGTGATTTCAACCTTACTATCAAATGATGTTTTCTATTTGGTATTTACCTTCTACTAAAGCTTAATCTCCTAACATGTTAAATAATGAAAAGCATGCAGTCAAGCTACTCCTCAGTGCATATTAACATTTTGGTTTAATTTGAACACAAATAATGTCATTCATTGTAGTGAAGTTCTTACATTGGTTTTTATTATAACTGCAGATCCTGCCACTGTACTTTATCCTGGGGCTGAGAAGACTATTTACTCTTCATAATCATTAGGAGCATTAGTAAACAGCAATCATGTGGTGCTTATAATTGCTCTGAAATGCAGACACTTTAAAAGAGCAACCAGACAGTAATAATTATTTTTATTTAATCCACCAACCAGGATTCTCTTCTCCATCAGGAGTAAAGTACTCACTTCTTATATAAAAAAGTGGGGAAAAAGCAATGTGTTCCTTCACCTGTGGTATTATGATTCCCAATGAAACAGGTCACTGAATAGGCATCACACTGTGCTGAATTTAAGTTTCTTCTCTGAAACCATCTGGCACAGACTTCAATTTCTAGATCTGTAATATATCTTCATATATATATTTATTTTTTAAAATGGTTGAAAAGAAAGTCTAGCCTAGTAAAATATTACATTGTGTTAAAAACCCTTGGCAAAAAATTGGGATTTTTCATGTGTGTCAGGGGCAGATTGCAAACTAACATTCCAACAGAATATCTTCTAAAGGTATAATTTAAAAAGAACATCTATGTGTGTTCCCAACAACAGGCAAGAATCCTCTTTCCTTAAATTACACCTAATGAACAATGAATCAAGTTAAAAGCTATCTCTTTATGATACAAAAGCTACTTTGGCATTCCTATAAAGCTCAGCCAGTCCCCTGTGATGCATTGATCAAAGTAACATGGTTACTGCAGTCCATATTTGGTCTTTTGCTGGCAGAAAACAATCTGATACAGATTGTGCTGGTATTTGTCAGAAACCTCAAAAGATAATTTTCTCTGCCATGAAACAACTGGTAAAACATTTAACTAACAACATTACTACAATACTTCATTCTCAGTAGTTAAAATTCCAGTAATGATGTATTGATAAATGTGCTGGAAATGCAGAAATTATAAATGTAACATCATTTATTCATGTAGTTGAATGCACATAAATGCAAATACACATAGTTTAGCCAACAAAGTATCATCAACTAGAGAAACACCTTAGGAAGCTGCCAGTTGTGCACCACAATCTGTTTCCACACAGAAATATGTTCTAGCTCCAAGTGAACTCCACCATGGGAATGGAAAGATGGGAGAGAGACAAGACATAGCTTATAGAAAGAAGATGGTGCTTTGCTAATTTGGGGCATTATGATGCATCTCCTATCCAATCAGTTACTCATCTGGTCCCCAGGCAACCCAGAGTTGCTCAGCAATTGGATAAAGCTCTGCTTTAGCAGGCAATGGGGAGTTTTAACAGTCAGCTGTACAATATGTGTTACAGGAAGCACTATTATGTACCTTTATTTAGGTGACAAGCCAGCCTTGCATGCAATATTTCACCAGCATTAAAGCTTCTAAAAATCTCTCAATTCCAGGAAGTTCTGTGAAAGCAATCTGGGTACTTCCATTTACCCTCAGGAAGATGGCTAAGAAAGCAGCACAGGTGTTCCTACAAGTGTGTAAAGATATCTGCCTTCCATTTCCCTGGGTCCAGCTGGTACTTTACCTTCACATCACACAGCCAGAGCTCTGCCTATGCTCTATGCCATGCTTAAGATCTTATTCTACTTCAGCTAGACTGATCCCAACATTTCACATGAATGATTCAGCCACAGTGAGTGATACAGGTACACTAATTCACATGAATACACTGCAAGNTTAACAAAGCTGAATCTGTGGACAAAACTGAAATGTTTGAAAAAACTTTCCAGTACCTCAAATACCCAAGATTTCTATGTTTTCTGTTCTGGAGTCAATATTAAGAACAGCTTCTGCTCATGTCATCTTTCCTGAGGATTCCAGTTGTAATACTGGACCTCATTATGGTATTAGAGAAAGATAAATTATTCATTGAGTTGGAACCTGATCAAGTTCAATATGAGCAAACAATATGAGCAATCACAACTGACTATACATACCTTTGGTGCTTCAAAACAGCTGGAAAAAAAAGAGTAAAAAAATTAACAGAAAAATGTATAGAAAATCTGAATGAAGGCAGGGGGGAGTGGTTGGCAATTTAAGAATTTATTAAATTATTCACCACAGTCATGAGAGAAGATGGCTTTGGCTAAATGTCCATCCTGATTCAGGGGTTAAATTAAGGTAGCCACTACATACAGTACAATAAAAAATCCCAATATATTACAAGCAGAATGTTAGATGGTATTCAGTTAAGAGCTGTGAAAGACAGAAAATGTAAAGATGTTGCTAAAGATACCAGAACTATGAAAAATATGGTACTATCAGAAAATCAAAATAATACTTCAGATTTATTTTTCACTTGTGATGATAAAATTATCTATGCCACTGCAGAAAAGACAGAAATATGCAATAAAAATTTCTTTTCTGAATATAGAGAGACACAAGGCAATATACTCATAACATATAAACACAGTAAGATGTTACACCATTTCTTTAATATCCGTGGAGGATATTAATATTTAAACTCAGGTGAATTGCACTCAGCAGTTCCTAAAATCATGGGTAAGCAAATCTGTACAACTTCTGTCCATTTTTATTACATTTTTAATATTACAGAGCATTTCTAGTGTCTCAAAAAGACAATTTGGTAGTGAATTAATCCCATGGTGAAAAGAAAGAAAATCTCATGGTAGAAAATAGTTGTTACTTGTAGAATCTTTAAGAAAGAAAAATGTTACATAAAACAAAGTCTGGAAGATGAAGTCAGACAAATTCAAACTAGAAATAAGACACCAAATTTAGAGACTAATAATAATTAATACATGGATATTATACAGGAAATGAAGAATTTTCCATTTCTTGATTCAGGATATTTCAGTATGATACAGTTTTGTGAATGAAAATTTATTGCACTCACTCCTGCATGAAATGCTGGAATGCTGTTTTACACAGGAGATCATATTCAGTGCTCAAGTCATTCTTTATGGACAAATGAATTTGTACATTAGAAAAGTTATGTAAAAATGTGTCATTTTATATGGATTACTAAATATACCTTATGTATAAT
>VYZV01042180.1:2944-13883 GCA_013401275.1 Pandion haliaetus
AAAAAAAATCACTCCTTACTTTATATTAAGGGCAATACAATAGGATGAGATACCCAACCATTTAGGTACTGTAGCCTACAATTTAGTATAAAGATAAGGTATGTGACCTTGAACAAATATGTACTGCTATTAATGATGGCTCAGATGGTCTGCTTTTCTGCCTACATTTAAAAAAAAAAAAAAGGAAAAATATTCTTCAGAGTTTCGACAAAAATCTATGCAGAACTAAATAAATAAATTAAAATCTCAATTTAAATTCTGTCCTAACCACAACAGACATTTCTCTGTTACTGCTTTAATCAAGGATAATAAGCATAGTTATTTAACTTAAAAATAATAAAGAAAGTTTAATTTCTCATTACAGCATTCCCATAAAACTGAAGTCAGTTACCTTTGCATGCCATGCGGTTTCTTTGAAGGTTGTAGCCTACTGTACACACACAAGTCCTGGTGGTTTCTGATGTTGGTAAACAAAGCTGGGAGCATCCACCATTGTTTAACTGACAGGAATTGCTACCTGTAACATGATGGGAGAAGAGACAAGAGGAAATAAGATTTGAACAGTGCAATCCTGACTAAGAATGTGTGTTGGTATCAATTTATTAATATTACCAAAACCAAATTCTATTCAGCTAACTTTGTTGAAAAAGCAAAATATGCATAAAATATTTCAGGCTACACTACTATTCATGTACTCTTCCATGCTTTACTCTTACAGTATTTTATCTGCTCACCTAGAATAGTGGTTTTTTTTCCACATATTTCTTTTTTTAAATAACTCAGTTTTCTGAAGAAAAATCTGCCTGTTTTAAAGTAAAAGCATATGATAAAACTGAAAATACTACATTAAGTTTGGAGTAGCAATGATGACATCTCACTGACATTAGTCTAGGTGTATCTTATTCTAGACTGTGAGCAAACTGTGCAACTGTGACCATTGATCATATTGTATTCATTCATCAAATGTTATATTAACCTCATTATCTTCACCAACCAGCATTTCTTTAGTATGTTTAAGATACACTCCAACATGATCTCACAGGTCCATGTTCCTACTTCTTAAGTAAAACAATATTTACTTTCAAGTAATAGATGAACACTTTTTAATGAGATTTGTAATAAACATTATACACAATAGACAATACAATAAACATTACAATAAACACATCTCAGAAATTCAAAGCTTCATGAAGAAACATCTAAGTCTACTATGACATTCAAGGGATTAGTTGATGACAAGTTATGAAACCTATATGAATCAGAGTGCTACTTGTCACATTTATTTTTGCATTCCTGTTTGTGAAGTAGAAAGCATTTCTTCATCTAAAACCATAGATGTTTTTTAACGATCCAACAATACAAATGGAAAAGACAGGTAAGGTTTCAAAGTCTCAGGAATCCTCAAAGTGTATTGGGTTTCTGTGGCAAGGATTTGGTAGCGGGGCTGGGGGGTTTACAGGGGTGGCTTCTGATGAGAAGCTGCTAAAAGCTTCCCCTTTCTTTGACAGAGCCAATACCAGCCAGCTCTAAGGTGGACCTGCTGCTGGCCAAGGCCGAGCCCATCAGTGATAGTGGTAGCGCCTCCGTGGTAACATATTTAAAAAGCGAAAGAAAGTTGTGGGGCTCAGAAGTGGCAGCCGGAGAGAGGAGTGAGAACATGTAAGAGAAACAACCCCGCAGACCCCCAGGTCAGTGAAAAAGGAGAGGAGGAGGTGCTCCAGGCACTGGAGCAGAGATTCCCCTGCAGCATGTGGGGAAGACGATGGTGGGGCAGGCTATCCCCCTGCAGCCCATGGAGGTCCACGGTGGAGCGGATAAACACACCGANACCTGCAGCCTGTGGAGGACCCCATGTCGGAGCAGGTGGGTGCCTGAAGGAGACTGTGACCCCGTGGAAAGCCCACGCTGGAGCAGGCTCCTGGCAGGACCTGCAGATCTGTGGAGAGGAGCCCACAGAGAAGGTTTTCTGGCAGGACTTGTCACCCCGCAGGGGACCTATGCTGGAGGAGTTTGCTCCTGAAGGACTGCATGCTATGGTAGAGACCCACGCTGGAGCAGGTTGTGAAGAACTGCAGCCTGTGGGAAGGACCCACGTTGGAGAAGTTCATGAAAGACTGTCTCCCGTGGGAGGGACCCCACGCTGAAGCAGGGGAAGAGTGTGATGAGTTCTGCCCCTGAGGAGGGTGAAGCGGCAGAAACAACATGTGATGAACTGACTGTAACCCCCATTCCCCATCCCCCTGTGCCGCTGGGCAGGGGGGTAAGTAGAGAATCCGGGAGTGAAGCTGTGCCTGGGAAGAAGGGAGGGGTGGAGGGAAGGTGTTTGGAGATCTGATTTTATTTCTCATTACCCTACTCTGGTTGATTGACAATAAAGTTAGTTTTCCCCAAGTCCAGTCTGTTTTGCCTGTGACTATGATGGTAATTGGTTAAGTGATCTCTCCCTGTCCTTATCTCAACCCGGGAGCCCTTTGGTTTTTTTTTTCTCTCCCCTGTCCAGCTGAGGGTGGGGAGTGATCGAATGGCTTTGGTGGGCACCTGGTGTCCAGCCAGGGTCAACCCACCATACAAAGGGACAAATTATGCAGTAACAACAAAGATCTAGGATGCCAGATTTGTATACAAAGAAATCTTTAAGTGCCATCACATCACACTTGCTGTCATGTCACCTTAATGAAATGCAAGATGCATAAGAAATATGCAAGTATTCTTTAAAAAGAAGTGCAAGTGTAAAGCTGAATCCCATCTACAGTGTTTAATTCCTATATCCAAAACCCTGACATTATTCTCTGTCAAAATGAAGATCAGCAAAGTGACATTTCACTTAAGAGCTCTCATTATTCTTTGAGTACTGCGTTCAGCTCTGGGGTCCCCAACATAACAAGGACATGGACCTGTTGGAGCGAGTCCAACAGAGGAGGACCACTAAGATGATCAGAGGGCTGGAGCACCTCTTCTATGAAGACAGGCTGAGAGAGTTGGGGTTGTTCAGCCTGGAGAAGAGAAGGCTCTGGAGAGACCTTATAGCAGCCTTCCAGTACCTAAAGGGGGCCTACAGGAAAGCCAGAGAGGGACTTGTTCCAAAAGCATGTAGTGACAGGACAAGGGGTAATGGCTTTAAACTGAAAAAGGGTAGATTTAGATTAGATTAGATGTGAGGAAGAAGTTCTTCACTGTGAGGGTGGTGAGGCACTGGCACAGGTTGCCCAGAGAGGCTGTGGATGCCCCATCCCTGGCAGTGTTCAAGGCCAGGTTGGATGGGGCTTTGAGCAACCTGGTCTAGTGGAAGGTGTCCCTGCCCATGACAGGGGGCGTTGGAACTACATGATCTTTAATGTCCCTTCTAACTCAAACCATTCTATGATATGACTTTATTACAGTTCAAGTTCAGCAGTACAAAAACACAGAACTGTTCCTTTTCTTGACTTTTATACAACAGAATATGCCACAGACACCAGACAGCTAACATTGGGGCATTCATGAGCTATCTGTATGTCTGCATGGTAGGGAGTTCAAGCATTTTAAAATTACAGAAACATTACTGAATGCCTAAATTTTTATTACTTACTGTTCCACCACATTTAAAACTAAGGGCCAGGCTGGTGAATCAGCTCTGGTGTTTCCTAGATCAGGTAAGTTCGCAAGCGTTCCCAGAAGTGCTCAATATGGAACTGAATTAATGTACCCTGTATATAGACTACTTATTGTAGTAAAGCATCCTGTGTTCTTATGGAAGTTTCTCCGCAAAATGAAAAAATTTGTTTCATGTAGATTCCATCCTCATCACTTTCAGTAGCTGGAATCAGAAATAATCCTTCTAAAGAGTCTCCCAAATGTTTTAATCTATGATCTCCAACTTCATAAAACCGTGTGCATGACTCCAAATTACATTTTTTCATATTATCTTAGCTCCCACTTTGCCATCTAAGTTTTGGCAGTATTAGCAATATTAGCCCATTTTTCTGCTGTCTCACTTTTGATTTATACTACTGTCAGTTCTGTCAATTTAGATTAATTAAACTGTCTTAAAACAAATATATTAATGAATTCCCTTCTAATACTTCACGTACTCTAAATGTCAATAACTTGAGATGAGGTTCACACATTAACTGACTTTTTTTTTTTACTAAAAATTTTAAACTTAGATTCTCTAAAAGAACTTCAAATTTCACTATAGTGTAAACTTCAGTAAACACCTAAAATTAAAATATTAGGCAGATATGCTAAATCAATTAACCTATTATTTTCAGTAATTTAATCAATAATAAATTATTTTATAGTATTTTATCAATGAATTACAATGAAATACATATTATTTTGTTCTAGCCACGTTTGGAGAATAACAAGGGAAAAGATACTATGCATTCTCAAAGTTGGTTAAACGTGCTTAAAATTTAACATACCTTGCTGTGCCGCTTTATCATACACTTTCATATGTACAACACCTGAAGTTTTGTTTCGCAGGACAGCTGGGTTTCTTCCATCTTTTTTGTTACAGGTACCGATCTGAGCTAAGTTCTGGTCTGCCCACCAAAGCTTTTTATCTGTAAAATTTTCAATTTTAAAAATTAAGAGGATCACTATGAAATTCTCTATGTTTGAAACTTAAGGTGGGAAAAAGCTTTTGAGATGAATTCTCAGATCACTGTTAAGGAAAACTGGTCAATGAATAAAGTAGCTTTTTAGATTTTAAAAACAGACATTTTGGATGTATACTTTTTTTCTCTTTAGGTGATAGGTTTTCATACATTTTTCAGTGGAAAAAACTTAATTATGCCCAATTTATACCTGAAAGTTACCAAATCTTATTCACAGATCACGTACTACTACAACACAGGGTTTGTTCTCAAAACTTTGCTATATCCATTCATTATGTACGTAGAGATGACAGGAGCTCTGGTTCCAGGTTTTCATTACTTGAATGTTCACTTGAGTGTTCAAATTAAGAAGTATGACAACCACCATGAAAAATAATTAAGAATCTTGTTACTGTCTAAAATAAATTACTGAAATTAACAATTTACATTGATAGTAACTTTTTCATCATAATTTACACAAGAATTTAAAATAACAGAAAAGAGAGACATGCTATGCACATAGTAGCATAAAACTTCAAACCAACTTTGTCAGTCCACCTATGCAGAATACTTGAATCATAGTATGAAGGACTTGTCAAAAATTTAGGACAGAGAATTCTCACGGATGTGCAATTGCAGTACATGCAACATATTTTTCAAGGGTTGGATTTCAGGTGACTTCAGTCATAAAGATTTCACTTAAAATTCAGACAGGATTCTAGGCAACATGAGGATAGAAACACTCAGTTTGATCATATTGCTGTGGCCACATTGGTTACTGTGGAATGTAAATTTTCATTTAAAAATAAATTAAGATACAAATGACAGTATTAATGTAAAGATAATCTTCATAACAATTTAAACAACAGTGTATGAAGACAAGCAATTTAAAAGAAATTTCAAGAAACTGAAAGGTATACATGAGATGTATGTTCTCTACTTCATTTCGCTTACATCGCTTCAGGAAAACATTATTTTTGAAGCCCCATTAACATAATTTAAATATCAACATAAGGGATTGCTTTAGTTTTGTTCAGAAATATACAGCACTTATCAGTGTTATCAGTTTGTCATTTTGACACTTTGACTCATGATCTGCTGGAATTAATGAAAGAGCCTCTTCAGTTAAACAGCTTGTAGTCTTTTATTCAACTAATGAAAGCTAGTAACATGCCTCAGTGTTGATGAGTTATAATTTCTTTAAGGTAATAATCTTTAGCACTTTTCCACAAACCAGTACTGGGGTGGCACTCCTACCAAGTTTTGAATATTTCATGTTTCATGCCATCACTTGATATTGTATAAATGGGGTATAAAGTAAGTCACAACAACCACAAAGCAAAAAGAAAAAAGTGAAGACTGCCTATCAGGAAACACAGGAAGATAAAATAATGCAAAGAGAAGAAAAGAATATTAAATATACACTTTTGAAAACCTTCACAGCAGCTCTTATAGACAATTTGTATTCCCCGTAGCTAAAGCTTGTGTCGTGGTTTCAGTTTCAGCTCAGCCGGTAACAAAGCACCACGAAGCCGCTCACTCACCCCCCACCCCCTCGCCTGGCCACGTTGGGATGAGAAGAAAATACAGAGGCAGGCTCATGGGTCGAGACAAGGACTGGGAGGGATCACTCCCCACTTACGGTCACGGGCAAAAGACAGGCTCAACTTGGGGAAGAAACAAAATCAATTTAATTTACTACAAATCAAAACAGAAAACAAAACACAAGGGTATTAGGAAGGGAAACCAAACCTCAGAACACCTCCCCCCACCCCTCCCGCCTTCCCGGCTCAGCTCCATTCCCGGTGCTTTCTACCTCCTCCCCCCGGCGGCGCAGGGGAACAGGGGATGGGGGTTGAGTCAGCTCGCCACACATCGTCTCTGCCGCTCCTTTCCTCAGGGGAAGGTTCCTCACTCGTCCCCTGCTCCACCGTGGGGTCCCTCCCACGGGAGANTGCTCTCCAGTCACACACTGCTCCAGCACAGTTTTTACCATGGAGTTACGGCCATCTTGTGGGGCCTCCACTCCACCGTTCACCCCCATGGGCTGCAGGGGGACAGCCTGCCTTCTCACCACGGGCTGCAGGGCCATCAGCCTCCTCAGGCGCCCCTCCTCCCCCTCCTTCTTCACTGACTCCAGTATTGGCAGAGGGGTTCCTCTCACATTCCAACCCCCACACTGCTGGTTCCTCTTCTTAAATCTGTTCTCCCAGAGGTGCTCCCACTGTCACTGATGGGGTCGGCCTGGGCCAGAGGAGGGTCCAACTCTTTGGAGTCGGGGGAGCTTCTAGCAGCTTCTTACAGGAGCCACCTCTGCAGCCCCCTCCCCCACTACCAAAGAAAACTGTGCCACACAAACCCACAACAGCTTGGAAGACAGAATAGGTTAAAATGAGGGGAAATCAGAAGAACGCTAGAAATGCCCTTCATTCTCTTGGTATTTCTTTATACCCACATTTATTAGCTTTACTGTAGCTCTGAAGGATGACATCAAAATCATAGAACTGCTTTCTACAACAGCTACATCCTGTGGTGTTTCAACGAAGACACTGGGGTGACGATGGAAAAGCTCTGCAGTATTGTACCGCTAGTCATAATGGCCATACCGTCAGACACTATAGTCAAGCGTCACAAATCAGGGGTGCCCAAGAACTGCTCACCCTTATATCACATCTAAGAATATCACAACTTGAGAATCAGGGTACCAAAATCAGCCATTGCATGCTTTTGTGACATGCCATGTGCCAAGAGAGAAAAAACCCCAAGCTTTAAATTTCAAATATGCAGGCACCAGCATCGCATACTCAAGGTGGAATAATCTGTGTAATGCAAACTAACATATTCTACATAAATATCTTCCATGAGGTACGTGGTGATGGTTCAGTTTAGAGGAAACTGAAGAATGCACTGAAATTGCAAAAGTATATTTCTGAAAGGCAAGCAAACTTTTGTCAGATCCAAAAGAATAATAAACACAGTAATGATGCTTACTGTCTAATTATAACAGTCTAAACACTTGAGAACTTACACTTGCTCCCAAAACAAGAACTCAGCTAACTCATAGCAACTGAATGTTCACAGTGAAGAGCTCCTTACCTAACCAATGCCAAGTCCTTCAGCTGTTTCCCTTATAACATAATCTTTTCATTTTTATCATAATTCATTTCAGACATTTGTTCCCATTATTCATCAGTCTCAATGGTTGCTGGAAGCAAAGCAAATCAGTCCTTTCCTGTCTGGGTGAGACTGAAACATAGAGCATACCGAACACACAGAGAACACTTAGCCAATGCTAACTCTTAATGTCATCCTTCAGACATCGCATAAAAGCATTTCTTCAGTGAAGAACTTCCTGATATTTCTAGGTGTAGATAAACAAATCCAATGCAGAGCACTGCCAGCTATTTCTATCAAATGTAATGGGAACAACAACATCCTGTATTCTACTTTTCACGGTAAAGGCACGAGATACTTCTGCTAGTTGTTGATAACTATTTAAAACCTTAGGAAAAATCAATGCACAGAGCTAACACAACCTCTGTCAAAATAGATTTCCTTCTGAAGTGAAACCAAGAACACGCATATGCCATACTTTCTTGACGAACTCAAAAGCCACCCCACACAGAATCTTGTCTGACCGAGCCCCAGTATACTGAAAAATAGCGGAACGATTGACTGGTTGAATCCCTTCAGTTTGCTGGCAGCCAGATGGCCACGCAGCACATATGCTGGCCATGATATCACTTCATGTGTAGCTCAAAAGTGGCACAGCCTGTGCTTTGTTTTGACAAAGAGAAGATGGGGAATGGGGAGAAAAAAAGGGGAGAAAATTAAGGAATACATGAGGAAAATGGGATATTGTGATTGCAAACTGGAACTGTGAATGGGGGAAGACTCTACAAGTGCTGGCAGTAGAGACATCTGTTGTGCAGAACAGCAGGAGAGAAACTAGGGTGATGTCTTAGGATGAAAGATGTGGGGTACTGCACTGGAGATATTATGGAGAGAAGGTTATAGAGAGAAGCTGAAGGTACTCTGTTATTAAGATTCAGGAGAAATGGAAACAGTCTTTACCAGTTCCACTTTTGCTGCAACAACTGCTGATTTGAGGCTACTTCCATAAAAAATACTAAATTTAAAAGCCTACTTATATATGGAAATTCTACTGACTTTACTTTAGGGAAGAAATTAATTTTCACAAGTGAAGAAAATTCCTTGTAATGCTAAAACACATTTTTCATTAAAACCAAGTTACAATCAATAACTAAGAAATCACACACAAAAAAAAAGCATGCTCTACCTCCCAATGCATCAGAACATAATTTTAAACAGCTTTGATATAAAACTCAGACTTCAGTGAACTAATGGCCAAACACTGACACAGAAACCATAGTCCTTAACACCTAAGTCCTGTCTCTAGATTACACACACATGTATGATGAGATGGCCTCAGTGTTCCAGGCTGACAAGTTCCACAAGACATAATACGTTTCAGTGTCTGTTTCTGTTTCTTTGAATGCCAGAACACCCCACCTGAGTCCTTACTCCCTTCACAAGACTTAAATAGTATGATGACCTACTTCCAACTCATTGCAGGTCATCAGTTTCTCTTGACTTAGTCAAGTCATTCAACTTCGTGACTGTCTAACACTCTGTAGCTCACCATTTCAGAAAAGAAGTTAAGGATTTTTATGTTATGAATTTAAAATTCCTTCTTCTGAGGATCCACAACCTATATTTTTCCTATATTCCTATACTATAGAGAAATTGAAGCTATTTTTTTAGTAAAATTTAATCAAATGAAATGTAGTTCTGGTACTAGCCTTCTAGGAAGTCTCTGTAAAGAAACAAGGTTTCATTGGCCCATCTCTGTTATATTTTCTGAGTGAAGAAAACGGTATAAAAACAAGCACAAGCAACTCCCCTCTGCTCTCAGCCTTTTGGAGAAGTAACTATTTTAAACAAATTGAACTAGCTAACATTTTAATACCATATTACCTCAGACCTAGATTTGACCAATAGTCTCAAGGGCAACACAATGTAGTTTTTGTGTGAATGTTAAACTTAACCATGAAAAGGAAAACAACAGAAAAAAAGAAAAGAAATTATAACAGCAATTTGAATTCAACTTTATCTTCCATTTTTCATTTGTATTTTTAAACTGGAACAATGTAAATGGCAGTATATGGACAGTACCACATGCTTAGGTTACTAACAAGCTACTGATCTGCAATGACTTAACACTTCACTCATGACTACATTTAAAGTATCAATTATTGTGAAATAAAATCTCACACCAATGTTCTACATGATGAAAATGTACAAACATTTCCTTTTTTTCTTCAAATAGTTATGTATCTTTCAAACACCTTAAATTAAATAATTAAATGGGGCAACCGTATAATTGTGAGTTTAACATCATCAGCATTTTAATTTCAGACAGAAAAAGTTATTACTGTAGATGAACCAGAATTAAAACCCTAGATAGAAAAAAACTTTTAAACTTCAGAAACACTGCTTTTCCAACAAATATTGTGTATTAACTTCATTTCTAGTTCATTTTTTCAGTTAAATGAATTGTTGCCTATGCTGCAGTTTTAATATTTAAATAACTAATTTATAGAGCTACACAGTTGAGTGTTTCATGATGAAAGTTGCAGATCTGAAAAATAATTTCTATTGCTGCAAGTGTAAAAAGTTACTGCCCAAAAGAAAATAAAGTCTGAAAATATCAAGGAAAAAAGGCATTTACGCAGTAGTCTTCACAGGTATGTGATGAGACAACAATCTACAGAATGTAAATATTCTGAATATGAAGACTCGGAGACACAAAGGGAACTCCCCAGTGAAACCTGTGTAAAACTTAAAGGAAATCTACCATCCTATGCATGCAAAGGTGCTAGAATTGACCGAGTGAAAAGATCATCCTGCAATATCAATCTGGTAAATGAATAGTAGTACACATCTGATGCTTTTATCAGACCATACTTAGAACAAGAAATTCCTGTGCTCAATTTTGATGGTGTGAATTATAACAGAAATACAGATGTGAGATAAAAATATAAAAATGACTGTGATTTATCCGATAAGAGAAATCATGGGAATTTGACTTCTTTTTCTTTTTTTCCTGTGAGATTATGACCACAATAATGAATTATTTATCCTAAAGTTATAGGCTAACTTTTTCAGTGAAATGATGTTTTGTGAAGAAGTGATTACAGTCTTCAAATCCTGTATTTGACCACGAATTAGAATGGCCCAATGAATAATTGTGGTAATGACTGCTGTATTGTGCATTGTATACTAGAACTTACTGTTTTACATATCCAGACTGTCATGGTTTAACCCCATCCAGCAACTAA
>VYZV01042181.1:6634-138636 GCA_013401275.1 Pandion haliaetus
CCTCACTCACCCTGACGAGCCCTGTGCGCTTGTTAAGATGCCCTGACACCGGCCCTGGCCCAGTGTGTGCGATTGGAGGTGTGAGCACACCCCTGCCAGCGTGTGGCAACCCAGCCCAGGGCTGGGAGGGGTCCTCGTGCAGGGTGCTGGGTTTGTTCCATGGGTGCTGGCCCCGTCTCTTAGCTGCTGGCCCCGTCTCACGGGTGCTGGCCTCATCCCATGGGTTCTGGCTCCATCCCATGAGTCCTTGCCCTGTCCCATGGGTGCTGGCCCCATCCTGTGGGTGCTGGCCCCACTGAGGCCATTGGGGCTCTTACCAAGGCACTGGCAGCCGAGTGCTTGGAGTCCTTGAAGAAGGTGAGGATCCCCCCCTCCAGCACCGTCCAGGAGGAGCTCCAGTTCTTCCTGGGGAGCAGAGGAGGCGTCACCCAGGGGGACAGCACAGCCCTTGTCTCCTCTGCCCCACTGGCACTCCCTTCTCCAGTGGTGGGGGACACTGGGATGTACTTACCGGAGCCGCTTCCCTCTGTCCACCATCTTGGTCCGGTTGAGCACCCCGGCTTTCTCGAGGCTTTTAAACTGGAAGGCAAAGTAGGGGTGTGTGTCAGATTTGCCCCCTGCCATTCCTGGTGCCAGGGTGGTGGGGGAAGGGGTGGCTGCCCCTCCCCGGGGTGCTAACCTTCTCTTCCTTGAGCCCGAGCACCGGTGGCACGGTGCTGTGCCAAGCAAAGAGCCCACTGTCCTGGCTGGAGCCACTGCTGGCCCGGTCGTGGCGGCCACCTGCTGGCACCTGGGGAGAGAGGGAGGGAGCAGGTGATGTCAGAGGTGCCCGTGCCAGATGGGTGCTGGGCTTTGTGCCCACTGCACCCCAGAGCCCCTGTCCTCTGCTTTTGTGGCTCCACGAGCCTGCTCATCCTCTGCCAGACATCCCTGTCCCCATTGCTGTCCCTATTCTCATCCCCAAGCTTGTTCCCATCCCTATCCCTGTCACTATCCCGATCTGTGTCCCCATCCATGTCCCTATCCCCATTCTTCTCCCTATAGCCATCCCCATCCCTAGCCCTGTCCCCATCTTTGTCCCTGTCCCCATCTTTGTCCCTGTCCCCGTCCGTGTCCCTGTCCCCAACCCATCCCCGTACCATGTTGGAAGCGAAGTGCTCAGGGCAGAACACAGCTCCCTCAGGGTGGCTGTGCCCATACCAGCCCGGGGGCGAGCCCAGCTCCTCAGGGCACCTCGGGGACAGACAGAGAGCAGCCCCCTGATCGTAGGAGCCCACGGGTGAGTAGTCCTCCTCAGGATAACCCTCCAGCTCATCTGGAGACAGGTCGGGATAGTCCATTTCTGGAGTGGGTGGCTGGAGAGAAGAGCAAGATCAAGATCTTGTGCCCCACCAAGAGCATCTGCATCTCCAAGCTGTGGCCATCCCAGGTGGTGGCTGCCCCACCTCCATCATCTCCACCCCTATCCCCACCTCCGTCTCCATCTCCATCTGTGTCTTCATCTCCATCTCCGTCTCCATCTCCGTCTCCATCTCCATCTCCATCTCCATCTCCATCCCCATCTGTCTCCATCCCCATCTCCAGCTCTGTCTCCATTTCCATCTCCATCTCCACCCCCACTCCCATCTCTGTCTTGTTTCCATCTCCATCCCTGCCTCCATTTCAATCTCCATCCCCATCCCTATCTCCGTCTCTGTCTCCCTCTCCATCTCCATCTCTGCCTTCATCTCCATCTCCATCCCCACCCTCATCACCCCTGCGCCTCACTGGGTGCTCACCCTCTGCTCCATGGGACCGTACCGCGTCACCCCAGGGTACATATCCTGGGAGCTGCCTCTGTCTCCCGCATGGGGGGGGTCCCACGACGTCTCACCTGTTACTGAATTATAGAAAAAAGCCTGTCCGCTGGCTTCGTCCACGTACTGTTCCCACTCGGGAAACTCCGGGCTGTGGGTGAGCGAGGAGGCGGGAGAGGCGACAGGACTCACTCCATCTTCTGCCTGCCCAAAGGGACAATCCCACGTGGTCTCGCCCGTCACCGGGTTATAATAAAACAAATGTCCACTGTCTGTATCCGTGTGGGTTTCCCAGTCTGACACAGAGCTGCTGGCCTCCTCCGGGGCCAAGCCGGTGGCTGCGGCTTCTTCCCGCAGCTCCTGGATGTTGAGGTAGACGGGGGCAGGCGGCTCCTCTGGCTCCTTGCGCGCCTGGGGGGGGCACAGATGGGTCACTTGGGTGCTGCAGTTGGCAATGGGTGCGGTGAGCCATGGGGTAGGGCTGCTGGGGACGGCATTCCTGGGATATCCCCGCTGTGGTACCGGGACTGGAGGATGGATGAGGGGGCCGAGGAGCTGGATCCTGCCCTGCCCCAGCTGCTGGGACATCCCTCCTGCCCAGGCACCCAGCAGGTGCTGCCCTGAGACACCTGCACACATGGGGCAGGAGCTGCGAGCAATGGGATGTAGATGGCTGGGTGGTGGAGGAGGGCACCCATAGCACCCACATTGGGGCAGGGAGCACCCAGCTGGCAGTGGGGATGGGAGTCTGGCCTGAGCATGTGGAGAGAGTTTGGGGCATCGTGGTCTCCAGTGTCAGCACCCGCATCGTCGGTACCCACATCACCCACTGCGCCTGCACCCCTGGGATCTGCACCCAGGGCATCAGCATCAGCACCCAGCACCTGCACCCACATCATCAGCACCCACATCACTGGCACCCAAACCATGAACACCCCCAACATCTGCAGCCCCAACACCACCGACATGCCCACCACCTGCACCCCCAGCCTCTGCACCCACCTCACTGGCATCAGCACCCCAGCACTTGCACCCACACCACTCATATCAGCACCCTCAACACCAGCACCCTGGGACACCTCCAACACCCACATCACCTGCAACCCCAGTCTCTGCCCTCATGTTGCCAGCACCCAGCCCATCTGCACCTGCACTGCCAGCACCCACATCACCGGCACCTGCCCTCACATCACCAGCACCCAGACCACCAGCACCCGCCCTGCCAGCACCCACAGCCCCTACCACTCACCCCAGCACCCTGACCCCACTGGCGAGCAGAGCCGGGTGCTGAGACCGTCAGCTCCATCACCACATCCCAAAATAAGGCCCTGAGCACCCCTGGTGTGGCCTTCTGGGTGTCCCCCCTCCGTGGGGCTGCTCAGGGTGGGGGGACGTATCCCCTGGGACCAAGTGGCCATGGGCGGGTGGCTGCTGGCAGGGAATCCCCTCCTGGAACCCTTTGATCTCCCCAGCTTTACAGCTCCTGAGCCTCCCTCCAAACTCCTATAGCGATGGGGACAAAGTTTCCCAACCCCAGCCCTACCCGTCACCCCAGGGTGGGTGTGGGGGGGCAGGTGGAGTGTTCCTGGGGACACCCTGGAACAGAGGGGGACAGGGGACTGAGTGTCCCCAGGGGCGCCCCATCTCTCTCCCCACCCCGCCACCCCATGACCCCCCCACTGTGGTGAGCAGGGCCGAAACCCAGCGCGAGAGGCCACCCTCATCTTGGGGACAAGGGACGTGGGGGTGACAATGGGGGACACCTGGCATGGAGCCCTCCCAGCACATCCCTCTCTCCCATGGGTGCATTCCTGGGGGCTTTTCTCCCCCTGGGGGGGCTGGGTGCCCCTCACCGCTTCAGGTTGGACATCTTGGCACCTACTGGTGCCCCATGCCACTTCCACAGCGTAAACACTTGGGGGATATTCAGGAAGGAGCTTGGAAGTGGGGGGTGACGCCACAACATCCCCACCCCCACTCCCCATCCCCAGCTGGGTGCACCCATGGGTGCTGCCTACCTTCCCTAAATGCAGCAGCTGCGACACCCTGTTACAGGACCGCTGCAGAGCGCCCGACACCCGGTCACCCATCTCAGTGGGCACAGGGAGGGAAGGGCAGCCAGTGGGGGCACCGGGAGGCTCTGGCGATGCCGACGGCGCCCTGTGCTGGGCCCCGTGCCGGCCGCGCTTCCTGCTCGGGTTCGGGGAGCGGAAGAGCTGCCTCTGAGCCCGGCGCTTGGCCTCGGGGCGGAATTGCCTTTTTTTGGGGTTGTTGTCACCCTGTCACCTGCCACCCATCTCCCACTCTGGTAAAGCCCAGGCCAACCGAACAGGAATTGCACCAGGACGATGCCATGCCAGGGATGCAGCCGGCACTAACTAGGAAAACTCCCCCCAAATTTAGGTTGGCCCATCTGGCGTTGTGCCGCTCCACTGGCAATGGCACCGGGACAAGCTCGGGGGTGCTGCGTCCCCCCAACACTGGGATCACCCTGTTCTGGCTGCGGAGGTGGTAGATGCACATGGCAGCTGTGCCAAGGCCACTGCAGCCCCACTGCTGCTGATGCCAGTTGGTTTCGGCGCTGGTTGGGTTTAGGCAGGGGAAGGGGAAAGCTTCGGTGATGGCACCGGGGTTGGGGAACACACTGGATCCCTCCTGGAGGCGGGATCAGTGGCTTTGGGTGTGCAAAGAGCTCTGGGGTTTAATCTGGCACAGCCGGGGTCGCAGAGTGTAAAAAGGGGTGTAAAACACGGCCCCTCCCCCCCCCAACACACCCTTTCCTCCGCCAGAACACCCTCCTGGGTGGCACAACCCCTTGAGCCCCCCTTGAAGCAGGGGATGCGAGGGCTTGGGGTGCTGTGGGTGCCTGGAGTTACCCCAAAGAGAGGTGCTGGGGTGGGGTGGGGGACAAGGATGCAGAAACCCGCCCCTGCCGTCACTGTCTCAGCCCTCTGTCCCCCAGCCTGTGCTGGTGGCAGGCAAGGGGCCGGGGGGGCACCCCCCACCCTTGGGTGCTGCCTGCAAGAGGGGTGCAGCGGGGAGCCCTGGGGGGCGCTGGGAAGGGCCCCTCACTACTAACTGGCATGGGGCAAGCGTGGGTTTTGGGGTCACGGGGAGCCCACCTTAGCTGGGGTGCACCCAGCACCCACCTCCGGCACTGGGTGGCTGCGCCCAGGTGAGACACCCACCCCAGCAGGGAGGAGTTGCTGTGCTTTCCTGTTAACCCCTTTCTGCCTCTTCTCACCCCAGGAACGCTGCTGGGATGGGGTGTGGGACGCCCCAAAGACCCCTGGGTGGCACTGAGCCCCCCCGGGGACTGTAGGCATCACTGGGCTCTGCACCCCAGCGGGACACTGCTGTGGGGGCAGAGCAGGGGGCTGGGAGAGCCCAGGGGTGCCCATGAGGGTGGGGAAACTGAGGCATGGCACAGGGGTGCTGAACACAGAAGGTGCTCAGGGTGGGTGCCTGGGGTGGGGGTCACTAACCCCCCGCCCCCGAGGCGGTAATTGCTGGCAAACCTGTGTGTGGGTGTTTGGTCCACAGGTTTGCCCCATGGGATCAGTTCAGTGGGGGGTCCCAGTGGTGGCAGTGGTGCCGGGGAGCCCCCAGGTTCACCTCACTCTGTGCTGGGGGTCACAGGGTCATACCAGGGTACACACATGGGGCATTGAATCAGCCGGGGGACCCAGGTATCCTGCCCCCCGCCCCCCCCCGGGCACTCCTTTTGGGGACAGCATCAGGGATGTCACCGTACCTGAGCTGTGTGGCCAGACCCCAGCCACCCCCTGGCCGTGTCCCTGTCCTTGCTGGAGGCGTAGAGGGTCTCAGAGCGGCTCTTGCCAAGGGGGCGAGTGTGTCCTGGGGGGTGCCCACAAGACCCCATGGCGGTGGCACCGCGCGGTGCCAGTGTCACCTGTGCCAGGTCATCCAGGGAGTGCGAGGGTTGCACGGGCTCAGTGGGGTGGGGACTCAGCCCTGAGGAGACCCGAAAAGAGCTGAGCACCGGCGGCGAGTCCCTCCTGGGCACCGAGTCCCTCCTGAGCACTGAGTGTCCTCCGGCCAGCTCCTCTGTCTCAGCGGCACTGACAAACCGATACTCGTAGGCTGGTGGTGGCTGCTGGGGGATGAGCGTGGCTGGATCTGTCCTGGCGTGCCCTGGTGGGGGGGGGTCAGGCGGGGTCGGGGCAGCAATGGGGGGCAGCTCCTTCACATACTGGGCAGGGATGTAGAACGGCCGGGTGTCCCCGCTCCTCTTGACGTGCCACCAGTGGTGGTTGGTTCGTTTCAGCAGGACGTAGCGCTCGTTAGGCTTGATGGAGACCAAGGTCCCATCCTTGGCTCGGCACTTGAAGCCGTATTCCACCAGCACCAGTGCCTCCTCCGCCGGCACCTCTGCCTCCATGGCCACCCCGGCACCTCTGCCTGTGGGAGACGGGGCGGGGAAGGGGCTGACGGCAGCTCCCAACCCCTCTTGGGGTACGCAGTGACCCCGGGGGAGCCGAGTTGGGGGGGTCCCCCCTAAGCCCCGGCCCCATGCGCTGTTGCACAAACCGCCCAAACCCGCCTTAAACAGCCCTTAGGTCACTGCCACCGTCCTCACCCACCATCCCCAAGCCCCCAAAGCCATCAAGCCCCAAGTCCCTGAGCCCACAAAAATCTCACCTCCAGCCGATGCAGGCGGGGGTGGCAGGGCACGCAGCAGCGGGTCCCGCTCGTGCCCGCGCTGGGCTGGTCCCGACTCGCCCCGGTTTCCTGCCGGCGCTTCGCCAAAAGATGGGGCTGGGCTCCACGCTGGCGTTGGGTGCCTGGACCCCCGGCCAGAGGAGAGGGGCGGTGGGGACCCGGCCTCTTTCCTCCCCTCGCCGTGGAAGGGGATGGACGATGGCGGAGGGGATCCACTGCCGCCCAGCCGAGGAAACGGCTCCTCGGGAGGTTCCTGCCGCAGGAAGGGCCCTGCCCCGCGGCTGAGCCGGGATCTGTGCTGCTGCCGGATCCGGCACGGCCTCCCCAGGGCAGGGGGATGGGACCCCCATTAGGGGGGTCCCATGGGAGCTGCCCTGCCCTGGCTTTTGTGCCTTCCCCTTCACGGAGTCCCACTGGGGTCCCTGTGCTGGTGGGTGCACCCCAAACCCTCCTGGCACCGGGAGCGAGGTGGCAGGGAAAAGAACGACTGGAGATGCTGACACTGGTGGGGAGCAGATGGGAAGGAAAATGGGGCAGGGAAAATGGGGAAGGGTCCCTCAACCACCCTGCAAAACCCTGGAGGATGGGCAAGGACGATAGAGGACAGGCAGGGAAGATGGAGGACAGGTAGCATCCCCATCTCCAACCCTCCTCCCACAAAGATGCGGTGTCAGGCTTGCACCCGCCATTTGGCACCCACCGCAGAGAAGCAAACCCCGAAGACAGCTTTGCTCATCATTAAATAAATTTTATTTTTGCATGGGGACAGGTGAAAGGAAAATAAAATTTCTTCCAAGGATTAAAAGCAGCAGGCCGGGAGGAACAGCCCGGCTCTTCTCTCCCCTCTCTTCCCAGAAGCCACGGTGATGGATGGGCTCTCCGAGTGGGATATGCTCGGCCGGCGCCTGTGGTCCCCCCAGGATGCACAGGTCCCTAAAGGCACAAGTGTCACTTCGCCCCCTCCCGTGCGGCTGCTGTCACCTCCCTGGCGCAGGCCAGCTTGTGCAAAACCCCCATGTAAAAAAATATCAGTTTTTCAGTATCGAACATCCTAAAAAACTAGAGCTTTAATCAATGTCAGTTATCCACACCCTTGATTGGAAATCCTGATTTACACCCTGGAAAGCCGCTGTGTTTCCACTGGGACGGGACGTACCAGGTTGGCACTAGGAGCGTGACTGCGAGCATCCCCTAGAAGCACTGGGTTAGTGTGAGTGGGGGGATGGACCTTTCTGGCACCCCTTGCTCAGCCCTGGGTGGGCAGAGGGTCCCTCCATGGGGCAGGAGCACCCACGCCACATCGCCCAGCACCACCAGCTCCCTGTCCCCAGGGAAGGGCCAGGCGCAGCATCGACTCCCGGGCAGGAGAGGGGGGTCTCTTCTTTGCACCTCCCACCAGCCCCTTCCCCTCAGCACTAGTCCAGCTGGATGAGAAGCCAAGGGCAGCGTCGGGTCAATCCCTGGATGCTAAAGGCTTGGCTCCACGCTGGCCTCCGCCTCCAGCTTTCGCTGGTACCTCTGCCGGCGCTCACAGCGGGGGCATGACTTGGCGCTGGCTTGGCAGTCCCGGTGGAAGACGGTTTTGCATTTGCTGCACCTAGGAGAAACCAAGGGGGGAAAAAACCCCCACCCTGTTGGTAACATCAGAGCAAAGACTGAACTTCTCCCCACCAAACCAGACCTGGGGACACTTCCTTGTCTGTTTCCTCCAAGCACTTGCTGAGCAAAGAGCCCTGGCCCCAGCGAGAGCCAGCTCTCGCTCAAGGTGAACCTTGCTAGCAGGAGCAGTATCTACTCTGGTAAAAGATCCACCTCCAGCAAGCTGAAAGCAAAAGCAGCAGCTCACCCGGAAAGAGCATTGCGAGCAGCTGCCAGCGCACTGACGTTTTTTGCAGATCAAAGTGGTAGATTTTTGAGTGAGGTTTGCACCTTGCTTTCGGAGCAGTGACAGCACAAGAGCGAAGTTTCAAGCCTGAGATGCCAAACCCTGTGACAGCGCAGGGTGGCGAAAGCATCGCCGGCAGGGACAGGATGCAGCTCAGTGCCAGAGCTCAGACCCACTGCGGGACCCGCATGTGGTAGGGACGCTGCCTGGGGACATCGGAGCCGCAGGGAAGGGGATGGGCAGCCAGGGATGGCGTTGCCTTCGAGCCAGCCGGCTCTGGGGAGGTCTCACCAGCACCCGCCTGGGACCTCCCCGCTCTGGCTCAGTGCCGCAGCAGCAATGTAAACAGCCACAAATGATACCTTGCGCAAGGGCGGCAGGGAGGAGACACCCAGCTCTGCGAGGGGCGTTCACTGATTACATTGAGTCAACAGAAGAAAAGTCCGTGCTACGAAGGCTGAGCTCAGTTTTTCCCGGTCACGATCCCCCACCTCGCCAGTAGCAGCAAAATGCAGCCCATCCACATGCCAGTGGGTCAGCTAGATTATTTTTTAAATGCCCTCAAGTGCAAATACCTGGTGCACAATCGATGTGTGAAAACCACTGAATACCTTAATTTCCCAAAGGAGGAGTGGAGAGGGGAGCAGAAAAACGCCCAGCAGCGTGCCAGGCAAGGGACCATGACATATTGCAGCCTGGGTCAAATCCTGCTCCTGACAGGTGGCTGCAAACCCTGCGTTACTCAGGATATGGAAAAGGCTCATGCACAGATAGATGGGATGGGGAGTTGCTGCCTGGTGCTGTGCATTTTCCCAGCAGAATATATTTTCATGCGGTTTCTCGGGATTAGCAGTGGTGGCGGCTCCTCCCTGAGTGCAGGGGGATTTGCAAAACCAGGGACTGTTTTTTATCCTGCGTGTTTCTGAGCGAGCTGCAGCTAAAAGGCAGCATCTCCTGCCTCCACCTGCCAGAGCAACGGCTGCAGGAAGTGGCCGCCGCTGCTGTGAAAAGGAGAATGTCTGTGCTCGGCTGGGTTTATTGTTAGGAGGCATTTCAGACGCATCCTGCAGCGAGTGACGGCATGACCCCAGCAGCTGGCTGTCCCCCGGGGCGGGCAGAGGGGCAGGAAGCCAGGTTTAGCTTGGCGAGGATGTTGGTCGAGCTGCTTTCCTGCTGCACAACCTCCTCCGCCAAGAAGAAAAAAAAAAGGTCAACAAACTTCAGAGGCCGGCTTTACAGGACATGAGACCTCCGGCTGGCTGCCAGCAGAGCTCAGTCCTGTGTACTTGCTCTTTTCAGAGTCCATACGCTCTTTTTCTAGGGAAATCTGTCCCCTGGGGATGTTGACCTTGATAACAAGCACGATGCTGCCCCTGTGGCAAGGAAGGAGAGTGAGCAATTCTACTCAGCCACCCTGGAAATACTTGCAACCACGTAATGCATGGGGTACCCAACGATCCTGGTTTTGTTTGTTGGCATTTTCTGCAGCTTCTGGATGTTGCTGCTCTTTTAGGGACTACCAGGCAAAGCAAGACCATGCAGACCATCAGCCTGTTAAAATTCTCTGCCAGGATTATACTCATTTCCAAATAACCACTGAGATGTAGATCTCTCTCCACCTATGATGGATGGGCCAGGATCCTGGGCTGGAAGGTTTTGATATTGATTGCTTTGGAGAACACTGATGCTGGGGATAAACACCCCCCTTCTAATACACCCATCTGATTTCAACATCTGCTCAGCTGCTGAACCCTGTGCAGCAGTTGACCCCACTGCAGGCAAGGACCCTGCCTGCAAAGGATGCGAGCTCCGCAGGCAGGAGAAAAACCCAGACGAAAGCCAGTGTCCCCCTGTCCTGCTGGGAACATCCCCAGCCTCTCCCCAGCACATCCCACAGGGCTGCCCACCATTTATGTCCAAATCCATGTCCGTGTGTCCTTCCTCCCCTCCTTGGTTGTAGAGGGGTGTATGAACCGTCCCACTGCTGCTTTTCCTTCCCTCCTGCAACCCCTGGAAGGGGCTAGAATGAATTTGAATGGGAAATGCATTGGCCAGGTGAGCGAGGCAGGAGCACACAGCACTTTCATCCTCCTCCTCCTCCCCCCAGCCCCTCTGCTGCCCTGGGACCCATCACCCAGCGAGGCTTTTGCAGGCTGACAGCAAGGTGCTGGCTAGCTCTGCATGTCCAATCTGCAAAGCCACCTTGCTCAGTGACATCTTGGCTCTGTGAGGATGGTCCTCTCCCACACCAAACGGCCCAGTTTTGGTTTGGATCATCTTGGGGCTGATGGGACCACGAGGATGCACAACCAGCTCAGAGCTATTTCCAAGCCACCCCAGGGCTACGTGCCTAGAAAGTGAAGAGCACCCAAGAGGAACCCAGGGGATGGCCCAGGCTCCTGGGAAAAGCCAGGCCATAAGCTTGGGTGGCCTTGGAGCAGTGGGACGTGACAGAGGTGTGACTCACCTGGTGGTAGTGTCAAATTCGAAGGGAAAAATGATGTCGCTGCTGTTGCAGATCTGGCAGATGAAGCCGCGCTGGGTGCACAGGTCGCAGTTGTAGACGTGATGGGAAGCAAACTGGAGTAGAGACTGCAGGAAGGTCTCAAAGACACCGTCGGCTATCTGGGGGGCAGAGATAGGTCAGGCAGGCGCGGAGCCTGGTTTGCACTATGCAAAATCTACATTACACACATTCTTTGGGCTGCTACATCAAGACAAGGCTGTCTTCCAAAACCAACCCAAAACACACATGCCTGAGTTGCAACAGCAACAGAGAGCTCACAGCAGCACCCACAACCTGCCAGGATGGGGCTCCTGGCTTTGGAGTCAATGTGAAATCCAACTACTCATCACCTCCATTATTTGCAATAGATACAAGTTTGCATGGAGATATGCTAGCAGCAATGCTGGCTTAAATAGAAGTGAAGCAGTTTATCTTGTGTGATCTCTGTAGTACTTGGAGGATACAGGCTTGTGCCAATTATTTTGGCAAATTAAAATAAAGGCAATTATTTGCCTTTAAGCTGATGTGCAAGCTTGCAGAGTGCTCATGATGGATGAGAGCAAGGCAAAAGCTATTTGAAACCTTCTACTGATGATGATGAAGTGCCATGCTCGACAGAAACCGGGATACTTTCACCACCAAAACCCCGATTATCACGCAAAAAGCTCTCACCTGCCTCAGATCAGCGACACTGTATTTGTGTGGACACTCCAAGAGGTAGTGCCTATGATCAAGCCTGCAAAGAAGCACAGAGAAGATGGTAGATGGTTTCCACTGCATCTTCAATGACTTTGGAGCAAGGGGGAGCTTGGATGATGCTGACTCTTGAAGAAAATCACTGCAGACCTGATTTTCGCATTGTGCCACACATCCCAAATCCTGCCATTGGAAATTGTGTGAGAGCATTTCAAAGGGGGGAAAAAGAAAATAAATCTCTCATCTATTTTCCCAGGTGTTTCCTGTCCAGCCAGAAGCTCCTCAGTCAGGAAGGTGTTTCCTGAGTCACATCTCAATGTGTTGACCCAGCCAATAGATGGATAACTCCTTAGAGCAGATGATAGGGAGCTAAAAACCAGCCCACACCTTGGCAGCATTGCTCCCCGCTCCAACAGCCAGCCATGAGGAGGACCAGGAGACCATTGGGGTGCAAAGAGGGGGATGAGGGGGTAACATCACCCACAGAGGGACCTCACCGCTTGCTCAGCTCCTTCAAGGCCCCACTGCGGCACATGATGAGATAATCTCCCAGCAGCTTCAGCTGTTCCCTGCTCCGTCGGATCCGTCCCATCCTCTCCACGTGGTCGTAGAGGCTCTCGTTGACCAGCTTCAGGTCAATCAGCGGCTGGTTACGGATCTGGGTGAGGAACTTCAAAGCCTGCCGGCAAACCTGGGGCAGAGAGAGGCAAGAGGCAGGCATGCACTGAGGAGCAGCCCAGGAGCTCGGAGGGAGGTGTACCGTGGACATCTCCACCTCTGCTTATGGTGGAAACGTTCAGATGGACCTTCAGGAAGTGTAGGCAGATGCAGCAGCATTTTCCTGCTCCCTGCACCAACCAAGCCTGGGCTTACCCCTCGTTTTGTCAGATCCCAGTTGTGGATGAGGCGTGAGGGAATCACCATCTCGTCATCCTGGTGACAGCTGTCACAATAGTAGAGACCAGAGAAGGCGCAGAGCTTGGGCTTTGCGAAGGAGAAGCCGATCTGCCTGGAGCAGCCTGCAGGGAGCAGAGAGGAGGCAATGAGAGGGGACCTGTTCTGCCCCAAGAACCCGCTCCCATCACTGCCAGGATGAGGGGAGAAACTTTTTGGAGGGGGCGAATGGGGAAAGAAAGTTTTTGGAAGGGTTGGAGATCAGCTAAAGCACGTGTAGGATGTCTGGTGAAAGGTCCCTAGCCCTTCCCTGCAGGCGAGGAGCTGTGATTTAAGACCATGACGGTCCAAAGAAGTCTGCACTATCCGTGGACCCACTTTTATCCATCAAGTGGTTCAATTGTTTATTTTTTTTTTTTTTTTTAGGAAAAGTGAATTCTGGAAGCATCCCAGTGGTTTAGGGAAGAACCTAAAGCCTACCTGCCTGCCCCATCACCTCCACCAGTAACTTTGCCCCATTTTGCTTTCACTCAGCCCTTCTCTTTCCTGCTGCCACTGCAGGGTACCAAAATCACATCTGCAAGGGATCCTCGTCTGCAAGGGATGAGGTCAGGATGGATTAAGCCAAAAAAAGCTTTTATTATAGCAGTGGGTAATCCAGGAGGAACCCAGCTCAGGTCTCGGGAAATCTGCAGGGTTTTTATAGCAACTTGAAAAGCAAGCACATCTTATTTGGAGTCGGGAAGGCAGGAAAACCCTTTGTGCTATTTTTAATGAGTTCAGTTCTCTAAAGTAACTCATCAAGCATAAGCAAACCTCTGCCATCCTCAGGGAAGGCTTTACCACCCCATCCTTCATGCTTTGGGGTAGTTGGAATGCATCTCAAAAAAATTCCATGGAGGTCAGGTGTCGCTCTTCGAATTAATAATAAAAAGCTTTTATCACTCATTATGCCCTGACACCTCCTGCGCCAGGCTTGGGTGTCAGGCTGGGAGGGAAGTGAAAGCAGGGCAGGCAGCCCCCTAAGAAAACCTACGTATAAAAACTGGGAATTTGTCTTTTCGGCTTGCTGCTTCCATCTGTTGCTAGGTGGAAGATGCAGGACAGAGCCTGGAGGGGAAGGTAGAGACCAAATAGAATGGAAAATATATATAAAAGAAAGAGAGATTGAAAGAAAAAAACCAACTGCTGGAGGGTACAAGAAATACAATTGAAGCAGGAGAGAAATCTGAAGTTTAATTAACTTACCAAGGTAAAGAACAAATTATACCTCCCATGGAGGTCAGTGAGTGTTATCCTATTAAACCAGCATTGCCCCGTGTGCCAAGAGGCGTTAGTGGAAGGTTAAATGAATGTTTTGCAAAATCAGCTTGTCACACCCATCACAATATTCGCTCCTGTGCTGCATTACTGGAAAAAAAGCATTTGCTCTTGATTGCACTTTCCTGGCAGGTTGGGGCCACAAAATGGCCAGGAAGAGAGTCCTGGGCCTCTTGGTCCATCTAAGGCTGCCTTCAAGGCAAGATCCCTGCTGTCTATTAGCGTAAGCATCTTAAACAGGACCCCAGTACCAGTCTGGTTGGACCTGTCCTGGGGTGGAATGGGGATTCAGCATGGGGGGACTCACCCTATGCACACAGACCACCAAAGGTGCCACTGACTGGGGACGTGAAATCCCACTGAGGGGCTTTGGTGCTACATGGGGTTTGGATGGGGAAACCAGCAGCTGGCCTGCAACAGGTTGGCAGGTCTCAGGGCATCTCTAATTTGATGTCACCTCATTAACACAACATCATCCTCCAAGACAGAGCTGGGCTTCTTGGTTTTGGACAAGCCAATGTATACCTGCACAGATGAAGCTCTGCGAGTCCAGGCCCTTCTCCATGGGGATGGCCACCAGGTATTGCAACAAGAAGCCGTTTTCCTTCACGATGTTCTTCAGGATGGCCTGGGAGTGCCCGTCCAAGCTGCCACCCAGAGTCAGTGCCTCCTCCGCGCTCTCCAGGTAGGACATGAGCACCCCTCGGACCAGCTCCCTCCATGAGGCTGCTTCTTCTGCGTTCTCAGCCTGCAGCTTCAGGACAGCTTTGGAGGTAATCACCTTGAAGAACGCGGGTCCCCCAAGGCTTGTGTCTGGAAGGATGTCCTGGATGGTCTCTATACCGTAACTGTTGTTTAAAATTTTGTCGTTGTTCCTGACTTTAAAGCACTTTAAAGTTTCTAGAGACAGGGAAAAAATAAAAGGGACCCAGGTTTTGTCTATGTCCACGTACAGAACAGCCTCTTTTATTGCATCCAGCTCTGGTTCGTGAGCTGGACTCCAGTCAAAGCTGTTCCCAGGCACGTCACTGTACTGGAGAAGAGCAGTGGAGTCACTCTGGATGGGCTGGCCTTCGCCACCATCTTCTGGATACTCCAGCGTCTCCCACTCCTCCTCCTCCAGCTGAGGCCGGCACTTCTGCAGCGCCTCGCGGATCCTGTCCAACCAGTCCTCGGCCTCGTCTCGAGAAGGAGCTCGTAGGTAGAGTTTTTTGCCCAGGAAAACCAGCTCGAAACGGCCGTCTGAGTGCGTCAGCGCCAGTGACTCGCACCGCAGCAGGGAATAGCTCTCAACACAGATGTGGTCCTCATGGTCCAAGAAGAGCCGGAGTTCCAGTGGTGACAGCTCGCAGGAAAACTCCTTCCATATCCCCATGGCTCCTCTCCGCTCCAGGCTGCCCAGCTTCAGGAGCCCTCGGAAAGGGTTGGAAAGACCTGGGGCAAAAGCAGATGTCTCAGTTTAACCAAAGAAAGGGGAAGCCAGTGGAAAGAGAGAAAAGCCAATGGGCTGCTCGCAGTGGGCAACAAGAGGCATCACAGCTTTGAGAGCTGGTCCTGGTGGATACTGGGATGGGGCAGGAGTTTACAGGACCTTGGTCTCCATCATCTGTCCACCTGCATTTGGGTTTTGAGGCTGAGAACAAGTGGGACAGTGTAAAGGAAATGTGTCCTGCAGGGTGGACAGAGACATGGGGACAAAGGCATCCAGAGTACCTCCTCTCTTCCTAAGACACTTGCCACCAGAGCCATCGTGGGGTCAGCAATGCCAAAGGAAGCTGCTCCACTGCCTTCTGTAGCTTTTAGTGCTGCCATCAGTTCAGCAATGGCAAATGGCTGCTTCCCAAACAGCCCACCACCTGAAACACCCCCCTCCTAGATCCTGAGCACTGCCCAGCACTCCACAAAAGCAGGAGAGGGGAGGGCAGCACGTACCCATCTGCCTGCGATGCACAACACTGAAGCCCTTTTGTTCCCGTTCAGGTGACATTTTGGGCTTCCTGCTCTCCAAGGACGGCACTGACAGCCTTTCCAAGTCAAGAGCACTAACGAGCCCTGGGGCTGGACTCTCACCAGCCCCCTCCAGCCCAAATCCATTGGTACTGGATGTGCTTTCGCTGCTCTCTCCTGGAGAAGGTCTGTAGAAATCATCTTCTGAGATCCAGCTCTTTCTTTTCTGTTAAAAAAAAAAAAAAAATTAATTATCAAACTTATCAAACATCCTGTGCCCCTCAAACACGCACACCCACACTGACCCCTCCATGGGGGCTGTTCCCATGCATACTGAATTCCATGCAGTGATGCATGCCATTCCCACACGGATGGCTCCCCAGCTTCCTCTGATCAGGGAACACTCCACAAGACTCTGTCAGCAGCTGGCATATACTGGGATTATATACTGGTGGGATTACAAAGTCCCAAACTGATCAGTTCTCTCCCCTTAAAATCATTGAGGGGCTCAGAGGGAGAGCACATTCCCTGCAGTAAACACATACAAGATATTTGGTCCATGAAGTTTTTCTGATAGAGGGTGAAAAACGAGGTCTGCCATGGAAGGGTATGAGCTCACTTGGAGCAGTGGTACCATCCTTGTTCTAGGAAGAACAGAGATGTGGAGAGGTACAGAGAAGATGTCTAGGATGAAATAGAGACCTATGGCTTACAAGCAGATGCTACAAACACCAGGCCTGACCACTAGAGGCAAAAAACAAGGCAGAGAAGATGTTTGTCTTGGTATGTCAGGAGGGGATGAGACCCACAAGCAGAAGAGAGCTCGTTAAGCTGAAAGAAATCATGGCTGTCAACTTCTCTGGGAATTTTTCTGGCTACAAGAATGGACTGAGGTTCTGGGACAAGGTCCCTGAACAAACACCAGAAGCAAAACGTGACCCAGCTCAGTGCCTTGGCAAAGGGGAGCAGCTTCCCTGGACCCAGAGCATCCCTTCCAGGGCTGTATCACACCAGGAATGACCTCTCAATTACCCTACCCTGCTTTCCAAGAGCCTTTTATTCTTAATAACAAATTAAATGACAGCAGAAGAGCTGTCACCACCCTGCAGCAAGGATCATGAGTGGCTTGCGGCATAGTTCCCAACGTCCAAGCAGGCTCGGCTTACTCTAGGACCAGGAATGCAGGTTGCTCCGTGAGTCATGCGAAAGCAGGGGGGAATTTCCTGTTGACACTGTATGTTATACATAGATTAGGTCAAACTGGCCCAACGCCACAAGGAAGCAGCGGAAACGGGATAACTGGGAGGGAGCTGAAAGGAGCAGAGACCAAAAAGAGGCGGGGGGGGGGGGGGATGAAGTATATCCTACCCTCATCAGGATGGAAACGATGGGAACCAGGATGGAAACAATGGGAACCAGGATGGAAAAGTCAGTAACAAATTAGACAGAGGACAGGGCTTTTCAAAGAGTTTCCTAAAAGCAAAAGCAAGTGGATCAACTCCTTGGTGGCAGCAGGGGAAATCTGCCGCTGTTTAAGCTAGCCTAGGCACCAGGGATGCCATCCTGCTCTGAGAATAGATGTACTGCGTGAATGTTTTTCCACTGGAAAACTGTGATTTGTTTCCCATCCAGTCAACCCTTTTGCCTCCTCTTACATGGACCATAAACGAAGAAAAGTCCCCATGAGAAACTCAACTCTCAGGCTGTTTTATTGGCTTGCATGCAGCCCATGGCCCAATTTGTGCAAGAGCTCATCACCTTCCAGATACCGTTAACAAAACCAAAACCTTCCTGTTGCAGCTGCTCTTGGTGAGGGATGACTGACAGGCCAGGCAGGGTTTCAAAAGCTTTGGTGCCTCTTTTACCAGGAAATACTGACTTTGAACCAATTTCTCCCAGGGCAGCTGTATGGACACAGCTCCACAGGGTTCAGGAAGATGCTCATGGAGCAGGGAGCATCACTTACACCCAACTTGCTGTCAAAAGAGTGGAAGCAGCATGGAAGGTGAGAGTTTCAAGAAACTGGTGCCTACTCAGAAGCTGTTACCAGTTTTATTTTCCTTTTCCATTAGATCTGCTGGTCAGGAAGCATAAAAACAAGGAGATTGATAGCAAGCAAACTGTAACACCTACCGGACAACCCAGCAGTGGAGAAAGGAGGTATTCGGCTGTTGGGCTGCGGACTGCCTGGCTTGCCTCGCTGCCATCAACTGTGACGCTTCTGCCTGTCTCTCCTCTGCTCGGACCATGACGCTGCGTGGCTGAAACGCTGGCTGTCCTGCTGGCTTGCGGTGCTGCATCTCCGTGCCCATCATCTGCAATCATTGCGTTGCCTGTCTGAACAGAGCCTGGACTGTCAGTGTTGGGAGGTGGTTGCTGGTGAGCTCCGTGGGATGGGGACGGGGGGCAGGTGGGCTGCCGTGGGGAGCAGCCCAGCATGCTGGGGCCCAGCTGTCCCTCCGAGGCTTCCAGGCTTGGCTTGGCTTTGCTGAACTCAGACAACACCCTTGAAACAGAAAAGTGACCAGTCTGAACAAAGTTACGTCAACCAGAACCTATTAAAAAAAACAGTTATTGCTAATTATAACCACCTAAAAAAGAGACCTCAGTATCACTGCTTGTCACCTATGGGCTGGCAGCACTGTACAGCTGCAAAAAAACCTCGTGACACTGATCATGCTAACAGAAAAACATGTGATTTGTGCCCTACAGAGCAGCAGTCAGGCCCACTGCAGGCAAGGACTGTGCCTGCAAAGGATGCATTTCCTAACTATGCAGATGAATGGGGTTTAATTTGCTTCTGATGGACATCTCCTCACATGGAGGGAGAGCGCTTGGTGCTCCCCACAGACCCAGCCCTGCGTACAGCTCCTGGACATGTATCCAGCCATGGACCGTGTGCCAAACTTCAAATGTTTTCGTAACCGTTAACAAGCAATTATTAGTGGAGCGTGGCCAGATGAGACACTGTTCCCATGCCCCTGCTTCACCACCAGCTAGGTTGAATTAAACCAGCCCAAGATTAAAATTCAAAACGTCTTTCCATCACGAGTTTAATCCAATCAAGGCAGGTTCTTCCAGGATCATCGTATCGTCGTAAGATAAAAAAATCCTAGAAGTAGGTAATGATGCCGTTATCGATGGGGAAGAACAGACTGCAGCTCTAAACCCACTTGAAGACCCTTATCAGGAAGAGGATGGCTTCGCCAACCAGCACCCTGAAGCTAGGCTCCTTCAGAGCCTTTAAAGGTGGTAGGGAAAATATTTACTGATTACTCAGAGCTTATATAACCTGCTGAAAATCTTTGTGCTGGGTGTTTGGCAGAAATAAATCACGATGACAAACTAACAACCTCCCTCCTCTAAATTAGCTGCCGAAGCTGCAAATTATAACCCTTTCCTGTGACCAAAGTAATTTCTTCCCCACCACAGAAAGCCCCGGAGCATCCCTCAGCATATGCCAGGGAGATGTGACATTCCTGAAACCAGGGAGCAGCATTTTTCTGACATTTCTGCCTTGGTAAAGAGGACAGACACACACTTTAGTGGCCAGGAGCTCATTTGCCATGGCAGCAGGGTCCCAGCAAGCTGTGCTGAGTGTTTCTTTTTACCTTTCAGGCTCTTTACCGGAGGAAAAACCAGCTTGTTAAAGAAAAACAGGGGAGAAAGTCTTCCTGCTTATAGAGAGAAAATGAATGAAAGCCCAGGAGTGGGCTGAAAATCCCTTTGGAGAGGAGATCTAGGAAGAGACTCACTCTTGCAGTGACCTGTCCAGGTCCTCAGCAGTGGCCGTCCCCAGGTCAGAGTCGCAGGAGAGCGGCTCCTCACTCCGCTCGGGACTGCGGGCACAGTGAGTGGGGAGGATGCTGTCGGAGCCCAGGCTGGAGGAGAGCTGGGATGAGCTTGTGGTGTTAAGGCTCAATGAGGACGACGTGAGTTTGATTTTGCTGCTGGCTTTGCTGATGGGCAGGACGGAGGGTTGAACCTCAGTCTCATCCGACCCTGATGATTGGGAGATCGAACCCAGCGATGCTTTTCTGTGGGGTTCGGATGTTGAAGATGTGAGGGGATCCAGCAGCTCTGAAACAGGGCACAGACCTGACAGGGACAAAGGGGTGATAGTCCACTCATTCAAAACTGCTGATTTATAGGAGAGCTCAAAGGTTAAGGACGATAAACCCTGCAAGTAGCAAAGGAGAAACTCGCACTCTTCGGCATCTAAGAGCAGAGCGGTCGCTTGGTAGTATTCGGGCAGCGGAGACCTCTCCCGCAGCAGCAGCTTCAAATAACACTCCATGAGGCCATCGTTCAAAGCCAGCCTCAGCCAGGCTCGGCAGCGGCCAACGTCCGTATTGATAAAGATGAGTTGTTCCAGTTCTGAGACAATATTTCTGGGAAAAGGGAGAGAAAGACAGAAAAGGAAGTGAGCAGCTCTGTTTTCAGTCCATCATGGGGTGCAGGAGGGGAAGATCCTCCATCAGGAACTGCCCAACCTGCTCGGCTATGGGGAGTTTAGGAGTTGGGACAAAAAAGGCTGTGGAAAATCTCTTTCCTTCATGGAAAACATGGTTTCCCATGGAAAAAAAAGAGCTCCTGAGTGCCCCAAAGCTAAATATAGTGGTAACAACTCCAGGCATCCCTGGGGTGCTTCTGAGTGCTCCTCCTGGAGGCATCTCCCACACATTGCTTACCCTGGACCAAGGATGCAGAGGGGGAAGTTTATGCTGTCCCTGCACATTGGTGGGGCTTGCTCTGGCTGGATAATCCTTGGTGACAACCATGTGTCTAAATCCTAGCTTCAAATTCAAAATCATCCAAAACACAGTGAAAACTGCTGCGGCAGCCCAAAAAAAAGAGTGGGTCAGGTTGAGCTCCTCAAGCAATCTCAGCCTCCTGACTTCAACCATTCTCCCCTAAAATCCAACAGTGACATCATGCTCCCTAATCCTCCCTGGTCCCAGCTCACACTGGCACTGCAGATGCTAGAAAAAACGGCAAAAGTTTTATAAGATTTTTTTTAATCTGTCTCTCAAGAAAGAAGAAAAAAAACCTTCAAAGGGCACAAAAATATCCCCCATAGCATGTGAAAGAATTATTTTCATCCGCTCTTTCATAATTTAAGAGTCGGTGATGGAGTTGGATGAGGCTTTCAAAGCTATTTGCGTGTGGGCTGTTATTTACTGTGGGAGGACTCTGCTTAGGGAGTGGCTCAGAAAAACCCCAGCAAATAATCATAGTTACCCAGGCAAGACCTCCTCAAAGGTTAGCTGAGACATGGGGAAATGGAGGCCAACCATTCCCAGCAGATCCAGGTCAGAAGCAAGACCAGACTCCTGCACTGTGTATCCCATAACTTGCTGCTGCTGTACACCAGTGTGATCACCCGGGTCCCACTGGGGATATGGAGTCCCCATATTCAGCCTGGCACCCAAAAATAAGTAAGAAAGCAGTGTGCCCTAAGCTGGCAGCAGCGTTTCATTCCTTAACTGTTTGGGGACATTGGTTCATGCCTAAATGGCATTTTACCCCTTGCACACGCTGAGAGGGGCTGTGCTGGGCACCCAGCCCCATGTTGTTTGGCATCGCAGGGGCTTTGCTTTCCTACCTGTATCTCCCAGCAGTCCCAGGCAGCCTCAGCCCCCCAAGACACCCCATGAGAGCATCCCTCCCTCTGACTGAAGGGACTGAGTACACGGGACAGGGTAGAGATGTATTCTTCCATCGAGCCATGCTCCTGTTCACTATTCCCTGAATTTTGTGGCTTTTGCACCAAAGAGAGGGGATAAACCTGAGTGTGCAAACACCTTTTGGCAGGGATGGGCACTCACCGATGGGTGATGCTCTTCAGCAGACCCCAGAAGACTGGCTGGGGAAGTGGTCCCCGACACCCTGTTTTCCTCCCTTTCCCTCCACTCTCTGCCTTTATATGCTTCGCCTTCAGCCCGTGCACAAAGACAGCTTCCAGGGCACTGCAGAGGGTGTTCGCATTCCCATTGTCACTGGTTACAACAGCCTCTGAGGTCACGTACTGCTTCTGCAATGCCTTGATGGCATTCACCAGTTGCTTCTTGATCAGCTGCAAGACAGGAAGTACATGCTTGCATTATAAGAAAATAAGTATTAGGAAAGATTTCATATAAAAGGGCTAAAAAACTGCCAGGCTCGCGTCCAGAGCGAAGCACCATGTGACTCCTACTTCATCCACATGCTTCGCAGCGGCTCTTAGGGAGCACCATAGCTGAACTGGTCAAGCTGGGGACTCACGCTCTTGGCAGCACAGTTAATCTGCTTTTTTTTTTTTAAATTAGTAACTTATGCAATTTTAGCTGGCGTTTCAGAGCCCACTGGGTTGCTGGGGTTGCCTTTACAGTGTGCGGTGCTTCCTCTGCAGACAGCAAATTGCTTAAGAGGATGGGGAGGAAAAAAAAATCAGCACTTTCCAGGCGCTTGCTCAGGGGAAACACAAGGATTAAATAAGCATGAGTGAGAAACAAGAAATTCAAAGGAGGTAACCTGTAATAAGGGCTGTGATACCACTTGAGCTCGTGCAGATCAGCCCAAGCAGCATGTGACATGCTAGTGAGTCCTGCCAGCAGAAATCAAAGTCATCAATCTTGCTCTCAGCAGCTCATCTGTGTTGATTAACCCATGGGTGCTGCTGGGGATGGGCTCCCCCAAAAAAGATGCTTTTGAAAGGACAGCTGGGGTTTAGCTGCTGACTTCAGAGAGCCTTGGTGGGCTTTGAAGTGGGAACACGGGAATTTTACCTTCCAGCAGCTTTGCTTCCCTCTTTCTCACATCAGTTGAAAAGAAGCACATTCAGTGAATTTAACAATTTTGTGCTGGTGGAGAGGATTTATTTTTTTCTAATGCAGCTGAGCCCAGATGTCTCAATCAACCTTATTTAAAATGAAAGTTGCACTTCCCAGCAGGGATTTGGCAAACACTGCAAATTCATGTTTCGGCATCAATCATGCAACATTCAAGGCGAATGCTGAATGGCACCAGCCGCTGTGACTGGGGCAGGGCAGATTTTGACTTGAGCCTGGGTTGGCTGAACAAACCCATATTAAATTTCCAGCCCAGGGTATTTTTTTCAGCATCTAAATAAGATTTCCAGCAGCTGTAGTTCAAGGAAAACAGCCGGGGGAATGTGTACCTTATCCCTGCTCGTATCGGGGATGCCTCATGCAGCGGGGGCTGTTTTCCAGCTGCTTCACAGATCTGCTAGCACAAGCAATCTGCTTGCAAGCAGCAACTGCGGGCTAACAGGATTAAAGAGTGCAAATGATTTTATCTGTCATGCATGAATTAATTCTGCTGTGGGATGAATTAAACACCCAGTTCGAACCGCTGGGTTTGAACTTTGCTCATTAAACATGTTTAGACTCCCAAAGCAGGGTAAAGAAACCCCAAATATACAGAATAGCAATGCTCCTTCACCCAGGTATCAGGGCTGAGCACCTTCCCCTGCCTCACGCTGGGTCTTGCCACGAGGGGCGAAGCCCAAGGCAGAGTCTGGTGTGATTTAACTCATGGCCACCCTATTTGCTTTAACCTGCGCCCCCCCCCCCCCCGCCCCAGCCAAACCATCAAGGATCATCTCTGCTGGAAACCATGAGCCACTCTTCTCCCCTATAAACCAGCCCAACCCCAGCTGGCAGCACCGACAAGTCCTACCACATCCCCGCTGGTAACTGGAGTTGTACTGGGGAGTAATTGGAGCTATTTGGGGAGGTTCAGGGTGTCCTGCTCACCTGTATGGCTTCCTTGGGGTCGTTGGCATGGCTTGAATGCATCTCAGCTGCTGCCACTCCCTGCGCCAGGCACTGCCTTCACATGTCACCTTTGGGACAACGAGTAGGAGCATGTCTGAGCACCCATTTGGTTTACATCTAACTCACCTGTCATGCGAAGGGCACCCCACATCAGACAAGAGGCATGGATCATGCACCAAGTCATTCTGCAAGTGCTCACGGCCAGACCACTGCTGGATTCAAGCTAGGACTGACCTACAACCACATCGAAACACACCACACTTCCTGGGGACCAGGAGTTTCAGGCAAAACAGAGCATGGCCAAGAGACCGAGAGGGGCTAATTAACCCCTGCAGCTGCCCGCAGGCATCCCCTAAACCTGGGTGAGACACCGGGCTGGTCAAGCCAGCAGCGATGCACACAGGGTCAGGGACTGCTTCCCTTCTGTTTCTACATCACCTGAAATGCCCAGGTGCCAGCAAGGGCATCAAAACAGCCATTTAGCAAGTGAGCTTGAACTACGGCACTCAAAAACCATGTGAAAGGCATTAAGGTGGCTCAGACAGAGGGGTGTCACTCCTCAGCAGACCCTGCACAGAGGTGACAGCAGCTCATCTCTCCAGTACTCACCAGAGGAGTGATGCTGCTGCCAAACCTAGCTGGGATGGACCCTCTCGGAGGTGTCCGGGCTCTCGCCCTTATGGCACAGAGCTGTCTGGGAAGATGGGAAGGAAGGATGCAGGTTCTCCATCAGGTTTCCAGTCTCTCCGTTCAGAGGCAGATGAACCCCAGGACTCCCCACTCCCAGGGGTGCAGATGGCAGGGCTGGTTTTGGTGGAAGAAAAATCAGTGCCCTCCCACTACAGGAAAGCCTGGCAAAACCAGAACCGAGCAGGCAGCAGCAGCAGCCTCGCGGGGGTCATCTGCAACTGCAGGGTGTTTGCAGACAAGGGACCTTTGACTTCTGACTTTTGGCCTCCTGCCCTGTTCTTCAGAGCCGTCTGCTGAAACCAAGCTGTGCCTGGAGGCTCTGTGAGCAAAGCATATGGCTGTCAGTGAGATGCCCATCACACAGCTGTATCCCTGCTCAAACACAGTGCATCCCAGCACTGAAAAGGGTCTGAGAGCTGTTCCAGCACCAGCTACTGCTGTAAAGCTTTCTAACGATGTGAGAGGTTGGAGATTTATTCCCTTGAGTTGGAAGCACTTGCCATCTAAATAGAGTCGAGCAGTTGACCGCAGGGTTTAGGTATGCCCACAGCAGACAATGGGCTTGGTATAGCATTGATACTTCAGATTTTATTTCCAACCCAACACAAAAACCCCAGAGCTTTCCCCAAGCAGAGCTGATGGCCTTAACCTGCCCCTCTCTCTGCACCATGAGCCGTCAAACCAGGGCAGAAACATGGTTTGCAGACCAGCTCCTGCAGAGACACGGCCAGTCTTGAAGGCAGTGGTGGCCCAAAGCCAGAGCAGCCCAAATCTGGAGCAGCCTAAACCCAGAGCATCCCAGACCTGAAGCATCCCGTGCACGTACCGCACTCGCTGGTCCTGCTAGGAGCAGCAGGTCAAGAGCTCTTTGGGGACAAACCCCAGAATGATACTTAGTGTTTCCAGAATTCACAGACAATTTCAAAGAGAAGGAAACTGTTTTCACCATGACTTGTCATAAGATTTCCTCTCTTCGGGTTGCAACACAGAAATGGGGGAGTGCAGTGATTACGGGAACATTAACCTCTGGCTCACAGGCTTGAAGCACTACTGGGGGTTTTTGGGGGGAGCGAGTGGACACCTAAGTGACAGCAGTGGTTGAAGAGGACAACAGAGAGCCATCCCCATCTCCACCCTCCCTATGAGAGGTTCAGGCTCCTTGGGGCCGGGCAGCCTCTACCCCTTTCCCCACCACCTCCTGCATACACCCTGCAAACAAGCGACACATCCCACCCAAGACAAATTCAAGGTGCAAGAACTGGGGGTGGGAGACCCAAGGGTGGCAGAAGCAAGCTGTGGGCACAGGGTGGCATTTCTCATGCCTAGAGAGGCAGTGTGGGTGTTTCAGCTCCAGGACTGCACCCGCCATATGTGCTTTCGGTGTCGGCCACCCTGGTATCCCCAGCTGGTCGCAAGGGAGAGGGTGACAGTGGTGTTTTTGCAAAGACCTCATCCAGATTTTCCCAAGTCAGTGGTATTCCCCCAAAACACATGCTCCTTTGCTGGCATCAGCTCTCCCAGCGTCTGCAGGAGGCGAGATGCCCAGGAGAACACCCACCGCCTTCACCACAGGACTCTCCACTCCCATCATGACCAGTCCAACCAGTTTGTTCCAGTGCTGCAAATCCACACGGCACTGCTTCTGTTGGGACAGCATTTTCCTGAAAAACGAGTGCAACGAACCAGCTCTGAGGCGGATTTCACCTAACACAAGTCTTCGGTGAAACATGGGGAAATCGGACCAGCAGCCCTGGCACCAGGCTAGCCGTCTCTAGAAGGAACCAGAGGGCTCCAGAGTACTTCCAGGTGGATCCTGGAAAGCCACGGCTGTTCCTGGTGATCTTGAAAGGCTAAGACATGGGACAGATGTGCAAATGCAAAGACAAGCACATCTACAGCAGAAAAACCCCCACATCGTTTCCCAGCAGTCACCACCCTGGAGGCTACGCAGGCAGATCACAACAGCTCGAGTAAAACAAAGAAAATAAAACAAGTGAGAAATAAAAACAGCCAGCAAGCTGGCATGGTTAAACCTACCGAGGAAGGGAGTCGCTGGTGCGAGATCAGAGCTGTTTATTTACCAAACTGCTGCAAAACAGCCAAATTCTTTGGGAACGGCTTGTTTGAATAAAGCCTTGTGCCAGGAGAGGCAGAGACCCCGTCCCACAGCTTGGCTCTTCGGTCTCCCAACAAGCGATGCTCTCCAAGTTATAAATAAACAGCAGGTCACCGCTCGTGCTTTGCGAATGGAAAACAACAGCTCACAACGATGGCATGAACTGGTGACTCAAGGCCTGGACGCGGAGCTAGTCATTTTCCAAGCACCAGTGCTTTGCCAGTCACCCTCTGCCTTGGGGAAATGAGGGCTTTGATGGGCTGGTCCAATGGCTGGTGTCGGGACAGCCCTCTCCTCCTACACAGCTTCTGCCTTCCACCCAGAGCCCGTGCACACTCAGCCACACTTAAAAGACAAGCCAACCCCAAGCAGAAGCAGCCTGGGAGCAGGAAAGCCAGCTGGCACGACCAGTGGATTGGCTTGTTGGAGGATAAAACCCCTCGGAAATAATTCAGCAAGGGTTAGGGCAGGGTTAGAGTCCAGCCCCAGCTCACAGCAGCAGGACACTCGCGGTCCAACTTCAGCTCCTTCCCTGTGCCCAGCCCAGCGTTATTCAGCACCGCTGTGATTCCCACTACAGGAACACAGGCATTGCGTAAGGGACGGGGACCAACACACCACCCTCTTCCCTGCAGGAAAGTCCTCCTTGCAGTTGACAAACCTGATGGTGGACGGAGAAGAGTCGCCGCTGATAAACCCCTCCAACTTATTCCCCCGGGGCACCAAGCAGGATGCCCAGGTGCAGCTGGGGAAGGCAAAGCAGCCGCTGCTTTTGATGGCAAGATTGTGTTTCTCAACCACTCAAAAATGAGAATTTCTTTTAGCTTGTTGCCTACTCCTGCACCAGGCTGCAATTTGCTGGAGCTGCGGGTAAAGCCAGGGTTGATTTTCCCCAGCGTCACAGATGACAGAGCCACTGTGCAAGGGTGAAGTGGATTGTGAAAACCCCAGCGTGTTGAGGCAAAATGTTCCTGTATTTATACTCCCGATTTTTGTGTTGCTTTGGGTTGCCAGTGCTAGAGCTTCCTGGTTGATTTGGTGGCCATCTGACACGGCAGGCAGCTCGCATCCCTTGATGGAGGGGAACCGGGGGTTGCTGGAAGTAAGGCAACAAGAAGCCAGCTCCTTAAACTCTACATTTTCTGCTGGACACAAGAACTACCCAGAGCTCATTTGCAACTGCTCATTCTAAGTGAGAAAATGTCATTTATAGAGAACAGAACACACAATAAATCAGAGAAAGCTGTAAAGATCCCACACGTGCTGGGACCTCTGCATGGCTATGGCCTCTCCAGCCAGCGTGGGGTCTATGTAGATGAGCCAGGCCGAAAGGTTTGGGGTGTCAGTGCTGGAGGGAGCAGATCGAAGACCAGACACCAGCAACGCCCCCCCGGGAGACCCCACGAAATGGAGCATCTGAGCCACGGCACGGGTGTGTGGCGGCTCGGGGGGNGCAGTATTGTCTTTCTCCAGCTCTATGACCTGTTCCCTGCAACCCTCCTTTCCTCTCTGCCATACTTTCTGCTTCCCTCTACTTCTCGCTCTGCTATCTTGCAGCCTACCTTGCCGTCCCTCTGCGTTTACACCCCACCATCCCGCTCTCCCTCTCTGCACCTCCCGTTTGACCCCCACGACCCTGCACCCCCGGCCGCCCCCCGGCCCTGTGTCTCCCTTCCGGGTTCCCCCTCGACCCCCCGCCCCCCACTCACCTGCTCCGCGCCTCCGGCCGGGGCACCCGGAAGTGCCGGCCCTACCGGGAGCACGCACGCTCCGCCCCTCCAACGCCAGCGCGCAGCGGGGCGGGGCCAAGGGCCGCCGGGCCACGCCCACCTCAGACACGGGGCGGGGCTGCAGGCGCTCGCAGGCCCGTGGTGATGTGCACGGACGGGCACGGGCGCGTGCACTACACGGGCACGCGCACACGCACTTACACACGGTCATGCACACGCAGACATGCATGCACACACAGACAGGCATGCGTGTACACCCCCCAAGCAGACCTACAAGCACACCCATGCACACCCATGGCAGGCACAGACACATGCATGAGTGGGCGCATGTATGCACACGCGTGGGGCAGACATGCACAGAAACAAGCCCAGGCAGGCGGACCCCTATACGCGCACACACAGGTGCTACAGACATGTACTCACAGGCCGGCACATGCATGTGCGAGCACACACACTCACAGGCAGGTGCTGCTGACAGGCAGCCGCCAGTGGCTCGGCAGGGGTTGGTGCTCACCCCTCCTGGCAGAGCCCCGTCCCCGCCAGCTGTTCACGGCCCTCCCGTTGCTGTAACACACGTGTGTGCACGTGCGCGCAGGCTCTGACACACGCGTGCATGCTCCTGTCCACTCACAGGACACTGGGTGAAAAACCGGCAAGTTTTAATGGCAATTTCAGAAGCCGTTCCCCGCTGTTGAACAATCACAACAACTTTATACAACCCTTAGGGTGTGCAGTGGCACCCCAACGCCCTCGGCAGCCCCTTGCCCACTTCCCGCGGAGAAGAGCCATCCCCAGCCCGTGTGTTCCTCCGCAGGGACGTCTCCTTCTGGAGGCAGCACGCCCCACGCGTGGAGGGAAGCTGCACAGCTCCAGCTCTTGGCATGCAGTGCCGCACCCAGCCTGGCCCACTGCTGCTGGAGCCCTATGAGGGCTCCCTGTCCCTTGGAGCCCTGCTGTTCCCATCCCACTGGGATGAGCTTTGGGGTATCCCGAGCACGTGGGTGCCTGTGGGCGTGGAGAGGGACCATTGCTCTGGCTCTTGGGGTGCACCGTAGCTACAAGGCAGAGGCATCGGGTCTCTAGGTAATTGCATTTCCCCACCATCGCAGCTTTTCTGGGGTGCTGTGGGCATCCAGCTGAAATGACAACAAGGAAATAACAGCAAGAAAATAATATCCAAGGAAATAGCCAAGGAAATAACAACCAAGAAAATAACAGCCCAGGAAATAGCATCCAAGGAAACAGCAGTCAAGGAAATGGCAGCCAAGGAAATGGCAGCCAAGGAAAGCCTCAGCAGTTCCTACATCAGAACAAGAGCTGAAAAATAAGTGCAGGCATCGTCACCATCCCACTTACTTTAGCTTTAACTTGTTGAAAATCTCCTCCTCGTCCGAGGTCTCTTCATCATACAGCTCAGCCATGGATTTTTTATGCTGGGAATCGAGAGGTCGGTACAAGTCTCTAAGCCACTGCGGTTTGGTTTTGCTGAGATCTGATATGTGCAAGCCCTGGAAAATGCCAGGGAGGGGAAGGTTTTAGAGAAGGTGAGAAACAGCTGGCAGTGCAGGTAGCAGGAAGAGGGGCAGACCTGGCACATGCTCCCTGCCCTTACCTGCTCTCTAACGTTGTACTTGTTCTTGCTCCATCCGCGTGGCAGGAGTTTTTGAAAGAACCTGGAAAAAAAAGGAGAGGAAGGATAAAAAGGCAGCTGGTGATGGCAATTATTGGCAAGGAAGGTTGCCTGCACCCTGCCCTGCTGGGGAATTCGGGCAAGTGGCATTTACAGTGCTGCAAAACATCTGCATTTAGTGGGTTAAAGGGGGAGAAAAAAGGATTTTGTGCATCATCACCCCAGAATTCACCTTTCCTGGTCCATAAACAGGGAGGCTTGGCCAGGGAGGGCTGCAGCAGGTGCCAGCGCCCTGCCAGGGCAGAAGCCTCTACCTGCTTGGGGTGACATTTCAGGTTACCCTAAGGAAGATGAGGCCCAGAAGGAAGGAACAGTTGTGGCTGACATGGCTGGGAATGAGTCCCAGTTTAGCCTGGATGTGAAAGGCATCTGGAGAGGACAGGAGCAAGCTCTTCAACAGCCTCTCTGGAGAGCAGGGCAGGGAGAAATAGGGCAGACCTGTTACCAGAGAAGAGTTTTGCTGGGAACCAGAGCAGAGAGGTATTTCCTTGTGGCTGGGCAGTGTTGTCCCAGGTATGTGGGACCACGTGGGAGCCCAGGGCCTACACATCCACCACATTCAGGGTCTAGCATCACCGGTGTGGAAAAGGGCTTCCTGGGTGGCTGGATGAGATGTGAGCTTACAGCCGTGCCGATCACTCACACTTTTGGGGTCCCTTTTCTGGGTCTCTTTTTTAAGCTATGTCTTTTAAATGTAGCCTAGAGAGACTTCGGCAGCCAGCACCTGCGTGGCTGGGGGGGCTCAGGGATTAGGTGCCGTTCAGAGTAAAGACTGTTCATGGCACAGCAGTGGCACAGTGCAGAGAGTAATTACCATCTTGGGCGTGATTTACTGGTGCTTTGGGGTTGGGAAGTAGCTGCAGGTTCTTGGGAGCAAACCTGGTGAAGGAGAGAGAGAGAGAGAGAGAGACTCGTAACATGAGGAATTTCTCGTCATACTCTGCAAAAAAAGGGAGTCCAACAAGTTCTTCCTCCAACCAAGCCCATTACATACTTGTGCAAGTCTGTGTCAGCAGCCACGTTTTTAGAAAGAGCCCATCCTCCCTTCCCAACTCCCCACTTTTCCCTGCCCCCAGAATGAGCTGAACTCCCAGAGCTCTCCTAATCTCAGCAATGTTTATGTCTGCATTTCTTATCTGGGCAGTGTTTTGCAGGGTACTCCCCTCCTGTTTAACCCCAGTCTGAAACATTTAGGTAGGCTTTTAAAGAAATAAAAGCTTTCTTTTCTGAGGAGAAGGGCTCCAAAGGGAGGCTGAAACTCTGTGGGCGCACTGGGTCCTCTCCCCTGCCTGTCTCTGGCACTGCCCTGACCCACACCCAGCCGTTTCACACCTTGCAGAAGGACTTGATTTTGGCAAGAGGGAAGGTAGCAAGGGAATTGCTGCATGACTGAAAGCAATCGGTGTGGGCAGGAGAGCAGACTCTATAGGCCCAGGGATTGTGGGATAAAACTCGGGATGGGCTGATGGGAGAGGCTGTGTTGGGAGGCAGCCACAGCCCCACTCAAAGAAGCTGACAGGAAAGCTGCAAAGCAGAGCTGTGGACAGATTGTGACAGCTGCCAGGACAATCCCCCCCNATGTGGAGCTGTATGGATGCTGTGACAAGCTCCCAGGTTGGAAAAACATCTCCTGTGCTACCCATGGACATTTGCATTGGCATCCCGGGGCTCATAAACTGTGAGGGGAGGCACCACCCTGCCCTGGTGCACTCTAGCTACGAGGCTCGACTGACAGCTGTCTGTCAAACGAGTTATCGGCTTACCTCAACGACACACATCACTGTGAGATTAATCATGATGATGACAGACACCGATATCGCTAACAGGAGCCTGTCGCTGGAGGTATACTGTGGTTTCCACTGGAGAAAAGGAGAGAAAATCAGGAGGGGAGAGAGGGTTGCTCCTTCCATTCCCCGTTGTCCAGGACATATCCAGCAACACCCAGTATCTCTCCTACCTTTCCTGAGGGTTTCCTGCCTGCCTCCCTGGACTGAGGCATGCCATTGGAAATGTTCCTTTCCAGGAGACACTGGCCCACGAGAGCAGAGGCTCCCTGGTCATCTTGTCTCTCGCTGAGCAGCTTTACGAGCAGCCCCGTCTTTGAGACCATCTTTGCACAGGCCAGCTGGACCTCGGGCAGGCTACAGTCCATCCTTAGGGCTCGTGCCACGTGGGCGATGAACATCCGCAGGGCTTCATCTGGGACAAGCAAGCGGAGGTGACGATTGACCTTGGTTTCAAACAGGTCTCCTTGAACTGATGTGCCATCTGGGCTGTCAGAGCTACCTGGTTTATTAAGGAAACTGGATCCTTCCTTTTGTTGCTTCCAGGGTGTTTCTGCAGCTCGAGGGACAGCTGGTAAATGCCCACCTAGAGAGGAACCCTCTTCTTCAGCCATGTCCTCTAGCATGCTGCTTGCAGCAGAGGGGCTGCTGTTAACCAACAGGTTATAGAAAAAATGCTGTTTTGTGTTTAGTCTCTGTTCTGCTTTACTTTCTGTTGGTGTGGGCTCTTCCTCTGGACTCACATTGCCAAACTTCTTGTAGAAAAGCTGATTACTTTTATTCAAATAAGGGCTGTCCCCCGGCTTGTGCTTTTTGTAAGTCCAGACATAGTCCTGCCTCAGAGATGGTGCTTCCTCTGCATCTTCTACATCCTCCACATCTTCCATCCCACGAGTTTTCCTGGTCTCTTCCACAGCATCAGAATAATTTTGAATCTTAAAAGACCTGGACAAACGAGGGGCCTCTGCTGGGGAGCGTGAAAATGAATGTTTTGAAGGAGGTGTGGATATTTTGTGATGTCTGAAGACGGAGAGGCTGTCAGTGGGGTTTAACCTGCCAGCTGCTCCCCAGGTGTTTAATGCTGCCTGGTTCAAACCTAAGTCACGCTGCTTTTGCACCCAGCCTGTGGTTGCCTCTGCCTCCACTGCTGGGATCTTGTGCACCAAATCCTTCTTCATGGCAGGCGTCGGCAGGAGTGAGATGGTGTTTTTCACAGTCACGATGCTTTTAGTCCTGTGCAGTTTCTTCTTGAGCTCAGCCACTAGTGCCTCTGCTAGAAAATAGAGTTTCCTTATATCAGTTTCACTGGTCCAGCCCATATGCTGAATGCTGTGCAGCATAAGCCTCAGCTCCTTACTAGTTTTGCCTTCCTGACTGGATAGGTGCTGAGGGGAATATGAATTTGTCCTGGAAATGTGATCATTCAGGTTATTGAGATTGCCATCAGTGCCAGTCAGGCTCAGGACAACTGCAAGCGTTACGGTTTCATGGTCTCCAAGCAAAGGCTCCTTGGGCTTGAGGTTCAACACAGTGTTGGCGTTCAGTTTTCTGGATTGTACCACTTCCGTTATTTCTCCTTGTGTCTCTGCCAGAAGACCTGTGTGAGCTGTAAAACACCAAGAGAGCAGATCAGTGACTCGGCATCATGAGAAGCTTTCTGCCAAAATACAGTGTCAGGGGTTTACCCCGAGTAACAGGTGCTTGTCTTTAAGACAAGGGAGTGTGTGAACTGAATGGTGGATGTGTTACAGACAGGACAAGTCTTGTTGAATCAATCAGATTATGTCACTGGGGCAGAACAGATAGATGTTTCTTTTCTGGTGTCTCCCGGGGCTCGGTTTGGATCTGTGTGAAACATCCTGGGGGAATGGGTTTGATGTCAGAGAGTTTCCCCCAGCTCAATATGAGCCAGCGTTGAGTTGCTAAAATCACCGTAAGGCTTTTAAACTCAGAGTGAGCCTGGAAAGCAGAATACCCAAAGACACGGTGTTTGTCCCTGATAGTTATTGCAACTAGCCCTTCTCCCTGTGGTCAGGAAAACCTGGGATATTTCACATTAAAATGCCTCTGGGTTGTTGACTGCAACAACCTGCAGTCAGAGTGAGTCCCCGATAACAGAGAGCTGTTTTGCTGCTGATGGATGCAGCTCCCATCACCCAGGCCTAGAAGAAGTGGAAGATGTGGGGGTTTGACCCAGAGTGATGCAAACAGCCCAGGAGAGCTCTTGCCCCGGCATGCAAAGGACATATGCTGAGTCTGCAGAACTAGGGTAAGTCTTCAAGAGTCCTACACCAAGGCTTGCAAACACAACCTTATCTCTAATCCGGCTTTGCAGATAGCTTAATGACAGAGGTGGGTGACATGGTCAAGAATATTTACAGATTACAAAGGTATTTAGGCCTTTTTTTCCTGTTAAAATGATAGGAAATTGGACGCACAAATACCTTTGAGTATCTAGCCCTAAATGGCTTAGCAGCCTGTTTTCCCTAGACTTGCGACGAGGTGAGGCTCGCTTGTCCACATCCAGTTTGAAAATGAGTTACTTAGGGACCTTGTAAACCTTACTGTATCTATTTGCACAAGTCCAGCTTGTCTGTGCTTTGAATAGGATGATATTTACCCTGTGCAAAGACTGACCAGGACAGTGCATTGCGTGTGCTGCACAGTCTAAGAAGAGAATAATGATGCTTGGTGTTCACCTAATGCCCTGCAAAGGAGATCGGGGTTACTGTCCTTTCTCCTACACATGGGACGCAGGGTGGCAGAGAGACCAGGCAATTTTCCAAGGTCACTCAGGCAATTTTTGGAGCCTGTATATCCCAGACCTCCTCCAACACATAATGCATTACAGGCAGTTTCTGCAGAACCTGCCTAAGGGCATCCATGCTCAGTTATGGGTCTTGGGGTTTCCAGTGTGGGTGGCAGGTTTGAGGTGCAGCTCAGCACGTGCCACATTGCCAGAGCAATGCAAACATTACTGGACCCTGTGGCCATGTCTCTGCTGTGTCTGGGACCCCTCTTGCCGCTGAGCTGTGACTAGGCAAGGTATGGTGTCACTGGAAAGGCTCAGGAGGTTGTCAGCGGAAATTTGGGGGGCTTATGAGCCGACGGTGCCTTCCAGCACTTAGGAACAGTACTGGGCATGCATGATTTCCTTGGCTAGATGTGCTGTGTGGATTGGAAGCTTGTGTGTTTGTTTAGCTCAGCAAGCTATTTCTTCTCAAGATAGTATTTGACACAGAAGATATGTGTAATCGCTAGTAACTTTTCAACCCTTGTTTTTTCCAAGTCATGTGCTCAAAGGGGAACTTTTTGTGCCTGTGGCTCAGACAGCACAGTTCGAGGCCTCCCAGGTCTCACCTGAGCTGCCTGCACTGGCCTTTGGGCTGATTTCAAGGCCTCGCATGGATGAAGCTCCTTGAGAGAGTGTGCCCTGATTTTAGAGTCTTTGGGACTGGCCAGGAGCCACCAGGCTGGACTGGTGCCATTGAGGTGGCCAGTGCTGCCTGGGAACCCACACAAAATGGGGCCATGCTACAGCATCTCCTGAAGCTAGAGAAAACCAGGCAGATTTGATGTCTATAGTGACATCATCAGGAAGCCTACCGCACTGGGGAGCACTGGTGGTGCACAGGTTCTCGCAGTGGAACTTGATGGTCCTGCATGGGGTTTCGGTGGTGTGTTTCTCCTGGCAGAGGCAGCAGGCCATATCACTGGGCAGTTTGCTAAAGACAAGAGGTTACTGGAGAAAAACCCAGCATCTCAATCCATGTCTCCGAATCCAACTTGGGTAACACACAGACAATGCATCGTGTTTTTGCTTCAATTTCTTCAACAGCTCTGGAAAACTTCCCCTCACCCCCAATCCCAATGGACAAAAATGTTCTCCTAATTTCTAAGAGAGGTTTCAAGTACAAGATAGGATTCTCCATTGGCATCAAAATGTCGTTTTTACTTTTGAAAGTGGAACTAGTGCCAAAATACAGAAATGCACAGAAAATAGATACAGAAACGCACCTCACCTTGTTCTAAAATTTCCTTTTGAAAAACCTGGAATGTGTCATCTAAAAGGTGAAATTCTGTTTCTTACCAGGTGAGTTTAGGAGGTTCTCAGAAGTAAATAGCAAACCTTAAGCTTACTGGCATTATTCTGATTTAGTGGCAGGCGGATTCATTTCCCAAGCAGACGCCTTGTTTCAGCAATTACAATCTGCTGGTGGCTGGGACCCAGTCCCTGCATACTCACAGCGTTTCCAAGCAGACTGTTCTCAGGAGGAGCATGAGCAATGTCTGCTGAGTCACTTGTGTTGCACCCAGGTCTCTGAAAGGATTTGAAAATCACATTAAATTTTCAGGTGGCATTACCAGAACTCTGCTCTGAAAGCAAGCCCAGGTCCCTGATGATTGTGCTGGTGTTCACAGAGGGATCTACTTCTGCCTAATCAAACAGAAATTATTCAAAACCCTATCGTTTTTCTGCTTTGACCTGCTCCTAACCATGGGGTCTGAATTGGGAGGGGATCCTGCAGATCTCATGGGAGACAGATGTGAACAGAAAGGATTCCCTGGCTCAAATCCCTCCTCCTGCTCTCCCATGAGTGGACCTCCAGTCCTTGAGGGGAGACACTTCTCGCCCAAGAGGACAAATCCACTATGACCTTGGAAGGAGATTTTATATCAGTGAAAAGAGAAAATGTGCTGAGAAGAAAGCAAAGGGTATCTGTGGGATAGTGGGGCTGTGAGCAGGAAGGATCTCTGCAAAAACCCAGATGTCTTCCTCCCTGAGGAGTCACACAGGTGTGACCAGGAGTCGGATATTGTGAATCACGATCAACACAGACCATCACCTGCCCTGGGCTGTGTCAAGGCAGCAGGGTGGGGATGTGGGGTGGGCAGGAGCCCTGGACTGCTGGCATGAGTGCTCCAGTGACTGGGAGCTGCTGGATCCCACCTTCTCGGCACTCAAGCAGGAGTGGGGACATTCCCAGATCCTTCAGGCCACTCCACAGCCCCAGACCTGGATGGCCTCTAATTTTTTAAAGTTTGTGTCCCAGCTCCTTGATTGCTTTGCAGCTGGGGACACACCAGTACTGCTTGGCCTTTGCCTTGCTCTGCTGGTGCCAGGGTTATTTGTGCCTCTAGCAGAATAAGGCTGGGAGAAGAGTGAGATTTGCTACTGGATCTCTGCTTCCCTGACAACAGGGCAGTCGAGACAGACAAAGATCTATATTAATCTGGTAAAAATGAGTCAATACTTACAGATATTTGACTGAAGGCAGCTTGAAGAACGATGTATCAGTAATAACAGACAGGGGGTTATGGCTTAGGATCCTGAAAAAAACAATGCGCCAGTGTGAGCTGGTGATGGGAAGGACATGAGCTGCGTGGGTAGGGGCACATGGGGGTGGCCTGTCCACATGTCCTCTTACATACATAGACCCATGAGCCTGGAAAGCCAAGATCAACTGGGCCTACGCAGCAGGTGCTGGAGAAATGGGAGATGGTAAAGTAAAAAACCATCAGTGGTTCCTGAACTGTATAAACAGAGATAAATCAAAGTGAATTTCCACTAGATCATTGCAAAGTGTTTCTGCGATCAAGGAGTTTTTCCTCTTTGCCAGGCTTCACATTTCTACCCTTTGAATATCAGAGAGGCCCAAAGAGAGTTGTGCCTGTTGGATCTGTTGCAGAGTTACATTGAAATCCCCTTTCCAGGCTCCTCTCTGCAGTGTGAGTGGTGTAAAGAGGTTTACGGTGGGTAAGGATTAGGCCAACTTTTATGGATGGCAGATGTGGATTTGGCTGAACAATTTTTACTCAAACCTCCCCAAAGAATTTCCTTTCAAGTGGAGAACAAACATAGGAAATTTCAGCCTGAAGATAAAAAATTGGCTCAGTGCTGTGCGTGTGAGGAAGGGCCTGGGATGAAGGCTAGAGGCAGGAACAGATGCTGATGGGCTGATTCACAAAATACATCAGGTCCTCATTATCTCCAGCTAAAAGAGCAAAAGCCCAGAAGTGCTTCTTCTGGAAAACACAACATCTCTTTCTTTCCTCCTCAGCTCACACCTTTTCTTCGCTTACCTCCACCAGGACTTTGATGTTATTTTTGAGTCTTACTTTCCATATTTTCTCACATTTCCACTGTCCATAAACTTTTACTCTATTACTGCATCCAGCCTGGCAAAGCTGTGGTCCTATGGAACTGTCGTTCATAATTTATTCTGCCACCTTATTTGGTGTATCACGTGAGAAGTATTGCACTTTTCAGGAGAGCAGGGAGACTGTGGCCTTTTCTTTATGTATATGAACCCTTGGTGGGCAAAATGCCCTGGCTTCCCACTTACATCAGGTCCAGGTGGAAACAGTGATCCTATCCCTGGAAGGGCTTCTTAATAGAACCGACTATGGATTAAGTCACATTTTCTCAAGACATCAAAAGAACAAGGTTTCCTTTTTGTGGATCTTTTTGAGAATCTTTACTTTTAAATACAAATATGCAAAGTGAAATTTCTGGCTAGAAATCTGGGTCACATCCCATACCCCTCATCACTTCCCGCTTCTCCCTTCCCGCAGCATTTCTTTCTCATCTATCCCTCTGGGCTCCCACTGCTGCTGTTTGAACCTGATGCTGGTTCAAGGAAGCCATGGAGAAGATAAGCAGGTCAGGAGTAAGTGGCTTTCAGGCTGCAGACTCCTGGTGGATCCTGGATCTGTACTTATTCAGTACTTAACAGAGAGCAAATCTGCTCTTCCCCACTGTCACTGTGGGGTCATGTTCTGATCTATTTTTAGACCTTGTTACACTTACAGCTTCTGTAAAAACTGCATCCCATGCCATGCCTGGAAAGTGCCATTCCGGATCTGTGTGATGAGATTTCCACCAAGGTTTCTGGGGAAAAAGAAGATCACAGCAATGAATCGGGTCTGCCCTACAGGAAGCTGCAGCAAAACAGTATTATTTGTAGGAAATATGAAAATCTAAGGTAGAATAGGGAGGAAACTGCTGCTTTCTCTTCTTTTTTAAACCTGTCAAGGAGAGGAAATGAAGTGCACATGTGCTTAATCTATTTCTGTTCCAGGATACAGCAAGCCTTCAAGAAATGGCTTCTATTATGGCTGCGTTTGGACAACCACACTATGATCTCTCATCCTGTTGTGGGTCACCCAGCCATCTGCATTGATCTCTTTAGCTCAGTTACGTCTTTTAGCAGAAGAAATGTAGTCATTGTTCTAAAAATAATAGGAACATTTTCTAGCACAAAAAGGGTTATAAATGCAAAAAGACTTCAGTAAATGCACTAGAAAGAAACTTTTATAACTCACATAAGCTGCAAAAAAGGAAGTGGCTCAAAAGCATGTTCCTCAATCGACAGGATTTTATTGCAAGATAAATCCCTGTTAAAATTAGAACATGAAACGTTAATTACATTTGTACTGTCATGTTTACTTTCATTTGCTTTGACACTGGCAGCATGTATGTTACATGGCTCTGATTTCACACGGTGTTTATATCGGATACTAGCTTGCAGTGGTGTGTAACCTGTGATAACCCTTCTGACTGGAGATGGCTTTCATCTCGGTGACTTTTTTCTAGCTCTGATCCCACCAGAATTATTTTAGGGCTTGATTTTCCTCTCTGATAACAGAAAAGATTCTTTACACAGGCACAGTTTGGCAGCTGAGGATGCATTTGCGTGGACCACAGCAATATGTGACCCTCTGGATGTGCCACAGAGATGCAGCCTGCCTTCCCCTGATGCCCTCAGTGCTTTGCTTGCTGAAGTCAGCCAGAAAAGCCTGAATAGCACCTCTTGTTTGAGGGCTACTCAGGGGTGGGTTGGTAGCCACATGTCTGACCAAAATGGTTATTTTTCTCTTAATCTCTCCCTCCTACACCACATTTGGTGAAAAAGTTATGATAAAGGGACCTTATTAAAGATGCAAAATCAAGAATATGGAAGTCTGGAAAAGGCACAATGAAGCGGTAACCTAAACTCCACTTTCCTGTACAGCTCTGCTGTGAGATGTATGTAGACACTCAGCCACTGTGGGATTCACCTGGCCTAGCTTTAGAAATCAAAAGGTTTGTTGTCTCAGCCTGAATTAGCTGCCTGGGCTTGTTCTGCAGCAAACAGTGAGAGAGAAATATTTTGGGGGAGTGATTCATCCTCTCCTCAGACAGGTTCCCAAGATCGTTTGGGTGAATGGGAAGTGCCTGTTCCTCTCCATGGAAAATAAAGACAGCCTGAACAACTAGCTTAATCCTAGGCACTTATTAGGCATCTATAATTAGAGGAGATGAATGCACAAGGTTTCTGCTGTAGGAGATGGCCTATGCTACTGGAGAAGGTGTTCAGGGAGAGCATCAGGGAGCGACTGCAGCTCTCGCCTGTGGGGTCTGGACCTCCCAGGGAGGCAGCCGGGCAGTGGGAGGAAGGTCCTTGCATGTGCAATCTCAGAAGTACTTCGGAGAGTTCAGTTTTCAGCGTTGTGGAACGGGAGCATGGCTGGAAGCCTGTTTCTTCCCAGCCTGACTCATTTAGCCTGCAACCCACATCCTGCAGAACATGCTTTCTGCTTTTAAGTTCTTGGATCCTTCTTTTCTATGATGTAGGGCACACGTACCTGCTAAAAAGACACAGGGAGGGTAAGCTAGTGTGGGCAGCGGGCCCCACCACTGGCACTACCTTGTTTTCCACCATTCCCCAGCGCTGAGACAAGACTTAGATACAGCCCTAGGGCTGGCTCACTGCAGGAGCAGCTCCAGAAGGGCCAAGACCACCCTGGACTTGGCTCCTTCCAAGCCAATGTTCATACTAGAAAATATAAAACCTCCCTTTTTTGGGGAAAAATGCAAGCACATAAGTGTCACACTCAATAAATGACACTACAAATGCAAACAGGAATGGAGCTGAGATACTTGCAATGATCAACAAATATGAGCAACAAAGGGTATTTTGGGATGCCTCTCAGTGTCCTCATTTCAGCTGCTCTTAATAACAGAGGAGTAGGACGCAAAATGTAACCCTCAGAAGCCAATTCCAAGCCAAGGCTTCCCTTGCTGTCAGCTTTTTGACACGAATAGTATTTTTATCTTTGATATGAGGTTTGTGTTGAGAAATGACGGTACCTGTGTCTCCTCTGAGGCTCAGGTAATCTGGGCTCTGGGCACTAAAGCTCTGAGCCTCCATGTTGGGATTTATGTCTGCCTCTTAGCCTTTAAGATAAGAGAGTGTGACAGCAGCCAAGCAGAGGACAGAGAACAGGGCAAGATTTTGCCATTCTTTTTTCACACTTCCTTAACTGCACTGCACTGGAAACCCCAAAATATGTAAAAAACTGAACTTCAAGGAGAAAAAAAAGTAATGCTCCTCTGCTCCCAGTGTTAGAGACTGAGCACTTGTTACAATTTCTTATGACATTGTGTGGACACAGATGCACATTTGTTTCTTCTCCAAGAAGAGTGGGGACTCAGCTGGGTAAGGCCCTGAGCAACCTCATTGATTTTTTTAACAGAAAAAAACTGTGCTAGCTTTGAGGTTAGCCCTGATCAGAGCTGATTGAAGCAGAGATCTCCCAACTTCAGTCCATCTGGGATTTCAGCAGAGGAAGGGGTAGTGCAGGCTTCTCTCTTTCCACCTGGGATAGCCACAGGAGAGGCTATCCCAAGAGTGATCAGCAATCAGCAAGATTGATCAGCAATATGGGGCTCTGCCTTCACCGCAATGGAGGCCTTTTCACCCAAACCCTAGCAGAAGCAAGGCATACATGGGTTTTGCCTTGCTCTAGGTGGTTCTCACCCCAAAAATGTTGGTCCTCAGATAAACAGAGCCAGAGGCAATCTCCCAGGGCATGGGAGGTCACTGTTAGTTTGGGGTTGACTACAGTCATCCAATATCTGTGGGAAAGGGCAGTGGCCTCCTCTTCTTGGTTGGATTTGGGGAAATGAAAGCTGCACCATGCCCCTATGGGAATCCTCCCACCAGGCACTGCTGCAGCAGCAAGACCCCCTGCTCTGCTTTGGCTGTAGCCTGAAACTGAGGAAGACTAAAGCACACTTGCATAGGGGGTGGGGGGGTGGACATTGAGCAGCAGGGGCCCAGGGCCCAGGAGGGGAGGGTGAGGCAGTAGCCCACTGCAGTGGGCAGGGGACGGTACCTACAGGTGCTTCAGCAGGAGCAGACCCTCTAGTGAACGCCTCTTCACGGCCTGCAGATCGTTGTCCTGGAGGACTCTGGAATGAGACAAACTGACATTTACTGTTACACCAGCTGCTCTCCAGGAGGAAATGGAATTTTTAGGGGAAAATATCCTGCAGTAGCTTTACTAAAACGTCTCTTTGAGTCATTACAGGGATCATCACCACTCATCACAGGAGCAGGCACTTGCTCCTGGCCTGCTGAAGCTAACTGTAGCCTGATCATTCATTAAATGGACATAGGGATGGTCCCGTAGGATGGAAGGGACACAGCTCGCAGCATTTCTTGCCATCGTAGGAAGCCCTGGGGATTCACACCCCTCCTTGCTGAGCAGCTCAGCTTTGAATTCAGCTGGAAATGGTTTGTGTGGGTGCTCGTGCTCATCATACCCTTCACTTAAAAACCAGATGAAAGGATTGAAAATACCTGAACTCCTGACATTTTAAATGCTTGAGGATACGTACAAGTACTCAGCCCATGGGTATTCCCTCCACACTTGTTTTTCAATGGAAGAAATTGAATTGCCAGTGAAATCTCTGCAAAGAAATGATTGACGCTGTCACCCCTCAGGAAAATCCCTTCCCCTGCAAATTTGGCTGCTGCAGTGGAAGTGGAGTTTGCCTGGAGATGCAACAGCGTGGCCAGCCTGGCTTCACCCCTCTGCGCTGCAGCATGAGCCCCCAAAACCAAAATGTCTCCTGCCAGTGACCCTCTCCCGGCTGTCCCGGGAGGGATTACCAGGAATAAAAAGCCAAGGAGGGGAAGACAGAGGGGCAAACCGCTGCCAGTACGCACAGGATGGAGAGGGCCCAGTGGCAGGTGGCCGAGGGCACACTGGCCAGGGCAGCATGGCTGCAGTCCAGCAGCCGCCGCCGGCAGTGGCAGGGGAGTGGGCAGGCCCCCCCGGGCCGCCCCGGGCAGGGGACTGCTGCCAGCAGCAGTGCCAGCAGGAGAAGCAGGCAGCCGGGCTGGGGCAGGCCCATAGCGGAGCAGGCCCGGCCGGGTGGTCGCTGGGCAACAGGGCGGGGGGTGGCCGCAGGCTTGGGGCCGGGTGCAGGCCTCACCACTGCAGCCCCTCACCTTACGGCTCGGAGCGTGATCTGGGGCTTCAGATGTCTCCGCCATCAAGAGGATATATACTAGAATAGAATAGCATTACAATCTCTGCCTGAGAACTTGCCCCAGTAGAGGATTTACCACATCCCGCAGAGGGCCAGTCCCTCCCTTCAGCATTGCCCCTTGTGAAATGCTGCATCTTACTTCCCACTTGGATTTCTCTAAATTCAGCATTCAGCCACTGTACTTTGTTTCACCCTCACCTTCCCCATTAAAAAGCTCACTCAGTATCAGGTGTCTTCTCCTAGACCAAATCACCCCTTTCCCCTCTTTTTTGTTAAAACAGGCCACACTCCTCTTGTTTCAAGAGGGATCTCAAACCATTCCTGTGGCTCTTCCCTGAGCTCTCCCAGTTTTCAATCATCTTTCTTTCCAAAGAGAGGTAAAAAAATCTGAGCAGGGGTTTGTTATCAGATAAGCATTCCCTGCCCTGCCCCCCTGCCTCATGATTTGGGGAGCTTGATGCCCCTTCCCATTGCTTGTGCTGCCTCCGAGGTTCATTCATCACACTGGGTTCCAAAATTTTACTTAATTTAATGAAAAACCTGTTCAAAATTAGAAAGAATCTTTGCTTTACATAGTGATAATGTCCCAACTACTTACAGTTGGGGCTCAACACATGTGGCTCATATGTCTCAACACGTTATTACAAGACTTAGGCTTACTTCTTTAGAAGAAGTTTCACTTAAGAGAAATACTTTTTTCTATGCCTGTGCAGACGTGTGTAAGTACCACAGCTACTCCTGCTGGTAATACATCTCCTTCTGCTGTCTCCAGTTTTCTCCTGCAGATGAGAGTGAACCTGAACTGTAGACTTGCAGAGAGGGCTCGCTCCTTTTCTTTAAGTGCTATGCACATCTGTTATGCTGTCTAAATAATAATCATGCAGCTAAGCTGGCTTCCATATATAGCTGACCTGAATAAGTAGACAGGAAAACACTTCCTCTCCAAAAACAGCATATATTTTTGGGCTTAATTTTAGTAACACTAGGTTTATTGCCCATTTCTTTCACTGCTACGTATTTGGAGAAAAAGAAAACATTGGATATGATGCACATGTCATTTCACAGCGTTAAGACTTTCATTCCTAATGAAACACTGCAGAATTTTTGGAAACTATGTGAAGACAGAGCTGCACTAATCAGATGGCGTCTCTCAGTGAGGGAGCTCATCATCAAAACTGAGATCAGACAAAACTTCTTCTTCGAGGTCAAACTGTTCCAAGGACAATTCATTGACCTGGGAAGAGAAATCAAGAGTAAATTCCTTTCTCCACAGCATGTTTTAGCTTTATCCCTCTGCACCTGGAATCAGTATATTTTTACCACGTACAACGGATGGCCTCCTCGGAATTTACCAACTCAGGAACATACCCATTTTGAAAAGACTGACTGACATTACAAGGCAATGAACCAAAAGGACACCCAGCAGCTCTCCTCCCAAGCAAGCCCTTCTGAATTCCTGTCTATTCCTCTTCCTATCAGGTTGGAAGGTGCCTTGCGGAGAGAGCGCGCCAAATAACCTCCCACACACCATCACAAGGGAAGTGAGATGGCAGGGGAGGTGAGGGATGACTCTTTTGGGAAGAGAGGTTTGAGAAGCAGCAGGCTTTCTGTTTGACTTTGCTGCTCACTTCTCGTATGGTCATTACATGTTAGGTCAGCTCTCTGTGGGTTTAAAAGAGGTCAGATAGAAGGGGCTGTACAGAGGAAAATGCAGAGAGAGAACAAACCAGCAAAAATTTCATCTTCTCAACTGATAAAAAAGAATCTGATGGATGTTAGTTACTTCACACACCAAAATACTCCTATTTTACTGCTACTCTTCAGTAAGAAAGGAAGATAGGTCTGCCCGTGGACACTAGGTGACTCAGTGTCATCAAATGGAATAATGTGTCACAAGGTTTGTTAGACACTTCCTCCACGAAAACTGCAGGAGGAGTTAGACGCTGCATAGCACGGTGCTGATGCATCATGTGAGAGTGATGCTTGCTTTCAAAAGACCGCCGTATCAGTGATCTCCCCTGGTAAATAGCAGTGTTTTCAAACTAAGTGAGATGAAAATCCTCTGCTCGTGACTGGCTATGTGCAAAGGCTGGCACACAGAACTCATCTCACTGAGCATGATGATCAAAGTTTTACTGTTGTACTGGAGTATTTTGTTCAGTGCATGCTAACACATACCACAATTACCTGTAGAGATTTCACCAAAGCTTTTATTTCACCAAAGCTTTTAACAATCATTCCCTCTGGGTAAGGATAAGTTTATGAAGTGCATTTCTAGATGGGGAGTTTGATTTATTTAAGAACTTGTTAAAAAAATAATTTGATTTAACCTATTGTGACTTTACTGGGATTTTCACTCTCACAGATTCTATGAAGAGCAGCCCTGGACACTGTCATGTGTGAGACTTGTCAAGCTGCATCGTAACAGTCCTGTACCCTAACTGCTCGCTTTCCTGTGCCATCTAAAATATACATGCATTTCTGCACAAAGATGCCCCAAAAAGTAGGATTTTTAAAACCTCAGCGTGCTGTTACAATTCTAAGATGCAATTACTTCCTGGGATTTAAGTCAAGGTAATTTCTGCGTAAAAGGAGGATGCCAGAGGCTGTAACAGTTAACAGCTGTATCTCCAATCCCTAAATGTAATGTACAGGTCCTGTGCAAAAGCTAAATATCCACTGCTTTTACCTGAACAAGCCCGTTCAGTTCCTCTTCTGTTAGGAAGTCTGTGGGCTCCTCTTGGGAGGAAATGTACTCCACGGCCACTTTCCCATTCTCTGAAACAGAATAAGCAGCCAGAGACACTGTTATTTACTACTGTGTGTAATGACAATAAACCTACCCTAAACTCCAAATGGGACAATTCTGATTCATAATGGCTTGCTGGTCTGAATGACTGCTGCTTTCTCTGGCCCACCTGCCTATCTTCTCTGCAGAAAACCTAATGGCTCTTACTAAATGGAGTAGAAACTGAAATTGAGGAAGCAGAAATCTATGGAGAGGATGGAGCATGTTAATTGCCAGTCTCTGTGTATTTGCTGGCTCAGACAGCAGGAATCACTGCAAAACATCTGAACCCAGAAAACCACCTTTCAAAAGAACACCTTAAAGAACCCAGGGGAGGAAACTGGCAGATGAAAGGCCCCTCTCTGTAAAATGAAGATAGTGGAACTGACCTGATCCCATCAGGGTCTGTCCTGATAAGCATAAAAGACTAAAGTAGTCAGGTACTACATAAACAGGCAACACCTAAAAGCTCAGAGAGCACAAGACCTGGAAACCAGAGAAAGCAGATCTAGCAGTTCCTGGGTAGGCACAGAGCCAGCTTCTATGATTAAAAACTCAAAGGAGATAGTAATCCCAAAGAAGCAACACTGAACACAACAGTGGGGCATGGACCTTTGATGGCACCTGGTTGTCTTTGAACCAGGACAGGAACATGGAAAGTGCTGCAGTTCAGTTCATACTACCCCTGGAAGCAGAACTTCCTCATGCCCCTATTCAGCATGCACATGTAGTGTTAAAAAGCTCTCCCTGCCAGTGTTTATACTCTTGGAATTTGAAGTTTCAGTGACTTATTTGTTGTAGAAAAGATCTGACCTCCTGTCAGGTTTTCCTTTCACTCATATAGCTCATAGGGTGGAACCACTCTGTTAAACCATTACAGACCATAACACAAGTTTAATTTTAACCAAGACCCCCCAAGCCTCCATGGATCCCAAGAAGGGTTCAGAGAAAAAAAATTCATATCAATTATCATGAAAGTTATAACACCATTAGCCCAAACACCCCAGTGTTTAATGTGAAAATAGGCCTTACCCAAGACTACGAGGAGTATCTTCTGGAAGGCACTAGACAAAGCTTTCCCGACTGCGAGTTTCTGAACTCTTCTTGTGGCTGTGACAAACTCGAGAGGATCTGAACACAACAAGCAGCATGTTATTAAGATGACACTCTGCATATGAAGCACACCAGCTGCATTGCAGTAGGAAACATAACCAAACACAGCTTTATGGATCTGATAAGAAAGCTGCTTATGTTTTGGGAGTTGTTAGCAGCATGGCAGCACCCTCACAGGGGCTTTGTGTGCCAACCCACAGCAGCACATGATCCTCAGGCCTGTGTCAGGACCCTGCCCAGGGCAGTGGGCAGTGCAGAGCCCCGCTGGCACCCGAGCTGTGCCACAGACTTAATCACATGGCGTGTTCACACCAAAAGTGGCTGTGATGGGGAATGAATAACGCTGCAGGCAAGAGGGAGAACAGAGGGTAGGAAAGCGATACCAGTGTGAAGCAGGGAGGGAAGAGGCATGCTTGGGATCCCTTGCTGCACAGCACGGCAGCTCACAAGGCCCTGCACAGATCTTTGCCTCCAACTAAATTCAGGTACTTTACGAGACACACAAACTGTGCAAAAGCAAGATTGACCAGTGTCTGTGACAGCTGCTAAGAGAGACTTCCAGCTGCACCCAAAACGTACCTTCACCAATTTCTACATCTGCCTCACCAAGGGCAACTCCCCTGGTGCATACCCTATGGTTGGGCAGTGTCACCTCTACAGCACACAGGTATTTCACAGATCACTTCTGTAATGTCTTTCCCAGTTCCTCATTCTCACCATCAAAGCCAGATACATTCTGCAGCTGTTGGGAAGACCACAGATAATTAATTTTCATTAAATAGGAAGGGGATGTTATGACCACTTAGGCCTATGCCTGCATACCACAGACCTTCTCGGCACAGCATGTGACTCCAAGGCAGAAGCACGTGGTGGAGGCAGAGTGGGCATTTTTACTGTATTGACACTATTTTAGAAATACCTCATAGTCCCTATCCTCTGGGAGACTCAGTCATCTTGGACACTTTCAGCACACAAAGACTACTGTCAAGTCCTGGCACTGCTTTAATCACAGCCACCCCCAGTTGTAGAAACAGAAGCCCAGCCAGTGCCCTCACCCATAGCAATCTTTTCTCTGTAAGATTTCAAAATACCCCATTTGTGGTCCAAAATGCAGCTTTCGTAGCTGTCTATTATTTGCTGATTTGAGGATAATTCTTCTCATTCCACCAACAGCTCTAACTGAGAATACTGGGTGGGAAGAGGATAAAGGGAAGGATGATGCATGAATATACAGGGTCCCTTACTGTGATGATGCGACTGGACCAGCCATTAAAACCAAGGTAGTGGTTGGCCAACTCCTGGCACTTGCTGCTGTTGAGAGCAAGGACTTGTTGCTGAAACCCTTTCTGCCTGGTGCAAACACAAACCTGTCCAGGAAAGAAGAACCCTGGTTAGCCAGGATTTACTTGCAAGGTTCCCACTGCAACACACCGTTGATGGCTCTGAGAGAGTGATCTGAAGGTAACCTATTCCCCGAATGCATGCATGCTTTTGAGATGTGTTAAATATTTTTTACGTAGGAACAGGCCCTGAAAATTATTCCAGAGGGATGCTGCCATTTTACTGCTTAAATGCTACCTGGGGGCATGTCACCACAGTAGTAGTACCCATCCACAAGTTAGTAAACTTTTTGCATGGGAAGCATCACTGAGATCAACAAGTATTTAATGGGATTCTACCCTGCTACTGGAGGTCACAGTGCTGAGTCCTGCAAGTTTCACACCTGGGGCCATTCTGCTTACCTTCAAGGGAGATTTCTGAAACAGCCTTTGCCCATTGCTTGTGCGCTGGGCTCTGCTGGCATCTTCAGCTGAATAAAACTTGATGATGGCATAATACCCAGGCCTTGCCACAGCAGCATTTCTGTGTGCTCGCACAGAGTAGAGCAGTCCAAATTTGGAAAACGCTGAAAACAGCGAATCCTGAGGAAAAACAAGAGAAAAAAGGGTCATTTGAAATATCTATGGGTGCTCCAGGGGCTAAGCAACAGTGACAGAGAGAGGGCTACTCACAAGACCTAATTACCTAGAAAACAAGCAAAGTTTTTAGCACTGTTTAATGGCAACAAGCCCTGGAATAAGCAGTGAGGCTGAAGATGAGTATCTCTCCATAAAAATAAGCTCAACCTGGCTGGACTCTGACCCTGAAGACACCTCATCTCTATCATCAGCCAGACTCTGCATCAGGAGGAGAGCGAAGACAGACGTGGGCTTTTCTGTGCCCCCCCAGTCATCCCCATTCCAGACTGACTCCGGCTCTCTGCCATCCCGCTTTGTGTGGGTGCACTGTTTGCCGAAACGTTAGCATAATGGGGTTTTGTTCCCTCTTCCACCTTGTGCTGGTGTCTTTGTAGTTTTGCTGTGCAAACCACAAAACTGGCTGTGGCACAGATGCAGAAATCACCCTGGGGTGGCCCGACACCCCCTCGGGGTTGCCCTGTGCGTCAGGGAGACAAGGAAACTAAAAAAATGATTTAAAAATACACTATTAGCACACAGGTGAAGCTATCAGTACAGATGAGGGAGAGGAGGGGCCCCGGGGGGTCCTGGCCCCCGCTCCCCAGCCCGGGGGGAGGATCCAGGGTCCCGCTCCCCAGGCCCGGTCCGAAGCCTCGCCTCACCTCCAAGCCCGGCTCCGGGTCCAGCCCCCAGACCAGCAGCGTCTGGGCGTTCCCTGCGGGCACCCGGAACTCCACCACCTCCGCCATGCCGGAGCAGCCCGGCTTCCCGCCCCGCCACGGCCCGGCCTTCCGGCCCGCCTTCGGCCCGGCCCCGCTCTCCCGNTCCACCCTCTCTCAGCGGCGGCTCATCCCTCCCGGCCCCCCCATGGCGCCCTGTCCCCGCAGCCCCCCGAAAGTCAGAGACGTGTGAGCAGGTAGTGGGTTTATTCTCCAATATTCGTTACAAGGAGCCGGCGAGGGACCGGGGCAGGTGGGGAACCATCCTTGGCATCAAACAGTGCAGTTTCCCTCTCCGTAGCGCCGGCACTTCATCACTTTCAGGTAGGTCTCCACCTTGTGCAGGTCCTTCTTGAAGCAGGAGAGCAAGCTGTAGTTCTTCAGCAGGGCGTCCTCGTTGCGCAGGTGGATGTCAAATTTGTCGTAGGTGGGTTTGAGGATCTGGGGACCCCGCGGGCTCCGGTCCTCCAGCTCCTGCAAGAGGATGGAGAGGTGCTGGGGGAGGCAGCAGGGACCTGGGGATGAGCATTCTCCAAGGGGCCCATTGTCAAGGCTCCCGGCTAGCTATAGAGGAGGTTGGGGGTCCCCCCCCGCCCCTTAATTGTATTTCAAACATACTTTTGAGTTGATGTGTTTACAGGAAGGGTAATTCTGCAGGGGTGATGCTACATGAATTGCTGCCAGTGAGAAGGGAGCTGGGCACAAGGCTGCAGGGAGGGAGGAGTGCGTCTTTTGGGGTCTTAAAATAAGAGGAAAGTTGCAGGGTCTCTCTGTAGCTACTCTAGCCAAGGAAATAGGGAACTGGGCAAATAATTCTCTCCTTTCTCCCATTTTCGCAGTGGGCAAAGCTCTAACCCAGACCCAAGCCACATGCATCTGGAGCTGAGAGACCTGCTGCCTGCCACTCCTCCTGCCCTGCTTTGCTCACCAGCTGGCACAGTAAACAGGACAGTAAACAGTGTCATAAATGGGTGAAGTGTGATTATTTGTCTAGTTTCTGTGTACTGCTTCCCAATGCCCAAGCACATATCAAATGGAGAGCAAAATCTGGAAATGGTGCTGACACATATACCTACTTACTCCAGCTGAAGTGCCAGGACAGAATATGTCTGTTTAGTCTCAGGGCCTGACTTTCAGAGTTATTTAGATGCTAGGTGTAAATAATTGTCCAGACTAATTTCTCACAGATACAGGTCTCAGAGCTCTGGCTACATGGTGATGCTGGCAGATAAACTTAGTTATTGAGTGAGCATAACTGAAAAGGTGTCCTGGCAGATAATAAGCAATTTCATTTTAAACAAGAAAGCAAAAATTAAGAGTGACCCTCGAAGATCACTCTTCAGTTCTCGGCTGTCTGGGTGCTGCAAGAGAGAAACATCAGAGCATAGGCTTTCATCTGTACACAGACTTATACAGGTTGTTTTTTATAAAATGTCATGAGTCCTTAAAGCCAGGTTGCAAACCTTGCAAAATTTACTCCACTTTAAAGTATTTTGCATGGAGATGTAGCAAACATTATGTTGCTATTTGTACAGCAGATTTAAGCAACTGAGTATTCTTTGCTGCTGGATTTGGGAAGACTTTGGTTCTGTACTGCTATCTGAGTGGTTATGGCAGTGCTGTTAACATTTGTTATGTGTTTTCTTATACTCCCCAGTGATGAAACGTGTGCAATGGAGTGTCATGATCTCATTATCTTAAGGTAAGCAAAGTCCAAAGGATGCCACTGGTCTTCAGGGTGGGGAGAGTTCTCATGGTCTTTGGATCCCGTGGAAGACCCTGAGAGCTGAGTGCCCTGGGTCTAGGGGATCTCTTATTCTGTAGTCATTACATGCTGCAACTTACCCTCATCAGAGCTTGGATCCCTTCTTCCAGGTCCTTTAGTTTTTCATACACTCTGTCTGAGGTGCCAAAAACCAGATTGTTTGTGAACACCTTGCTTAGGTATTGCACCGGTGTCAGCCAGGACTGGATGAGAACCAGTGAAAACCGAAGAAGCTCCATGTCCTGAAATTAAGAAAAGAAAGGGTCAAAGCTGTGCAGGTGAGGTATTAGGTAGAGTTACCCGTGTGTCCTACTCCCTCTGAAAGAGCCTGGAGGTGACCCAGAGATGTGCCACTGCTCCTGCAGCTTCAGCAGATAAAGACTAAGTTTGCAAGCTGAGGAGCACCACCCAACCATGTGTCCTATGCAGACAGTAGTTTTTCTCATCCTTAGGAAGGGAATATGACTTACAGTATAACCAAGAAGAATCTTTGTTCATGCCGGGTTTAAATAGTAAAAAATGGACAGGAGGAATGAAGCACTGAAGTGCTCACAGATGGAAGCCCTCTGTTCCTGTAATGAAGTATAGCTGGGCTCTTCAAACAGGTCTGTGCTTGCCCCAGGGGAGAGAACTTACCGATTTCTGCTGGGCATCATCCTTCCCCGTGGGAGCAGGGATGGTTTCTGAGTAACAAAATGCTGCCTGGGAATTTTTGTTGGCGTGTCTTTGGTCCTCTGGAATATAGGTGCGTTCCTGTGGAGACATCCCAAATACACTCAGGTCTGTTGCCCATGTACTGGGAGAAGACCACAGATGCTTTCCCAAGCTGTCCTGAACGGTTACTCTTTGCAAGAAATAAATGTGGGGCATGAGGTGTCTCTGTACAGGGTTGGCAGGTAGGAAGCAGGAGTTCGTATGTTGGCACAATAGCTACTGGACCTAAAGGTCTTCCTCTCACTAAGCCAAGGTGCTAAGGTGAATGCAAAACGTACTTGGACTGGGTTCTCCCAAGGAGTATATGGGCCCCAAGGACAGCTCTTGCCAAAGTGACAGCTCATGCCAGCTCCTGGCAACAGCAGAGACTGGATAGTTTTAAGCATTAAGAATCAGCCAGGGCCAAAGGTGCCCGACACAAGAAAGTCTTGCAAAATATCATGCCATCTCCCACTGCTTTCACAGCCATGTTTCTCTTTGAGACAGCTGACCTTGTGCAGTAGTTTTGGATGTGGGAAGCAATGGCCCTGAGGAGGGGACTGTGCAGGATCAGATGTGGGGGCAGAGAGCTGAGAGGAGGAGACAAGAGTCCAGGCTGATGGGACATAACCTGTCCTGTCCTATTAAGACTTTTTTGTCTCATTGAGAGCTGACAGAGGAGACGCCAATAGTTGAAAAGTCTCTGTTTCTAGGAAGTTACACAGTCCTGAAACCATCAAACTAATGTGGAGGAGATGCCCAGAGGCCACAACACTTACGAACTCTTTGTATGTCTCGGCAGCCAGGAGGTGAAGGTGCTGAGCCCTCAGCACAGCGTTGGCAAACAGGTTGGAAAGAGGCATGGCCGGGAAGGTGGCAGCTTCCTGTGGCCACTGCAGTCCCAGGGTGATCACAGCAATGAAGAGAGGAGAAAACCATGACCCTGCAGCAAACCAGAGAGGAAGGGTGTTAGCAGTCCTTTAGTGACTTTGCTGAGAAGGGAGGTGGCACCTGGGAATTAATTCCCAGCCTCTTCTGTCCGTGCTGGCTCAGGGCTCACCTTCCTTGATGTCTTCTTGGACTCTGTGAGTGAGCTTAGGCCTCCCCAAAATCAAATGAAACCCTGTCCCCTTTGACTAGATGTGCCCTTGGGGCTTGTACTGCTCCCAGTGTTATAAGCAGCGTCTTTGTGGCTGAAGAGTCATTGTTGCTCCATGAAAACGAGTGTGTCCCTATGTTTTTCCCTAACACGCTCATGTTTTTCCGTAGGCCTCGCCCTCATGAGAAGAGCACAGTGCACTGTTTATTGTGTGAGCAAGCAGGGGATGGTGAGTACCAGGTAAGGGCCTGGGATTGCCTCACTTTAGCCTTGGTTTACACCATGCTGCTGACGTGAAACCGGCTGTCTGCCTTCACTGGGACGAGAGCTGATGGCATTACCTGTGCTGTGACCAGCTATTTTTGCTCTCTGGGGCATACCTGTAGAATCTGGTGATCTTTGTCAAACGTAAAGGTTTTCAGCCTTCAACATCGAACACACACAAGTGTCCATCTGTGCTTCCAGAGACCACAAAGTTAATCTCAGACAAATACCCTTCAGTGCAGGAATGCCCTGGAGCCTGTAGGACTTGGACGTATGCATTAGACATCATCCTGATCCCTGTCATAAGCTTTGAATGTGAGTTTTAATATCCCTGCCAACATTTATATTAATAACTATTATAACTGTGGCTTGACCTTGTTCTTCATGTTCTCCACCCTCTCCTTGCCCAGTTGAGGCTAAAGAGTACCTAAGTTAATTCATGGATTAAAGTCACACTGTAGAGAGAGGTATTATTTTTCATTGATTTATAAGTTGACACATTTTAATTTAGGGCTGGCATTGAGTGTGTATAGCCCATCAGAGTACTGCCCCATCATCATCTCCCATCACCCTAAGCACGCACAGCACTGGCAATCCTTTAAAACTAAAATAAAGAAAAGTACCTGGATCCATTTCTGCCTGGTGAGTTGCTCAGGTGTTGCTTGACAGTGAATGTTTCCTCCTTTCATCTAGGCTGGTAAAGGTAACTGTTGAGCCACCCCTTATATAGCAGGGTGTCTGTTTAAAATGTATATATATGTGTTCATGATCACAACAACATCTCTGTATCTTCTCTGTGCATAAATGCACAAGTGTTCGCAATGGTGCTACCTAATTGTAGTCATTTATACATAGATGTAAAGGTTGGGAAAGTTGTTTGCCCAGGGATGAAACCAGCGTTGAATGATTTCACCATATTCTAGTTTATTGCAAATAAAATTTTCTTGATCATTGGAAGACCCATCCTAAATCAGATCAGTGCTTTTACGTGGTGGAACTTGCCGTGTCCGCCTGATTTTTCTGCCTGGCTCTGCAGCCTTGGCCCACAGTTAACTGGGCTGACTGGCCAGTTTGGTAGACTTCTGACTTAAAGCAAGTGGGGTGTTTTCCCCTTTATTGTTAGCGGGTATAGAGCTGGATGGATGTTGTCAGATGAATCCTATTTCTGCCAAGTAATTCCTTTCAATTTCTATGAAAATTTCAAAAGTTCAGCAAACAGTTTTGGTGAGCTGGTTTGCCATAGGTGTGACGAGAGCTGTCACACCCAGGTGCTTGTTCGGGTACCAGCCTGCTGACTGCAAATCCCGATGCCAGAGCTCTGGCAGGTTTCTCACATCCTCAGCTGGACAAGGCTATGAGAAGATCTGGTTATGAGTGTCTTCCTGCTCTTGTCTGAGATGCAAGCAAATGTGAAATACCTGGATTAAGCAGAGGGCTGGTGTGGAAAGGAGGAAGAGGAGATGGGGAAGAGGATAGGTCACAGCACATCTATCCCTGCTTTTGAGCAAAACAAGACAGAACCTGACATGCCCAACTCCATGGGGGGCTTAAAGGACTTTTATTCCACATAAGGCACTGATTGCCCCAAACCACCCTGTTTTGGCCCTTTGTCTGGGGTTCAGGGACTGCTCCCTGGTGAGGGGTGTTGATTTGGCTCCCCCAGGCCCTGGGTTTGCCGTGCCTCCTTGGTGTGGGTTCAATTTCTGAGAGGCAGCATCCTCACTGGGGTGGCTGGAGCAGAGGGTGCGAGAGCTCGTTAATAAACAAGGCGGGGAGAGCGCGGTCTGTTCCGAGAAGCCCCAGGGTGTTTGCTCACTGGAGACGTGGTGGTGTTGCAAAGTAAATGTCATTCCCTAGAGAAGAGGGAACAGTGGGTCCTGCAGCTATCAGGTATCCTGTCACCCAATAGCCAGCAACATCTGGGTGTGTTTTTCTACTCCAGATTGTGTTTAAATACGTCAATATTTGACAAAGGTGAGCAGAGCAGCGGGCACCCCAGCCCAGCACAGGCTCTGCTGCCTGTTAATGATGATGCTTGATCACAGCAGCTAAATTGGTACAGCATCTTGCACCCGAGTCCTGCCCATCTGTCTCTCCAGGTCTGTAAGGAAAAGCATGGTGCAAAATCAACATTTTTTATGTTGCAGCCAAGCACGGAGATGCCAGGATGATCCAGACTGTGCAGTGCCCCTGAGGGTTGGTTTGTCCCCAGTCATCTCTGGACATTAAATGAGGCAGAAGCTTCATGGAGAAGGCAGTGCGTGACTGTGAAATGCTGGGCTGGGCAAACACATGCCACTAGCAGAATTACATTGCATAAGCAGCTCTCAAATACCAGCTTGGCATTTTTCTGGCTTTCAAATGCCTGCATTTGCGACCCAAAGTAGCATCTCATAAAGCAGCATGACACTGTAATTTCCAAGTTCCTTTTCTTTTTTGAAAGAGAAAAACCCCTTAGTTCTCTTCAGGGTGGTCCCATGTCCACCCACCTTGCCCTGAGCATCACCAGCAGCATCTGAACAAGTGAAGCGACTTGCCTTGCAGGCGTGTGTACTCCTTGGGTGGTTGTGTGGAAAGGACCTTCCCAGGCTGATGGACAAGCTGCAACCAGTGAATCCTGACCAAGGAGCCAGCTGCTGGCCCACAGCCCAGGCTCTGCACTTCAGTGTGCAATGACATGGTTGACAGAGGTTTTAAGTGATGGTTGACTACCTTTGCTAGCTCACGACTTGGGAGGTAAATACTCCTTTTCAGGTTGAATTGATGGGTTTTATTTACTAGAACTAGAACTGCTCAGTTTCACTGAACCTGTTTCTAAAGATGAGGCTGAGGAGGTCCAGGACTGCAACCCAGCCTGTCTGCCTGGCTATCCTGCTGATGGTAGGGATACAAATCTGGTCAAAATACAGAGCCTGGACTGTATATACTGAAATATATTTATTTACATTAAATGCATTTTAAATACAAGCCTATCTCAATATAAAATTAAAACAAACCCTATCTCTAGGCTCCCTAGAAACTAGTCTAAGCATTTCAAATAAAACACTAACACTACAGAAATATTTGCTTCTGGCATTTTAAAGGAAGCTAAAGCCCTGGGCTAAGAGGGTGACCAAGTGGCAGAGCGGAACTGGGGTTGCTGAAACTGCTTTTGACATCGGTGGCTTCCTCTCCAGGTGCAAACAGCAGATTCTCCTTATTTTCGTATGATTCGGTTAAGTCAGTTGAGCGAGTTGTTTACGCAGAGCTGAGAAAGCAGTTGGGAACTGGGAAGGCCAGAAAACTTGCCTTCCTCTTCCATTTCTTAACTGAAAACAAGGGATGGAGGGAGGATCTCTGCTAGTCCTAAAATCTTGGCCAACGTGGAAACCGGGAACAGCCAGTTCACTTCTCTCACTGTGAATACTCCTTTCTTTAATTAATCAATTTTATAAGTAAAACGTGTTTAAGTAACATTTATATACATGCACATGCAACTAATTTGGGATAGTTTTATTTAGCTAGTAAAATTAAATCTTAAAATGCTGTTTTTGTGCTATTTAGACTGAATACCCGTTTTCCATGAAGGTGGTTTACTACTAAACAAGAACCATCCCGTTCCCTGCTGGAAAGCCCTGTTTGCTCATTATTTTACCCTCCCTTTTCTGCTGGCTGTTTTGAGAAGCAGAGCAGTCCTGTCTTCCTCTCCTTGGGGCCTGAAATGTCATGAGCCACAGGGCTGCAGGGGCCCTGGGCTCTCTGAGGGGGGGAGACAGACTTTTCAGCCCCACAGTCCTTGTCACCCTCTTGTCATGCCTCCTCCAGACAAACCCAATGCACTGTGCACACTAGCCGTGCCTCTCTGGATCCCCCGAGCCCTGGTGTTGGGTGCCCAGCTAGCCCTGAGCCCCATCACCCACACAGCTGCTGCTGCTGTGCCAAGATAGTTTTTATTAACAAAAACAATTAGCACTGCTCTGCTCCTCTCCAGATGTTTTTTAGCTTCTCTTGTGAGACCATATGTGGTGGGAGCAGATCTTCTGGCCCTGGCTTCGGCTCCTGGTGATGGTCTTTGTCTCTCATCCCCAGCTGACATCTTGGGAGCATGGAGGTGCCCCTGTGCGTGCTCAGCGAGAAATTCTGGGAGAGCCCCACAGCTGCTCTGGGCTTCACATCCCTGACTGCACTCGGGGCCCTGACGAGGTGAAGTTTGGTTTCTAGCTAAGCCGGAGCTGTGAAAAACTGCTCCTTGTTCCCAGGACATCCCACCAACAGTGGCACCAGGGTTATTGGACACCCTCAGACCAGGCACAGCAGGATGGAATAGGATGTGAATTTACCCATTATCTTTATTAGGACTTGAAAAAGCAGTTGGACATATGTGTCCCACAATTTACATCTTACCCATAGCTTCTGAGGTCGGACTTGTCCCTCACCACGGGGCCGTCCTCGTGACATGGGCCAGCTCTTGCCTGGAGAGGAGCAAGACTTGCACAAGACCCTCTGGGTGAGAGCTGCCTCCCTAGCTTTTCCTGTAGTCTTTGGGGAGAAAGAGGTGCTTTTGGAGGATCCTCCATCTTGGACAACTGCCAGCTTCGCCTGCTGGACATGTCCATGGCTTGAGAGCTAAACAGTGGGCCAAAATCCGCTTCTCATAACACCCACATGGTGCTGCTCACCTCAGCTCCTCTGCCAGGGCTGCAGGAGGGTGTTGCAGCCCAGGAGGGTCCTTGCAGCGTGGAGAGTAATGATGCCTGGTCCTCTCCTTCCCAGGGATGGTGGGGCTGGAGGAGACCCACCACCCACCCTGGTATTTCCATTGAATTAACCATTCAGGAGCTCAGCGCCATGGTGTGGGGCTGCCCAGGGTTTGAGGCCAGTTTGCTAGTGGGGGGACTGCAGGTGGCTCCTAATTTCTACATAGGCTTTAGGGGTTCATCAGCAGGGCAGTGAGAGCGACAGCCAGGGCAGCCTTGGTGGGCACAGCCCGGACGTGGCAAAGCGAGCACCCAAGGGCAGCAGGACCTGAGCTCTGTGCAAGGCTGGTAGAGGTGGTTTGCAGCCTGGGATTGCAGCCCGGAATCCAGGCACCTGTCAGAGCTGTGGTCCAGGGCAAGAGCCGGGGGCCCATCCCCTCAGGTGTGGGCAGGGTGTGGGCAGGGAGCCATGCCACCAGTGCCGGCCTCACTCTTCACCCGGGTGCTCGCCAACTGTCCACTTGGCCTTCACGTCCCGGAAAGGAGTGATGTCTTCATATGTGGCCATCTGCTCCACCTCCAGGCCCTGCACCAAGAAGAAGGAGGTTGAGACATGGGAGGGGGGACCATGGTTCCATCCACAGCATATCCCCCCTTGGGACCCCCAAGTGGGGACCCATCTCCTGGCTATTCCCCCAGAGATTGGGGCAGCTTCTGAGAGGGGAGGAGATGGAGATAGATGGCTGGATGTGCTTAGAGCTTGGCTTGGTTTTACGAGGAGCTCTTTATGGCTGATGTGCAAAAGGCACTTGGGAAGAAGATGCCCTGATGCGCCCTGCAAGGGCTGGTGGTACCTAGCAGACACCCAGCAAGGGTACAACTGGCTATTTCAAGGCTAAGCTTGCTATTACAGAGGTACTTCTGTAATTCAGCATTACCTCATAGGTGTGGTCCTCCTCTGGGCTTTCCTTGCCTTCATCCTATGGAAAGGAGAGTCACAGGCTGGGTGTCAGCACCCACCAGGATCCCCCATCCCATGTCCCCAGCCTCGTCCCACCAGGCCAGGTCCCACCACTTCCACAGGCAAATCCACGCAGTCCCACATACCATTTTAGATGCTTATTTTCCTAGTTCAGCTAGCCATGCTCCCATGCAACAGCCCCAAACCTGGTGCCTGCCCGTCCCCATCCCTAGCAGTGTCCTGCCTGGGATGCAGGACACCACTGTGAGCACCGCAGCGATGAAGATGGGGATATGCCCACTGCTGGGGATGCTGTCACTTACTTTATCTAGGAAGAGGAGCATGGGGACGCTGATGAAGATGACAAGCAGGATGGACTGGATGATGATGATGGTGTCTTTCAGGGTGTTCCTGCTCTGGATCTGCTGGATGTTACTGTGACCTGGGGGCAGCAGCAGAGGGAGAGCCCCAAGTCCCACCTCTGTGCCAGGCTCCCGGGCAACAGGGACGAACTAAGCATGGCCACAGGTTTGTGTATCAGGAAGAGTGGATGGGGGGGGACAAGGGTGAAATGCCCTCACCCTTGAGAGAGACCAGAGCATTGCAAACTGCCCCCAGGGTTGGCATCAGGGACCAGCTCTGGGATGAGACACCATGGGCAGGACCCATCACTAGTTACGACCAGGAAAAATCTGATTTATTAGGGGAATGCAATCCCTGGGGTGTTTTTGCAGGATGGACATGTCAGGGCAAACTGGGGGAGGTGTCCTGCTGCTTGGTGGCTGGCAATGAGCAAAGAAACCTCTGTAGTGCCATGGAGCATCTACAGCTGTGTTTGAAGGGGTCCCACCAGCATGGGGAAAGGTGGGTGCATAGGAGCATGATGTGGGGTTCATATGGAGGGGGAAAGGGCAAGAGGAGAAAGAGCATTTCCTGGGGTTCATATGGAGGGGGAAAGGGCGAGAGGAGAAAGAGCATTTCCTGGGGTGCACAGAGGCTGGGGATGTCCCACTCACCCAGGACTCTGAGCTCTGTCGCGCACAAGTGTGGCTGCTTCTTCTCTGCCGTGAGGTTCTTGCTGTCACACACATAGATGCCGTTGTCCTCATAGGTGATCCTGAAGATGGTGAAGTTGATGAGGTTGTCTTTCCTCTCAATGCTGTAGCGGGAGGTGCTGTGATCCAGCCCGTAGAGGTCATCACTGTCCTCTGCTGTTTTGTACCACTGCATGCTATGGGGCTCCTGGGAGTAGCAGATGAAGTGGACAGGCATGTTCTTCTTGGCCGCCACATAGCGCGGGTGCTGCTGCACCACAGGGCACCTGCTGCCTGCCAGGGGACAAGGGTGGTTGTGGTGAGCAAGGACGCAGCACCTGGGGAGCATCAGAAAGAAAGCTACTCCCATGAGACCCTCCCCCGCATCTCCCAGATAAGAGCTTTCCATTTTCATGGATTATAGTGCTTTTGAGCATTCAGTTTTGTTTTGGTGAATCATCATTGTCTGGGGGTAGACATCAGAGACTTTTGGGGAAAACATGCTTTTAATGGAAACTCAAATTTTCTGTGGGAATGGCTTCACTCAAGTACTTTTTTGCTGCTCCCACCCCTCTCTATGTACATCTTGTTAGTCCCAGCTCCAAAATTACAGCCTGTGCTGGCACGCACCACGGAGCCTTTGCTAGGACAGACCCGTCTCGCCAGCTGGCTTCTCTCATGCTTCCACATTTTTTGCATTTTGCTGTATTTTGTATTTTTGCTTGTGTTTTGGTCCCAGAGCTGGTGAGGTTGAGGGCTCGTCTGGGTTGCAGAGTTCATGCTTAATGCCCTGTGGGTGTGAATGGCACAAGCACTGTGTGCTTGAGCCCAGTGCTGGGTCCCAAGGCACAGCTTGTTCATGCAATATGCTCTGCAAACACAGAGGAAAAACATGTGTGTGCTTAGGAAAGACAAAATGGATCTGGCTTTGCAGAGGGAGAGGAAGGTGCAGGGCTGCGGAAATGCCATGGAGGAGGTCACAGCCTGGGAATTGCCTTGGGAATTGCCTTTGTGATGGAGAAGGCCTGTGAGTGATGGGACATCTCCAGCTCTGCAGGGGACCAGCACCTTTGTGGCATAGCCAGTGGGGATGGGAGGGACCCTGGGGACACAAACAGGGAAAGAGCCCAATGGGTCTGAGAGGTTACCTGTGCTGCTCCTGGTGCTGTTCTTGTTTGCTGAGATCCCACCTGCAAGACAGGAGAAGGGCCCTGAGATAGCGGCCAAGAGCCCATGTAGGACAAACCCGTGTAGGATGCCCCACATGGGATGGTATGTATTGTGGGCTCCTTCGTGCTGACTCCATATGGGATGGAGTGCTTGGGAGCATCAACCAGAGCCCTACTCGGAGGACATGGGGCAGGGCAGATTTGGGTACAAACCCTTCTATTTCCATCCCATCTCCTGAATCTTCTCTAAGTAAGTTGCTTTCTGGTTGACATCCTGGGGAAACCTGCCTTTGCCTCCTAGGCTGGCACCCCTCAGAAAGGGTCCAGGCAGACTCCCACCTCTTTATTTACACTTTCCATTTCCTGAATCAACCAGAAACTCTTTCCCTGCTGGGTCTTCCCTGGGCTTGGAGCCCCATGGTGGCCAGGAGGGTTCTCAGACCCTGGAAACATGCAGCCCCCTGTGGAACAAGGGCTGGATGGAGCTGTGAGACCTGTGATGCCGTGCAGGAAGTGGGGGGGGGACGACACCCCAGCACCCATGGGTGCCCCTGCCCGCAACTCCAGTGCCCCTGTGCCTTGGTTCCTCTTGCTGCAGCTGGGCAGGAAGCACCAGCCCTGTTTACTGCACTGCTTCAGTGCCCGGCTCCATCCGCTTGATGAATACTCGCCAAACCCCACTGTGGGGAAGTTGGCAAGGAGGTGGGGGCTGCACCCCCTCCCAGCATATTGGGGCCGCTGCAAAACTCCCCCCATAAGAAGAAGGAAAGTTCAATTCCCTAGCCTGAGCTTTGCCCTGAGCCTTGCCAACCTCCTGCAGACCTTCCTGCTCTGAACAACAGCCTGGCAGGAACCTCCTGGCTCAGCCGTGGGCTCCTCTCCCTGCCCCAGAGCCTCTTCCAGGTCTGTGCTGCCCTGTTCACCTCCAGCACCTACATCTCTGCAGGCAAACTCTCCCCTCCAGCCTCATTTCATTTTTTTCTGAGATGGGGAGATGTGCCTCATCTGGGCTGTGCATTGGGTATGTGTCCCTGCCGCCTGCAGTCCTGCCGGCCAGCCAGGACACAGGGCTTTGCTCTCTGTGTTTTGTTGGTGTTTCTAAATGAAGACCAGGCTGGTTGCTCACCCTGAAAGCCCTTACACTCCTCAATGCCAAGATTTCCATTGCAACCATGGGTGGGCTGAGCTTCCTCTGTACTCCCTCAAAGCCACCCAACAGAAACCCTTTAAATGCCCTTTCTCCTGAGGGCACAAGCTTCCCCAGCCAAGGGTGGGATCTGCTGCAGGTTTTTGTGGGTGGCCCTGCACCAGGCAAGAGGGGTCAGAAGGGGGCAGGAGCTATATCTTGGGTTTAGCTGCTGCTTCTCCATGGTGATGCAAAGGGGAACAGCACAGGGATGTTAACGCAGGGCCCACAAATTACCCCCAAAAGCCTTTTTCCCTCCCATTTCTGCTCTGATCCCAGGCACTGAACCCCATGGAGCAAAGGGATGTGGCTTGGCTGTGGTCTCAGCAATGTGCCAGCCCCATCCTCAGGCCTCTGAGAGCAATAAATGGTAAAAAAACCCCAACAACCTTTCTTTCCTGCCACCTGCAACCACAGCCAAGCAGGCTCTGCACCCGCTCGGCACCAGGCTCCTGCCAAAGCCAGCCTGCCGCCCGAAAAAGTGTTCTATCTCTGCACCCCTCCCTGCACCCCAGTGGGAAGCAAAACCCAAAACCCGAGGCAGGCGTTGAGCCCTGAGCCCCTGTGGGTCCACCCTGGCTGCGCTGCACCCGGGGCTGGCTTCCTGCACAAAGCAGGACTGAGAGTGGTGATTGCAAAGCTTAAAACTAATGCACTTAAAGCCAGACCTGGGTGAAGTCCCTCATTGCAGTAACCAAGGGATGCATGCCAGTGCATTGCCTAGGTGCACGTTTCTTTGTTCTGAAATGCAAAACCTGGGTTTGATGCCTACCTGTGACCAGAGCCATCAGCCAGAGGTTCACCTGGAGCACCCAGAGCCTCGTGCAAAAATCAGCCATCTTTCACTGCAAATGGCAGGGAAACATCCAGTCGCTGGCCCTTGCTTCTGCAAAATACAGCAGCCACTCTGACTGGCTTGGCCTCTGTACCTAAAAATGGCAAAGCTGCTGCTATGCAAGACGGCCCCTTTCCTGCTCATGTAAATCCTCCTCGATGGGGACTTTCCCCTCAAGGCTAGTTTTGAATGCAGCACAGACGCTGGGGCGGCTGGTGCCTGTGCCCTGGGCACTGACCAGCCTCGTGTCACCAGGGTGTGCTCATCATGGTGGCATTATTTGATGGAGGTGGCCATGACCAGTGTGAGTCCACACCAGAACTGGAAATGAGCCCATCTGCAAAGCACTTGGTGATGCAAAACCTGGGCTGAGCACAGAAGATGTGCCTAGGGAGCAGATGTGCCCAGGGAGCAGGATTCAACTGCTGCATCCCCAGGGGGTACAGGATGGGTGTTACCCCCAGGGTTGTACCCCAGATCCTCAGCAGCTTGGGCAGATCCTCCCCACAGTGTCGCCCTGCAGGTGATGGGCAGGGTTTGATGCCGGCCAAGTTGCAAGAGTCAGAGCAGGAACGGTGTGGGAAGAGGGGAAGGTTTCTCCTTCTCCCTGCTCATTGTGGGGTGCAATGGGATTGGTCCTCCAGTATCCCAGAGAGTCCCTGCAGCTGCCCTTCCAGAGAAGGGTGAAATCTAGAAGAGAAGAGAGATGGCCAAATCAAGGTCTCATCTCCCTTGGTGCCAGCAACACCTGCTCCTTCTACACCCCCCTGTATGCCATCACTGAGACCCTTCTCCATGAGTCCTTTGGAGACAACCGCTCCCTGGGGAATCACAATCTGGCACCCCAAGGTGAGCTCTGTCTGCCTTTGCTCTGATGCAGAATATGTTTTGCCTCCGTGCCTTGCCCTCCAGCTGCTGCATGTTACCGGCTGTGGGTGAGCACTGAACTGTAACTCCATGTGAAAAACACCTTTGGGTACTTTTGCCAGCCAGGTTGGTCCCCAGAGCCCAAGTGTCTCTGCCTGGGGCCTCCCCAAACCTTTACCTTCTGCAGGTTAGGTGGTTTTTTTTGCTGGTTCTGAGCATCTGGTGGCTGCTGGGAACCAGCTGGAGTCTCACCTTTTATGCAAGGGGACATGAAGCAAGAAAGAGGAGAAATAAAGGTTTCCAGAGAAAGGCTGGCCCCAGAAAGGAAAGAGAGATGATGGGAGAGGTGTCTTCTCCTGGTAGAGCAGGAAGGTCATGCCGTACACGGTGCTGTATGTTGGGGCTGTGCTGGTGAGTCCCTGCTGCCATCACCTCTGGTCTTGCTGGAAAAGCACAGCCCGTGCTGTGTCACAGGCTGTGACATCCTGGCAAGACAAAAGTGATGGGGGATACCCATGTGCTCAGCAGGCACTGTGAGGGATTTTTATCAAGTCCTGGAGTTGGAGATAGGAGCTGTGATGTGCGAGGCAGGGATGCTGGAGGTGCCTGGGAAAACCCCGTAAGGCAAAATGAGGAGCAGGGCACAAACTAAAGAGAGTTTGCCATGACGATGGCCAAATGACCCTGCTGCACTGCCTGCAGGCTCCCTGGCACCCATGAACAGACACAGACCTGGTCGAGAGGGGCTTGATCTCCCCTTGAAGTCCCCTGTGCTGCAGTACCTGGTGGCATGAGATGTAGGGAGACCTGTGTCTCTTCCCCTGGGCCACCCTGGCTCCCCAGCCCACAGCACATGGCCAGACCATGCCCTGTGGACAGAGCACAGCCATTGCCAGGTAGCTGCACCCTTCCCTAGCCCATTCCTATTCATCAGGGCTTGTGTTTCATCGCTGTCCTTTCCCCTACCATGGGAGGACAGGGATGGTGGGTTGTGCCACTTCCTCCCTCCAGCCCCCTGCCTGTGTGGTACCACAATGCTCTCAACTTGAATTATGCCAGCCCTGGGATAAGTTGTTCCAGTGAGAGAGAAAACACAGTGGCGAGGCTGTGCTGTGGCCCTTGGGGACGTCAGCAGGTCCCAGAGGCAACTCCTCCAGCAACACATTGACGCAGAAACCTCCTTCACCCATCACTGCCTTCTCCCCATGATGCTGAACTGCTCCCATGTGGCCGGTGGGGCAGGTTTGGCCCTACAGAACTTGGCGTGGGGCAGCTCATGAGGGTCTGCACCTCCTCTAAGGCCACCTCTCTCCGTGGTTGAACCTGCAGCAGCATCTCCTACAGCTCCTAGAGTCAGGGCTCATTGCTGTGGGGCACCAAGGGCTCCAGGGGACTTGTTCGTGAGCTGAGCAGAAGCTCTGGGCTCTAGGCTGGGTTGGAGGTGCCAGGGGGAGGCAGCCCATGGGGTCTCTTGTGCAGAATGGGACCACCAGATCCTGCTGAGGATGGCAGGTCCAGGCAAGGCCATGCACAGGGGCTCCCCATATCTGCCCTGGAGCAAAGGGAGGGGGCATTTACCCCTCCCAGGGGCAGGGAAAACATTTTGCCCCTCTAGCACACACTAACACGTTTGGTATTGCAATAATAGACCATTTACAGTTGTTTATTTTAAGAAAGGTACAAAGAAAAATGGCTTTAGCTCACACAAATCTTGCTCTTTGGCATTCTTCCCATCACTGACGACACATACGTACAAGCAGCATTGATTGTGAACCACAATCTGGGCTGGAAACCACTGTGCCATGGATGCTTCCCACGCAAATGCCATTTAAAGCAGCCCAAGCTCCTGTTCCAGGGAGCATCACCCTATGCAACATGGAAATGAAAGCACAATGCTACGAGATGAGCAGAGCGACCCTGGCTCTGCCACCTGGCTGACAGCACGTGGATGCAAGCAAGCTCAGCACCACTCCTGGCCAGCCTCAACATGGGGCATCCATAATGGCTCAGCACGACAATCAGCCCAAGAAAAAAAAATTATAATAGAAAAAGACAGACCCTTTGGCTTCAAGAAGCAGCCTTGTTTTAACTGGAAGAGGTTTTGGTTCATGTTTGTTTTGATCTCAAGAGGTTTTTTTTTCCCTTTTGAAGGAAGAGGGTGTTCCAGAGATGAACTCGGGGCCTTTTGCACATTTTTCTTGATTTACTTTCCTTTTGCCCATCTGTGTAAAAAGCAGCAAAACCCTTCTCCCCTGGGAAAATGCTTCTCTGCTGGGAGATTTCCTGGTGAGGACCTGCCTGGCCCCATCAGGCTCTGCAGAGACCCCAGCATGTGCCACTGGGTCATCTCCAGAGCCCCAGCCAAGAGAAGGGTGCTCTGCCTGAGTATTTTGGGATTTACACTCCAGTGGGAGCATTCATTGCATTAAGGCCCCTGGTGCTTGGTGGCCAATGGGATTTAAGGGACCCCGTTGAAGCAGCTCATTACAAGGACCATTCAAACACCTGCTCTGATCCCCAGGGATGCATCTTGTTAATTAACACTAACCAAGAGCGCTCCAGCAGGACATTTCCTCTTGCTATGGGCTTGAAGAAACCCTAGAGGGTTTTGTTACAGGGACTGGGGATTCTTGGAGGAGGTTTTCCAAACCCTACCTTTGTCCATTGCTTTCCTGTCACAAAATCCGGTTGAAACAGGAAAACAGAGAAGCAGCATGACTGTAAATACAGTTTACATTCATACTGTAGAGACCTGAATGATTTATGATTTCAATGCATATTCAGAGACCTTTAAAACTTGATATTTAACCCTGAGAACATCTCTGCAGATGCTTTGTTTTGTCTATGCAAACAAATCTTTAAGACACAATTGCACTTTCTCTCTATATAACAAAAAATAATCCATAAAGCTTATTTAAATATTCAAAAGAAAGGTGCTACTTTAAGACATTGGAGATTTTTGTTCACAAAACCTTGCCTTTTCTGTAATTATTCTTAATATTATTTCACTTGGCTCATCTTTCATGGGCTACTTGGCTACACTCTGGAAGAATAATATACAAGAAAATCTCTTATGTGAAATAACATTAATAAATAATTACTTTAAGTAAAAGGACAGCCATACTGACTTGTTAATGGCTGAAAAACATCGTTACCATGATGAGATAATTTCAAAACTAAAATGTTTCTCTTTCACCAACAATAGATTTCACATTTAATTCTCGTAAGAAAAATATTAAACTCTTTGCAAGTGCAATGAGCTGTGAAAACCAGGATCGTAAGAGATCCTGCTTCCAAAGTTAAGGTGTCTACTTGAAATATCTGAAATTAGCTCAATATCTAAGATCAATTGATCTGTATATGGAAGAACTCTTGAAAAGGAGATACAAATGAAGTCCTTTCAGGCTGGGTGAGAGAGAGAAGCCTCTTTCTGTTATACCAGTGACTCTTTCACAATGTGTTCCTTAACCTGTGCTTTTGCTTCACCAGAAGCATCTTGCGTCTCTGAGCTGGGAACAGGCGCAAGACCAAATGCAGTGGCTGTCTCCACATCTGTCCCACTGTTCCCATACATCTCGTGCATTTTGGTGGCGATCAGACCTTCCTTCTCGGGTGCGTCCTCTCTCAGGGCATCCTCGTCCTTACTGTGCCTGTACATGTAAGACGCCTGCTTCACCGACCTCCTCAGGAGGTACCTCCGGAAAGCCCTCTGGATTCTTGTAGCACAGACTTCCTCATGTTTCCTTTTCAGAGTCGTGGTGATGGGTTCATAGGAAACCTTTGAGGGGTTTGCGGCCATGAACTTCTCCTCCATGGTGGCCTTCAAGGCATCCATCTCTCCCGAGTCTCCCAGTACTTCCTTAGTCAGGGCAAAGAGGATATCCAGACAGTGGATTTTGTCCCCAGCAACCATTGGTAAATCCATGGTGATTAGCTTGATCTTGTTTGGCTTGGGAATTTTGAGTGGCTCCTGTAAGGTGTCTACAAAGTCAGACAAGGTGCTGTATGCAATGAACTGGGTGGCGTCCGGGTCAAACTTCTCCCAAGTTTCATAAAACATTTCAAAATCATCTTCGCAGAGGGGCTCGCTGCTCTCCTCTGTGGCCACGTTGAAGTTCTCCAGGATGATGGCAATGTACATGTTCACCACAATGAGAAAGGAAATGATGATGTAGCTGCAGAAGAAGAAGATGCCGATGGACGGATTGCCACAGTTCCCTTTTACTGAACTGCCAGGGTTTTCCAGGTTGGGGTCACAGTCGGGGGGACCACTGTTCAGGATCGGGCTGAGGAGACCATCCCATCCAGCTGATGTGGTGATCTGGAAGAGGCAGATGATGCTATTCCCAAAAGTTTCAAAGTTGAAGATGTCATCAATCCCCGCCTCCTTCTTTACATAGGCGAAGTTGGACATCCCAAAGATGGAGTAGATGAACATGACGAGGAAAAGCAGGAGGCCAATGTTGAACAGGGCAGGCAGGGACATCATCAGAGCAAAGAGGAGAGTCCGGATGCCTTTTGCCCCTCGGATCAGCCGGAGGACACGGCCAATCCTTGCCAGCCTGATGACCCTGAAGAGGGTGGGTGATACAAAATACTTCTCTATAATGTCTGAGAGGACAATACCTGTAAAAGGATGAAGAAGAGGTGAGTTTGCCATGCTCTGCAGCCAACACAGGGAGGTGAGGTGGAGCTACTTCAGCAGTGCAGCCAGGTAACATGGAGACAAGGGGAACCCAACACGAAGGAGAAGTGAGACACAACCCTGGCCCCTCATCTAGCCTGGTGGTATGGGGTGGCCTCACATCCGTCTTGTCTCAGGGTCCTGTTGGCTTGGCCCTGCTCAAAGGGTGGATGTAAGGGGGTGGCCAGTGTCAGCTTGGTGGTTGTGGATCAGCTAGACCATTTCCACCAGTAGGACCCCTGAGGAACTGGTGGAACCAGCAGGACTCACCTAAGATGGAGAGGATGACCACCACAAAGTCAAAGATGTTCCAGCCGATAGTGAAGTAGTAGTAACGCAAAGCGAACATTTTGAGCACACACTCTCCAGTGAAGATGACGATGAAGACCAGGTTTATCTTGTAGAGGACGGATGTTTTGAGTTCACTTTGATCATCTGTTTCCACCATCATGGTGACCATGTTTAGACAAATCAGGATCATGATGGTTATGTCAAACACTTGCTTGGTAACAAAGTCAAACACCATCCCTTGAAACTTATTCTGCCGTGAGGGCCATGTGGGTGATGATGGAGAACCAGAGGTGAGGTGCGAACAGGGGACAGACACACACAAAACAAAAGACACAACAGAAAGAGAAGAAGGAACCATATTCAAAGAGCATAGAAAACCTCAGGGTTGTGGCCAGTACACAGGTCTCATGGCCCCAAAAGCTATGGAGGAGGGTACCCAGCACCTAGCAGGATGAAGCCCATCTGGTAACACCACGTCCAGGAGGTGTGGGCACAGGGGACAGTTGCTTTCTAATTATATCCACAGCTAATGCATCAGGACAAAAATAAACACAGGGAAAAGGCCTCACTTGAGCAGGGCTATTGAAACCAAACCCAAGTCACAACTGTATATGTATTGGCTGGATCAGTGTCCCTTCTAGGAGTGTTGAAAGCTGAGCTTTCCCTGAGTCTAACTCCCTTTGAGAGAGGAGCTGGGAGCTGAGCTAGGAGAAAACCCTAATCCCTGTAAAAGGGATCCTCCCTTTGTCCTTGCCAGCAGACCCAGGGCTGAAGAGCAGACCCAAATGAGGTTGCCTGATGTGAACCTCTTCTGAAGCCACAGCTCTTAGCAAGGTCCTGTCTGAAGAGCAGCAATGGGAAGCCATGATTTGGCTCCTTGCCCTGGCAAATGGTCTTCCCTAGACCCTTCTCATTCACTTTGGGACAGCTGGTGTCTTGAAGTGCTCCCTCCCTGCTGCACTCCAGGGTGATTAACCCAACATACCGATGGCCTGGGGATGGGCTTCTGGGGTTTCTTGGAGCCAAGCTTCTTCATGGCATTATAGTATTTCTTCTGCTCTTCTGTCATGAAGATGTCTTGGCCTCCAAAGTATAAAGGGAATCACTGCTGTTAGTCTTGGGAACTCTCCTCTTCCTACCAAGCATCTCTGACCATGCTCCTTCCCACCAAGGATCTCCAGCCAAGCTCCTACCAGGCATTGCTCACTGCATTGACTCAGTGAAATCTGCTCCCTCCCTACTTGCCCTTTTCTATGCTGCTTCCCCTAGTTCACAGCACCCATGGGTGCTCACCCCAGTGCTCTGGTTTCGTTCTGCAGAGAAGAGGTGCTGCCTCCCAGCCCACTGCAGTGAGTGGGGCATCCCATGCCCTGCCAGGGCTCACCGCCTCCTTGCTGGCCAGATCCTGCTGGGACTGAGGCAGCATCTCTGTGTGCTTCAGAGCTTGCTCAGCACAAACAACGTGCTCTGTGTTACCCACCCTTCGCCCGCTTCCCCCTCTTGCAGCCCAGGGGTATTAGTCCCATGCTGCTTGCTTGAAAGCAGAAGTTGATGCCTGGAAAAATGATGAGAAAGGGTCACAGGGCGGGAAAAGAAAACAAAAGTGATAACACAGGTGTACAGCCATGCTTGCCATGGCACTGGCAAGAGAAAATACAGCCCACCTTGCCTTCTCCCTCTGCATCCATAAATGAATTCCTCTATAAATGCTATGGCCAGGACACAAATTGCCGGGTGCCATTTGTCCAGCTCTCCTTGTTCACTTTGTGGGAAGCCAGTAATTGATACCAGCAATTCAGGTTGCAGAGGGACCCTGGGGTCCAGCCGAGCACTGGGTATGGTGGCCCTGGTCCCCTCGCCCCACGACTGCTGGTCCCCTCTGTCCTGGACCAGCACCCCAGGAGGCAACAGTGGCTGCTGGACCCAGAAAATACTTATCTTTTTCTTCTGCTGGTTGAAGTTGTCGATGATGACACCGATGAAGAGGTTCAGGGTGAAGAAGGCGCCGAAGATGATGAAGATGACGAAGTAGATGTACATGTAGAGGTTGATCTCATACACTGGCTGCTCTTCAATCTGACCAGGAGAGATGGGAAATGTGAGATTAAACCTCTCCAGAAAGTATATCCCCAAGCCCCCGGATAAGGGGTCACTCTATCCTGACAGAGCTGTGGGGTGGCTACTCCAAAATATTTGGCAAAAGCTGCATGGGTTGAGTGGTCCCCGTGGGAGCAGCCATGGGAAGGGACATCCACGTGACACCAGCTGGGGGACAAGAATGTGATGACCCCTGATCCCACAGCACGGGCTGAGGAATAGGAAAGGATGCCCAGGTGCAGTGATATCAATGAGCAAACTTGAGTTTCTTCCTGATAATCAGCTTTCCACAGGCTGAAATATAGCCAAGAGGGGAAAGGAAAAGTGGTTTAATTCATGCCACATCAGCACACAGGAGTGGCACAGCCTGGCAGCCTTGGAAAACACTCCTCATCAAGGGGCATCACCTAATTCTGATCTATATTTGACTGAAGACATCCCAAGGTGTCACAACCAGCTTCCCCTGTTTTGAAGAAAGCTCTTGGCAGAAGAGAGTGGATTTTTTCCCAACACAGCTTTGCCTCAGGTGTTTGGGGAGGCAGGAGCCCAAGCCATTTTTAGAGGGAGCTGGTAGCAGCTCCTCTGCAGAGCGCTGGCAGCTGCAGCCGGGGTGAGCAGAGCAGCTGTCTCTCATGCTAAAAAAAGGCAATGAAAACAGTATGTTCAGGCCTGTGCGTGTGTGGGGCTGACCCCCACAGCAGAGCGCGGGCAAGTTTGGTCACTTAGAGAAAGGTAGGAAGTCCCTTCTGCTGCATTGGTGCATGGCAGTGTGTGCACACCTGGGCTGGTGTGGGGACACTTTTTGGGATGGATCACAGTCAAAACAGCCTCTGCATGAAACCCTTCAAAACTTTTTTTTTTTTTTTTTAAATAACCCATTTAACTCAAAGGTTAAATGCTGGCTGCTCTGTTTTAATAACACATTTATTGCTCAAGGAAAGCCAGGGCCTTTATCCAGGATGGGATAAGGTCTCCCAGCTGGAGGAGCACATGGAGGGCATTGTCTTACAGCAGGGTGAAGGAGGAGCCCACCGGCTTGGAGCTGCGGAGGCAGAGCGGGGATTTCAGACCACGAAGCTGAAGCCAAGAGGAGCGGGTTCAGCCCCAGCTATAGCTCAGGTGGGGTGGGAGCCTGGTGTGGGGGCCAGGGTGCAGGTGGGATGCAGGTGACAATGACATGGGTGGCAGAAGGCACCAGAAGGGACATAACTGACACTGCACCTCAGCAGGGCAGATGTTTCGGGCATTTCTCCACTTTTTAGCCCATGACCTATCCAAAGCCACGGGTGGGATGCAGGCAGCCCTGCCCAGCACCAATAGGCAGAGCCAGAGGGGATGCTGCAGCTGAGGGGTCCATCCCCAGCCATGCTGAACTCCTCCTCAGCTCCAGGACTCTGCTCCCAGCCTGCCAGGGGAACTGGCCTGGTGGGACGAGTGATGCTTGGTGACGGTTATGAGACATCCCTGCTTGTCCCCTTACCTCGCGTGAGTCCACAGCGGCATACATGATATCCATCCAGCCTTTGAAGGTTGCCTGTGGGGACAGTGGAGATGAACAGATTCGCTGGGAGGTATTTGGGGCTGGGGGGGTGGGGTGGGGGGCAGGTCAAAGGTTGCAAAGGGTGAATGTTTGGGATTTAGTTTGGGGGTTTAGCTCTGAGCATGCCTGCTCATCCTGGAGTTATAGCTTCTCTGTGGGAATGCCAGGAGAAGGACCATGAGTTGAATCCACAAGAAAAATGCCCTAATACAGAAATACTGAAATTTGCACATGCACACACCTGTGCACACACAAACTCTGTTCTGTGGCTGAGGTTACCAGGGACTTCCCAAAACACCACAGCAAACCAGGCTGGGAAAAGAAGCAATTGACTCTTTTCCCCCCCAAAACAAAGTGCATTTTCCCAATGGCAGAGCTGTGCCGGGGCTGGCTGCCTCCCTCCTGTTCCCACCCTGTGCCACCTCCATAGCCGTGACTTCTGTATTGCTGCCTCTGCTATCTGCTGGATCCCAATCCTGGTGGTGTGGGAGGGTACACTGCATCTTTTACAAGCTTTTACTGCTGATTTGTTAAACAAAAAGCCTGAACATCTCATTTCCTGAATCTGATGGAACAACAAATCTGAAGAGGAAGTTGAATTTAAAGCTGGTTAATCAATTTGGGTTATGCTCTGATTCTGCAATCACCAGTTCCCCTGGATCTGATGGGAGTAACCCCAGCCCACACAATAACAGAGCCCACACCTATATATTTATGAAAACTGCAGTGAGCAGTTCCCCTTCTGCTTGCCTGGCTCAGCTGCGGTGGGTTCAGTGGAAGCACGCCTGTGTTCGCCCACTGCCCTGCAGCAGACACATGCACTCTTTTTCCAATCGTCATCCTCACCGTGCAAAACTCTTGCAGCCTATAACTACAGCAGACTGAACTTTTCAAATGGGGGTGGGTGGGTGAAGAAAGGCCTCCCCTCCTCACTCCTGCATCCTGTGCTCTGCAGAGGACTTCTCACCGCTCCAGGCTTGCTGCTACCTACACTCATCTGCAGTTGTTCCCTGTTGACACTTACCTTCCCCTCCCATCTTCTACCCTGTCCTTTTCCTCCTTGGCTCTGCAGGGTTTCTTTGTGTTAAATACCAATTTTGGAGCTAAGAAGCAACTAAGAGGCCCCGTCTGGGCATTAGGGCAACATCTTGCTTCAGCCCTGATATTAATCACGCTGCCCTGCTACAGTAATGCATGCCTTGGAGGGATGTCAGCTGCTTTCATTACATACCACCTGCAGCAAGGAGAGGTATCCCAAGCCCACATTGTCGAAGTTGACCTTGACGTTGACCCATCTGACCTCGTTGGTGTGGAGAAGGGCCATGCAGTCGCTCTTATTGTTCACCACACTGATGTCAAAGAGCTCCCCTGAGGTGATGTTGATGCATCGGTAGTACTTCCCCGCAAAGAGGTTCACCCCCATAATGCTGAATATCAGCCAGAAGATGAGGCAGACCAGCAGGACATTCATGATGGAGGGGATGGCACCCAGCAAAGCATTCACCACCACCTGCAAGGGCAGAAAAGACCTTGGAGGACCTGGCTCCTAGCAGGAGCCTTGTTCCCTTACCAGGCTAGGAACGCTGTGGACCTGCATGTCCCTGTGCCCCAGCCTTACCCTCTCCAGCAGCACCAAGTGGGCTTAAACTGGGCCAAAGGGACCTTAGCATCGATCCCGTTGATCTGGAAGCCCCTAAAAACCACCTGGCATGGGTCCCTGATGTAGGTGACTGCTGAATGGTGCCACATTGCATGTCCGTGTCAGGGCCAGCAGCACATGGGGGAGACACCTACCCTCATGCCTTCAAATCTGGACAGGGCACGCAGTGGTCTCAGAGCCCTCAGTGTCCGCAGGGACTTGATGGCTCCCAGCTCGGAGTATCCCAGCCAGTTTGCTGTCAGGCTGATAATGGAAACCTGGAAGGAGCAGCCCAAGGGATTAGCAGCATCTCAGATGGAAACACAACTGAACCACATCCCTGCAGCTCCTGCCCTTCCCTCTCTCACCAGCACCCCCTCAGGCTGGTGGTCATTGTCTTGTCTTGGGACATGGGAACTGACATTGAGTCCTTGGGTCCCTGGTGACCAGCCACCTGGAGGATGTCCCTGCCTCTTGAGTATGAGGGTGGAGGTGATGGGGGATGCAGAAATACTGCACATGAGGAAGAGCCTGCTCTGTCACAGAGCATTTGGGAGACCATATGTCCCTTCACATTTCTACTGGGGATCTGGCAGAACAGCATAGGCTGGTTCTTGGCTTCAGCATAAAACAGAAAGGGTTTGAAAGGGGTTTCTGCAGCCAGGAAAGAAGTGGCCCTTCCTGTAGAGGACCGTTATTTTAAGCAATGGTCTAAGCCCTCGTTCCACAGCCACCCCATTGTCCTTTAAAAGACAATGTGGGTTCCCTTCCAACAGCTTGCTACAATCCTCTAATGCTCCCAAATCCCTTGGCTCACTATTGGTCTTGAGGTGCTCAACAGATAACACTTACATCAACGATGAGAAAATCCAGCCAGCACCATGCATTGGTGAAGTACACCTTGAAGCCATAGGCCACCCACTTGAGCAGCATCTCAGTGACAAAGATGTAGGAAAAGACCTTGTCGGCATACTCCAGGATGGTGCGTATCACCCTTCGTTGTTCAATGTAGATGTCCTCAAAAGCCTGGAAGAGGCGTGGAGCTATGTGACAGTCATTCTTCCATTAGACCTGCTGCATGGCTCAGTGCAGCCACATCCGTGCCTGCATTGTCCCTGCTTTCCTAGAGCTTGTGGCAGCTTGAAAAGTTGAGAGCCTAGCTACACATGGCGCTTACTGATGCACCTGATCAACATGGGGTCTAATTCTTGTTTGCAAGTTCTTGTTGGCTATGTAGAGTGGTGTTTGTCCTGAACCAAAGCTTCACCAAAGCAAATGTCCAGCTGTGTCAAATTCCCATGAGCCTGAGCACAAGTCAAAAGCCAGGACACAAACCTGCACCTTTGGATGTCTTGGTAGTTTTGAAAATGCTCTTAGGAGTTTGGGTTACTGCTATGTCCATATGGCATATAAAACATAAGCAATCAGAGGTACAGGCATGGTGGCCAGGTGTTGTACAGCTGTTTTAGCAAAGCTTTCGATTCTGGCACTAGCTACAACATCAGACATCCCCAAACTGCACTTCAGAGTGTGATGCAGATGTGTTGTAAAGTACGTCTGAAAACCAGTTCAGTCCCTCTATTCTCGTCCCCTCTCTCTTTACCTCCAAACTTGCAGAGAAGTTGGTCTCCCCAATAGCTCTGTGTATTTACAGGTGCAGCTGAGTTACATCCAGCCCAAATACTCAGAGGGGACCAACAGGCTGACACACAGCTTTTTAATAGGGTTGATTTAAATGTACGCCCAGGTTCTGGGAGGGTGCACCAGTCAGCAGCTGGAAGTGCTGAACAGCAAAATAATAACCATGAGTTATTTGTAAAGCACCTCCCAACAGCCAGTTATGGAGGCAGTGAAATGAGGAGCCACCCACATAAAGCTAAATAGATGGTGCAGATAGTTCATGGTTGACATTAAGAGCAGGAGAGGAGGCTGTATGCAGTTGCATCCCCTGGAGCCGATGCACCACAGCCCATGATGGGTGCTGGGGAGGGTTGTACAGGGGTGACTGTACTGATGCAGGGCTCTTGGAGGGCAAGGGGAGGATGTTTAGATCCCCTTGCAATGCTGTACATTGGGCAGACCTGAGCCAAATGGGGTTTTAAATCAAATGTCTGCCCACAGCTGTGTTATTTTGCACAGGAGACAAACAGGTGATGCCCAGAGCCTCCAGTGCTGCTGCCTGGCCCTGCCTGCATTCCTGGGCTCCCACCAAGCTGGGGACCTACTGCAGAGCAAATGGGACAGGGCGAAAGGTGGGACCTACCAGCGCCCCACTGCTGAGGAGGATCATGAAGACAATGAAGGTCTCGAACCAGTCGTGCTCCACGATGCGGAAGCAGGTTTTCCGGATGTTCCACCATACCTTCCCTCTGTTGCTGGTGATGTCCACATAGAGGCAGGGAAACCTCTTCACACAGGCTGGGGATGGGGCAAAGAGCTGTGACTTACCTCCTGGCTAGGGCATTTCCACCAACATGACACTATTTGTACTTTTATTGTCTTTTCAAACCCTCCTAGGTAGAGGTTGGAGCAGGATCCAGCTGGATTTGAGGGTGTGCACACAAGAGGGGAGCCCCATGAGGACCACCTCCCTGGTAGTACAGGAGGATTTGGAATTTGGGCTGAGCTAAGTGAGCCTGGGGGTCGTTGTGCCGCAATCGGTTGGCAATGACCCCTAAATACCCAACTGCACCTCTCCACAGAGTCCCCTGCCCCACTCAGTCCCTCACCTTCAGTGAAGCACTCCTCAGGTTCGTTGCTGTCCTCAGCCTCTTCTGCCACCTCCTCCTCCACGGGTGGTGGGGGCTTGTAATCCACGGTGCTGCAGAGGGATGACGCGTTGTCACTGGAGAGAGGATTCTGCAAAGGGAGAGGAGGATTGAGGCTGAGCTGCCCTGCAGAAGGGATGCTCCTGGGCTGTGGCTGCCTCTGGCCATCTTCCAGTGCCTCCTGCCCCCCCAGACACCAGGCAAGTACCGGGGGAGCTAGCTGGTGGGACCCTCTTGCTTGGAGGCTGCTCTGAGTCCCTTTCCTGTGAAAACACAGCCCAGAATGAAGCTGTTGAATTGTCCAAGGCTGCAGACCTTGGAGGATTTTTGGTACCTGAGCTTGCACAAGCTTTGCTTTTTATCCAGGTTCAGAGGAACAAAAGGTCCCCTGACCCCAGCCTTCCTCCCTGCACAGCAAGTCCATCTCCCATCCACTTGTACCATCACCTCACTTCCTCCTCTGCATGCCCCTGTCTAAGAAATGCTCTGCCAAGCACCCTTTGGTACAATGAGACCTGCAGAAACCTGGGCAGCCACCATGGCTCTTCTCTCAAATCCTGCTGACTTGGTTTGTGCTGAAGGGCTTTTAGGCTGAGGATCACCCAAGTTCAAAACCTGCATCCCAAGTATCTCTCACCAGCTCCATCTTGCTCCACAGCTCATCTTGGCTGGCTTCCCAGACACCACTCAGCAAGGCCCAGAGGCACTGATAATGAGAGAAAACCTTGGCAAGCCCCTGGGATTTTTTTCCTCTTTTTTTGGCTTTCCGAGAAGACCTTCTGCAGCACTTGAGGAAAGAGCAGATCCCCAGACCTGCCTGTCCTACCTGGGGCCAACTGGGAACCAGAAGATCTTGGATGGGCATCTCCAATGGGAGGATAGTGTTGGCTTGCATGAGAAGAAGATAATCGTCCCACAACGTTGCTACTGCTTTCAGTAGTGAATAAAGCAGCTATTCTGTCCTCCAACAAGCCAGGGAAGACCCCCTGGGGTAATTTGAGGCACCGTCATTGCCTGCAGCCTCAGGGGCTACAGCCACATCTCTAGGAGAAGACATTGCTTTGGGGGACCTTTGCAGCCTGGCTACTGTGTGCTGGGGACACGCAGGCATTGCCCTAAGGAGCAGGACACAGCAGTAGTGGTGGCATGAGCTGTCGGCCGGTGGGCTGGGTGGGCTGCAGGAGCAGTGGGGCAACCCTCCACTGGGGCTGGGGGGGAACAGGAGGGGCAGGGGGATTAGGAGGCCTGGGAATGGAGCCAGGCAAGCTATGATCCCAGGGAAGGACACACAGACACCGTCTGCCTCCAGGAAAAGTCTTGCAAAGGCACGAGGTGGGGACAAACCAGCCCAGCAGTGCTGGAGGTCAGGAGAAAGGTGCCCAGGGCAGGTCCTCTTGAGGCGGGGACAGAGATAACTGTGCTGGTCCCAATGCATGTTCCCCCAAACCCCATCCCTGGGGGCTCCTGAGTCCCCTCATGCCTGTGACCAACAGGTTTGCAGGGCAATTTCCATCACACACCTGATACAGCACCTCCAGCCTAGCTAGGTGTTTCCACCCAAATCCAGGGCTTTCCCCATCCTTGCCAGCACCAAGCACTGGCATTCAGGTGCTGCGCACCCAGACTCACCTTGTGACCCCCATAATTCACAGCACTTGACAATACTCCCGTGATATACACAGCCCAGAGCATTTCGGGAGACATGAGCCTGCCTGGCAGCATGGTGGTCTGAGGCGAAAAGCCCCCAGGAAAAGCCCTGAGCCACAGCACTGACTCTTTGCACAGACATAGCACATCAACACTGCTGTTCCTGTCACCTCCTTGCTGCTTTGCAGTCCAAAAGATAAATAAACCATAAAACGCAAAAATGCTCAAGGAAAGCAGCTCTGCTGCTGCCATCACCCTGCCACTATCATTTCACCCTCAAAAATATCTTTGCCTCGGAAAGGAGCTGCTCTGGAAGGGGGAGAGCATTTATCAGCATTTTCTGAGCAGCCCATCTGGAGAAACCCCCCCAGTTTGCAGTCCTTACCGGTGGCCCGTGTCCCCGGTGTGAGGCAGTGTGCTGGGCTTTGGCTCCACCTGGAGCTAATCAAGGGCATATGAACACGCCGAGCTAGCAGCAATCTTCCCCAAGGACCAGCTTAGTGCTCCCACCAATTAGCACTTGATTTCTAATTACTAGGCAGTAGATTCACATGCTGACCACCAGCCCATTGCCCACCCTGCCTGTCTGGGCAGGGGTCCGGGTTGTTAATGCACCCCCTGGGTTTGCACCTTGGTCAACATTTGCCTGCATTTAGCCACCAAAACCAGCAGTGATGATGGGGTGAACTGGTATTTAGGAGTTGAGAGATGCTGTTTGCCCCCTGCACATGCTGAGCAGCCAGGGATGGCTCTCAAAATACGAGGTCCATGCAGGGCATTGGAGCAGGTGCCACTAGATGTCAGCTGAACACAGCCCTAAAATGCCGGAGCCATGCTGGGACATGTCCAATAGCTGGACACGGAGGTTTTCCCCCAGCTGCCGGGAAGGGCATCGTGGTGGTGAGGAACTGAAGTCCTCGGGGATCCCACAGGCCAGGCTGGATGGGTCCCTCTGCTGCAGCCGGGTTGGCGTTAGCATCGCCGCTGTGCAGTGTGACTGTACGCTCAGTGTGCACGGCCTGGGTGTGCTGGGGATTAGTGCTACTGGACTTGTAGGAGGAAAAATTTTGGGAAAAATGCCAACTCTCAGCCCTCCTGCTGGCAAAACTAAGGGGAACAACAACAGCAACTCCCCTTTCCCTTTCCCTTGACCAAAGGTGCTCCAGGCAAATTGCTCCCTTCTGAGCACCACAAGCAGCACGTTTGCAGTGGGTCACAGCCAGCCACTACCTTTCCTGCCACCTTCCTGCTGCAGGCCCAACTGCTGAAAACACCCTGTTTTCCCAGCTAAAAAAAAAAAAAGAAATAATCATAATTGTCCCCTCTTCTTGCACTGTGCCCCGAGTGAAGCCAGGTCCCTGTCACTGCATGGAGCTGTAAGGAGCCTGCAGACAGGGAGGGAGGAGGATGGCTCTGGGCTTTTGGGAGTCCTAGTTAATTTTCCAGCCCTGCGTTGGGATGCCTGTGCAATTACAGCCAGGCATTCAGCAGCAGTTGTGGTTGTACCCAAACTGCACCACTGCCTTCTGCCCCAGCACACTGCCCTGAGCAGGACTCTAGCTGGGACAGAGCTCCCAAAGGCTCCTCAACTCCTGAGCAGACACATTTGCCATGAATAGTGATGATAAACCCCCAGGCCAGAGCTGTTCTATTATTCATACAAAACCCCTTTCCAGATTGATGCAGTTACTCCTCTCCACTGCAGCATCCCCACTGCCCTGTATTTCCCCAGGACCTCAGTGTGACCAGGTTGTGAGCAGTAATTTCCCACCAGACTATCACCCTCCTTTTTGTGTCCACTCAGGTCTTCCCGAGTTTCTTGTCTCGCATCTCCCTGTCATCCTCCCAGAGCACCAAGGCAATCAGTGTCCCATGAGCCTGGACAGTCCTCTCCGTGCCTTGACGCAGCAATGCTGACATCAGCTGTCTCATCAGCTTTGGATCCAAAATGCATCGCTTCATGTTCACTTGTGCTAAGCTCCTCCATCTGGTTTCATACCCTCCCTGATAATGCTTTCTGAGGCATTAGCAGTGGATCCAATGTTAGTGCCATCAGCAGATTTCCTGGCATCAAATTCCTCTTGAACATCTTTAACACCAAACTGAGCACTTTGACCCTTGCACCAGCCCTGTGGTGCAGTGGGTTCCCCTGGCATTAGCAATAACCCCATAGCCTGACCCAAAACAAGCCAAACCCCTGCTTGGAACCCCCCACCTACATCTTACACTAGGAAATGCCAGGTTGAAAAACCCCTAAGTTTGGCCCATGCCACACATTGTGGAAAAGCTAAAAGTAACAAACCCAGCATCATTCTTTGGGCAGCACAGCAAGAATGGGTCAATCTCAGGTTTTGTCTTGAAACCTTCCACCAGCCTTTCCTACCTTGGCATCTTCAGTGTCAGACTGGGTGCTTGTCTCCTCGTAGAGGTCAGACTCCTCTGAGGCAATGGGGACTTGCACCGTCAGGTTAGGGTTGTTAATGAAATTCATGTGGTCCAGTTCATCCATTAAAAAATGCTCTTTGCCTGTGACTCTGTCCAGGTACTCTGACTTGGGCTCCTGGCCAGTGTCCACATGGTTTAGCACAGAGTTGTCTGTCTTACTGGGCTCTTGCTCTTCCTCTGGGGCCACCTTCTTCCCCTTCCACAGCCTGCGGAGCAGCATGAGGACAGAGGTCTTTACAAAGTCGATCCCCCTGGTGATCCTGCCAATAGCGATCTGCAAATTGTTCATCTCTCCATCATCGTCAGATGCTGCCAGGCTATCGGCACTGAAGGAGCTCAGCAGCAAAGCTAAGAACAGGTTCAGCACCTGGAGGCGACAAAAACAAATACCAGCACTGACATCTGGCACCAACATTGTCCCCACAGGCTGGAGTGGCAAGGACCAGTCATCACCGTGGAGAAGACCCTTACGTTGAGTGTGTCCTGGGACTCCCTCCTCCTGTTGCCCAGCTCTAGGGACTGCAGAGATGCCAGCCCCACCTCCTGGAGGACATGGTCCAGCTCCTTGCTCCTGCCTGGGCTCCCATACCCTCAGTATCACCCCCAGCTGCTTGAGTCCTGCTGATCCATTTAGAATCGTAGAATAGAATAATAGAATCATTTAGGTTGGAAAAGACCTTTAAGATCATCGAGTCCAACCATCAACCATGACCAGTAAACCATGTCATGAAGTGTCTTGTCTACATGCTTTTTGAATACCTCCAGGGATGATGACTCCACCAGTTCCCTGGGCAGCCTTTTCCAATGCCTAACAACCCTTTCAGTAAAGAAATTTTTCCTAATATCCAATCTAAACCTTCCCTGCTGCAACTTGAGTCAATTTCTTCTCATCCTATCACTAGTTACTTGATAGAAGAGGCCAGCACCCACCTCACTACAACCTCCTTTCAGGTAGAGAGCAATAAGGTCTCCCCTAGCCTCCTTTTCTCCAGACTAAACAACCCCAGTTCCCCCAGTCACTCCTCATAAGACTTGTGCTCCAGGCCCCTCACCAGCTTCATTGCCCTTCTCTGGACATGCTCCAGCACCTCAAAGTCTTTCCTGTAGTGAGGGGAAAGTTTACAAGTGATGTCAGTCATCACTTCAGCCCCTCTCAAACCACCTCCCCTGTGGGTCCATCAGCATGTCCCTCCCTTTGGTCTCTTGGAGCTCTTGGCCTGGCTGGTCCCCACGTGGAACTCCCCAAGCCTGTGGTGCTTCTCCCAACCACCCACAGGGTTGAAACACACAGCTCTGTCCCTTCTCTTCCCAGGGATAAACCTGTTTATTGTCCTCCCAGCTGCAACTCTTCCTCTCCTCAGATGCCCAGTGAACTCCTGAGGTCCTTCAACACCCTGTAGTCACATAGGAGCCTGAGCTACAGCCGTAACCTCATCCCTTTCTAACAGAGACTGCTCTGCTCCATGGAAAGTGGCATTTCATCTCAGCACAAGTAAGCTCATGAGATGCAAACGCAATACCCTATATAGCTCCAACCCCAGGTGCTCTCCTGCTTTCCCCAGATCTCTCCTACTTCACCATGCCCAAAATGTGACTGGACCCCACCGCAGCCTCGCCTGGCACGGGTGGACTCACTGCATGCCAGAAACCCAGAGCAGCTCATGAGAAGAGGGGCGGGACAGGCTCTCCCCAGGCTACAGGAGCATCAGCAGCACCCAGACATGCTCTTGCTGTGCAAAGCAGCCAATGGGCCAAGCCCACAGCTGTTGATGTTTGTGCCTTTTTGTGCCAGCAGTGTATCTGAGAAGGGAATTAGCTGCTATTCAAGGTCACTGCTGTTTTCACATGGCTCATACCATATGTCTTAAATTGCATCTTTAAATAAATCCCTACTATCCTATCAGTTTAATACTTACGTTAAATACCAATTACAGCTAATAGTTGCTGTTGGCTCTGGCTTTTTTGGATAGGAGTCCATTACCTTGTCACCTGACTGACTTCCTCCCTTTTTGCTTAATAAACCCAAAGGAAATGCTCAAAGTGTCATTAACAGTAAAGGACGACTGGCCATCGCCTTATTCCTCTGCAGGGGAAGTGGGAAGAAACACACACCTCCCTGCAGCCAGGATGCTCAGGAGGCTGTGCAGGACAGGCTCCAGGACTCGGAAATACTGGAGACATGGCCAGGAGAGCTTGGCAGAGAGGATGAAGAGGGCAGAGATGGCTCTCTTGGTGGTCGTGTGCCGTGATTCTCTACATAGCTTTAAATGAACCCCGTGCAGCAGCAGCACAGAGAACAGCAGGAGCTGCAAAGCTTGCCCTGACCCCACCAGCTGAAAATCATGCTGCCCCCATGTCTTCTCCAGAAAAGTCTCCTGGAAGGGTGGATGGACTGTCCTACTCCAAAAACTGGCTCCAGAAGAGGAAAGGTTTCCAGAGCCCCTTTTGGGGAGGGTCTCCAGGGAGCCCCAGCCGCAATTCCCAGTCTCTGAGCTCCTGCACTATCTGCAGACTGTTCTGGAGATGCTCCTGCTGCTTATGGGTGGTTTTCAGCCTGATTCAGCATTGCAATTCAATGAACAGGTTCCCTCTTGAAAGATAGTGTTACAAACTGTTGCTGACTGCTGGGTGATGGGCAGCCCAGGGCGGGACATGGGGCTGCTCCCCACCATGAGGTGATGCATGCACGTCTGCCCAGCACCACCCAGCCCAGACCCCAGGACACCTGAGGGTGAGGTCTGCAGCCAGCACGGCTCCCCATGCTGCTATGGGGGCCAGTTCAAGGCCCCAAATACCTGGCACAAGCCAGGGAAGCCAAGCAGCACACAAATCCCAACTTTCTGCCCTCGAAGTGGGTCACTCCAAGCTGCCCTACCCCTGACCTGAGCTGTGGGGTGGTCTGGGTTTCTCCCCAGGGCTGTTTTCACCCCTCGGGAGGGCTGTGCCAGCCTGGAGTGGAGCAGCCACCCACCGTGGGGAGGGAGGCGTCAGCAGCTCCCTGGGCAGATAGTTTTTCAAAGCAGATTCCAAAGAGCTTACACAACCCCGGCAAGTAATAGGAGCGATTCGGCAAGCTGCCGCGCTTCCCTCCCCTGCCTTGCTCCTTAAGAAGGGAGAGCAGGGCCCACGCCGCCTGGAAAACAAGCTTCAAAGCCGCCAGCGAGAGGGTTACCAAGTTTAGAAAGGATTTCACGCTCGCCTGGAACTTGCAAACCTGCAGCACAGGCAGCAAGCAGCTTGGGTTAGTGAGGAGGGCAATGGGCAGAGACAGAGGGTGATGGTGACCGGGTGTTCACCAGGACCAAGTGGAAGGGGCCCCCGTGCTGCAGAGGGGTCATGCATGAGGATTGGGGATGCCGGGTCTCTGCAAAAGTCTTCCGGGGGCAGGGGGGGTATCTGCTCCCAAAAGCAGCCAGGAGCAAAGGGCCATCCCTGCGGTGAGCTGGATATAACACTGCCTCCATCCCTCATCGCAGGAGAGTGGGAAGCAGAGGAGGAAAGCCTGAAAAGCGATGTGGAGAAGAAAGGGCAGCTTGAAGATGAGCTCTCTTTTGACCCAGAGTTGCCCCTGCATCTGCCTAAAGCCTGTTGTTAGGTTTTCCATGCCTCAGTTTCCCCTTCTGTTCTTGATCTAGTTTCAGCTGAAAATCCCTCAGACACTGCTTCTTACCCTGCTTTATACAGAGCTGAGCACACAGCATATCCCCACAGGGTCTACAGGAGGGAGGTCGAGCCCTTTGCCTGTGCTCCTGTACAGCTCCAATAAGGCTATGCCTACAGGCGTAGCCCTCGTAGATGAGCTGAGCTGAACAGCATTGGCTAGAAAGCAAGGGGAAAAGGTGTACCCCACCCCATGACACCCTTCATCCTTGCCCCCCACCTTTCATTGAGAGTCCACCCCAGGTCCAAGACTCACCACGAGGTTCCCGATGACCATGACCATCATGAAAACGATGAGGCACATGGTCTGGCCAGCCACCTCCATGCAGTCCCACATGGTCTCAATCCACTCCCCGCAGAGGATGCGGAAGACAATGAGGAAAGAGTGGAAGAAGTCATTCATGTGCCAGCGGGGCAATGTGCAGTCAAGGGAGATCTTGCACACACACTCTATGTAGCTCTTCCCAAAGAGCTGCATCCCCACCACGGCGAAGATGAAGACAATGATGGCCAGCACCAGTGTGAGGTTCCCCAGGGCGCCCACTGAGTTGCCGATGATCTTGATGAGCATGTTGAGGGTGGGCCAAGACTTGGCAAGCTTGAAAACCCTGAGCTACAAGGAGCAAGGAGAGAAGGCATTGATTTGCCTGGGGTTTTCATTGCCACAAGGTGTCAGCAAGGCTGCGAAGCTGGGATTAGACCTTCATGTGGCAGTTTTATTAAGGCAGGAGGGATTAAGCACCCAACTGCTTTGCAAAGAGCACAGACTCCAACTTTCCCAAATATTTAGCTCAACAGTCAGTGTTATCTTTAAGAGGGGACAAGCTGGTGACTGCCATAAAGGAGGTTGAACCAGCATTCTCCACCCTGGTGGCAATTACATCCAAAACCCCCAGGTACACCTCGACCCATGGCACATACCAAGCGAAAGGAGCGTAGCACGGAGAGCCCTTGCACATTGGCCAGGCCTAGCTCCACCAGGCTCAGGGTGACAATGATGCTGTCGAAGACGTTCCAGCCCTGCTGGAAATACTCGTAGGGGTCCAGAGCAATGAGCTTCAGGACCATCTCTGCCGTGAAGATCCCCGTAAAGACCTGTGGGAGACAGCACCTTGTCACTTTGCTTGTAAGCCAGTCCTGAGCCTTGGTGTGGGGTGGGTAGCACCTCTCTTTTTTGATGTATTCCCAAAGCATTTAATCCTGTTAGGTCCAGTCCAGTTGGGAACAAGCTCCCCAGCTGCTGCCCAGTGTGGCTTGTGAAGCCAGGCTGGGAGTACTGGTGACTGATTGCTTCTGGAGAGACACAAAGGTGTGTGTTGGCAGGTGGAAATTAAAAATAAAAGTTTAATTGGCAAAGACACCCCCGTTGAACAACTGCTGAATCACAGAGATTCCCAGCACTGGGAACTGGGCTGCTACTGGGACACCCCTGCCGCTCCCTGAGCCCTGTGAAAGCTGATCCAGCTTTTACACATTACTCTTTTCCTGGGACTGTAACGGCACTGTTCATTATCATGTTACTCCAGAGCGGGATCAGCAATGTGACAATTAGCATCCTTGATGCAATTTCATGACACAGCATGTGCAGTGCGGGCCTGGTGACAAATTTTGCCCTAGATGTGGATCATGTTGGGATGCACAGGTCCTTGCCTCCACTTTGCAGAAAGGCTTCTGCCCTGATATCTCAGGAAATGCTCCCTGACATGCCCCTTTGCATGCCAGCCCATAAATGTCCCATTTTCTGCTCCTGCCAGCTGAACCCCGCTCTCTTCACTTACCCCCTGGTCATCTGTCTGCCTGCATAAGATGGGCAGCAGGCACTGCTGCTTTCATCTTGGGCACAGGCTGGCAATGTGGGGGGAGACTGTGGCTCAGTGAGAGCTGCTTCTCCTGCTTCCATCCCTCCCTGGCCCTTCCCCAGCAAATCATCCACATCCCCACCAGCACTGGGGTGTACATGCAGCCAGAAACCGCTGCTGGCCCGAAGGAAAAGCTGGAGCCATCTTTGCAGTGTGACCATGCTTTGAGCAACAGCCGATTAATCCCCTTGTATTTCCTGAATGAAACCAGAGACAAAGCAGCTATGTGCTGAGTGTCATCCTGCCCACCCGGGGCTTGGGCACCGGCATGTGTCACTCCAGTGCCTGTGCACAGAGAAGCCCTGGCAGGTGCTGGAGCAGGGCAAGGTGGCAGAAGAGCTCTCCCATCCATTAGCTGCATTTCCCAGAGCTACCAGGGCCTCCCCAGACTTGTCCCACCAGCAGATTGCATCCAGGTGAAAGCCATTTACCCTGAGCTCCAAGCAGGAGCAGCCACATCTGGTTGCTAAATACGCCTATGAAATCAGGACAGCCTGGATTTGCAGTGATTTCACTGGGAAAACTCCTGATTATTTTTTTTCTAATGCTTCTAACGTTGTTGCTTCCTGCTCAGGGGGGACCTATTTGCTCCCAGAATCTGAAATGGCCCCTGCTCTGTCACGTGGCCACCCAGCATCATGAGGACACTGTGGAGTCAGCCAGGGCTGGCAGCAGCTTGTGCCTGAGCCTGGGTTGCAATGTAGAAGATAGCTCAGGACAGCTCTGCAAGGTCATGGCCACATTGGTATCACTGAGATGTACCAAGCAAGACAGAAGCTGCAGCAGAAGGGGAGTAGTGGATGCTGGATCCCACCCCTATATCACCTCCCTTGATCTGAGCCATCCTGGAGTCCAACCCATTACAGGGATGCTGTGATCAGACCCCTGCAGCACTTTCTCAGCAGCTGGGACATGCTTCCAGGCATACATGCATGCATGTTGTTCAGGTGACACAATCACAGCAGGATGGTGAATAGTGTGGCTGCTGTGGCTCTAAACGGGGAAGGACGGGATGCCTGTAGCTGCCTACCAGGTTCCCCACGGACAGCACGTTCTCAAACTCCTCTGTCATGGGGTAATGCTCCATGGCCATGAAGAGTGTGTTGAGCACAATGCAGATGGTGATGCCCAGGTCCACGAAGGGGTCCATCACCACCAGCTTGACAAACTCCTTCAGCTTCAGCCACAGAGGACAGCAGTTCCAGACCAGGAACATGTGGGCAAATTTGTACCACCAGGGTGGGCACTTCTGATGAGCTTCCTCCAGTTCTGAGGGCAGGAAAGAAAAACGACATAAGTGTAGGCTTATCCTGTTCTCCCCTGGGTGGGGCAAGTGCTAACCCATTAGAAGACACCTCTCCTGAGGTCCTGAACCAGCCCTAGACCATCTTTGAGTTTAATATGAGGGCTAAAAGGAGGAGCCTTCCCACACACAGGCACAGTGATGTTGCAGACCTTAGCCTCCAAACCAGAAAGGGATGGAAAGGCAGATCAGTGAGGGAACTGTGGGTCCAATCCTGCTCCCAACACCTGGGCAGGATTTGAGGTGTCTCTGCCATGCTGAGATTGCAGGGATATCCAAGGGAGCTGCTCTGGGGTGGCCAGAGGGTTTTGTGCCCATTCTCAGCAAGGACAGGGCTGAGAAGCCTGTTACTGCTGAGTCTATGGTACTTTTTGCTGAAGTTGAGACAGCAGCTCTTAGGAAGCCACTCAACAGCTCTCAGTTGACTCTGGAGACTGCTGTAACCAATTGCAATCCAATTCATTTGCATAAGACATTGTATTATTGCCTCCAGACATCATCCTAACAAGTTAGGATGAAAAGCCTTGCTTGAGCATCACTGCAGTGCGCTGACCCCATACGGAGACCCCAGGTCCAGAGTAATCCCTTGCATGGGGCTGGAGATGTGGGACAGCCACTATCACTGGTGTGTGCTGAGCACCCCAAGCCCACCAACGCACAACAGTTGGGCTAAACCAGCTGGCACACACAGCCCTCACCCAGGCTGGGGAAGGACGTACCTTCCACAGCGTTGGAGATGACACTGATGGCGCTCCCCACCCTCTTCTCGAGGCCTGGCCCATCTTGGTTGCCCACAGTGAGGTGATTGTGGTCTGATTTCTCTGGCTCATTGGTTGGGTTGAACTAGAAGAAGAGGCCACAGGGGATGAATGCAGAGCACTGCAGGCTATTTAATGCACTTAAAGATAGAGCAGGCAGAAAAAAAGGGCATCATCTGGAGAGACCTTGGGGTACAACATGGGAACTACAGGTGGGCTGCAGAAAGGATCATAGGACCCAATCCACAACAAGCTGGGCACAAGCCTGTCTCTCCACCTGGGTTTATTAGGGTGGGCACCCTTAAGGGATGGCAGAGACAGAGCTGGGCACATACATCAATCACCGTAGTGGATCGCTCCAGCATGATCTTGGGGACCACTTGCCCATTGCAGTCCTTTGCCTTGTCCTGGTCACTGTTCAGGTCTGAGTCACGCTCCTTCTCGGCCATGCTGCTGGGCAGGGAACCGCTGCTGGATCGCTGGTCCTGCAACTGCAGCAACCCACATCCCCATCACCTGTGTGTCCGCAGCTATCGGGAGCTTCCCGCAGTTGCTGCAGGGCACCAGGCTAAGGAGGGGGGTGAATTGAGCCCCAGGGCCATCTCAGGCAGGACTTTGTGACTCCAAAGTCTGCTGCTGCAGGACCTGGGCAGCAAACTCAGATCCTCGCAAGCAACAGTGAGAGATAACAATTTGCAGTAGCTAAACAGAAGTTGCAAGCCTCTCATTTTCACTTGCACACCCCCTGTAATAAGCTCTCTGCACAGCAGTATTAGATCTGTTCAAATTTGGTCAGGGTGAATAATTTGTAAGGAAAAAACTATGCAAACCTTCTAACTTTTTTCTTGCAGGAAACTTCAATCTTTGAAACATGCTTTCATCCCAAATGGGAAAGAAGGAACATCTTCAAGGCTCTTGCTGAAATGTGATGGCCAAGATTTCTGGACTTGCACTGAATTTGTGACTGTTTGGGTCAAAAGTTAAATTTTTTTTCCCACATGTGGTTTTATTAGGTTTTCATTTGCACATTCAATTTTTTTTTTTTTTTCCCCAACACTGGTATTAATATTTGAAGTTTACTACACCCTCTGGTAGCATTAAGGATGCCACAGCAGAGTGGGAACCTCTCTATTCCTACTGCATATCACTGAGGTGCAACACAGTTTCCATGCTCGGTCACTGGATATTAAGTGGATCCAAGTGCCCATTTCTTGTAGGAGCTTTGCCCTCAGTCTTATTCCCTCCATCTTCTCCATTTCTCTAGGTGACAATAAAGGAGTATCATCCCCTAATAAAGCTTTTGGGCAACTCACTGGTTAATTTGCTCAGGGAAATGGCCACAGCACCAGCTTTATGCCCAGCCCTGGAGTCCCCATCCCTTGGGCAGGGCTTGCTTAGACTCATCCTGCAAACAGCAGCAGCCAGATAAGAGCAAGACACTTCCTCAGAGGATGTTGTGGTCCAGCATAGATAAGCAGTGAGAGATAGGGGCTCTAGAGAGAGGAAAATACTGTTTTGTGTTTCTCTCTACATGCAAGGAAGCTGGTCTTTTGCCTAGACTAACAGATTTGCAGGGGTGGCCCCTATGCACGTTGCTGACATAGACCAAAGTGATGATTAGAGATGGAAAATAGCTGGGCTGCAGTATCAGACATCACAGAAGCTTTTGCCTATGTTTTTGTAGGCATATTGTGCTGAAAAGAGACTCCCAAGGATCGAAAAGGGGCTAAGGTAACACCCCAGGACCACAATGGAGCAAATATCTCTTGTCTAGACCATGCTTTTGCCAAGAAAGGTTGGACCAGATGATACCTGAGGTCCCTTCCAACCTCATATTCAGAGAATCATAGAATAGTTTGGGTTGGAAGGGACCTTTTCAGGCCATCTAGTCTAACCCCCCCTGCAGTGAGCAGGGACATCTTCAACTAGATCAGGATGCTCAGAGCCCTATCCAACCTGACCTGGAATGTTTCCAGGGATGGGGCATCTACCACCTCTCTGGGCAACCTGTGTCTGTGTTTCACCACCCTCATTATAAGGAAGAAATTTTTTACATCTAGTCTAAGTCCACCCTCTTTTAGTTTAAAACCAATACCCCTTGTCCTATTACAACAGGCCCTGCTAAAAAGTTTGTCCCCATCTTTCTTGTAAGCCCCCTTTAGGTACTGGAAGGCTGCTATAAGGTGTCCCCAGAGCCTTCTCTTCTCCAGGCTGAACAACCCCAACTCTCCCATCCTGTCTTCACAGGAGAGGTGCTCCAGCCCTCTGATTGTTTTTGTGGCCCTCCTCTGGACTCACTCCTGTGCTGAGGACCCCAGAGCTGAATGCAGTACTGCAGGTGGGGTATCTCCAGAGCAGAGGGGCAGAAACTCCTCCCTTGACCTGCTGGCCACACTGCTTTTGGTGCAGCCCAGTCCACGGTTGGCTTTCTGGGCTGCAAGTGCACATTGCTGGGTCATGTCCAGCTTTCCATCCACCAGTACCCTTAAGTCCTTCTCCACAGGGCTGCTCTCAATCCCTTCATCCCCCAGCCAGTATTGATACTGGGGATTGCCCAGATCCAGGTGCAGGACCTTGCACCTGGCCTTATGGAACCTCATGACATTCACATGGGCCCACTTCTCAAGCTTTCCAGGTCCCCCTGGACAGCATCCTGTCCCTCAGGTGTGTCAACCATACCACTCAGCTTGGTGTCATCTGCAAACTTGCTGAGGGTATTCTATGAAATAGGTGGAAATCAAGCAGCTTCAGAGACCACCCACTTTGACACCAGCTTGTTTGACTGCAAACTCTCTGCAGCATCAGGCATGCATATCTGCTCATGTGCTGGGGGACAGCAGTGAGGCCAAACCCTGAGAGCTGTGCCTTGGCTCCTGCAAGGACACCAGGACTTCCCCGGGCAAACCGCAGGGTCTCTTGAGCCCTCTCTTCCATTTCCAGTCTTGCCCAAAAGCAAATGGTTTGCTAATGCATTTAGCTTTGCTGCAACTGCCCTATCTTCCTTGGATGCTTCTTTTGTACTCTGGTCATAATGTGCCTGTGCAGACTCTCTGCCAGGTTTCCTGCTCTTGATGTGCTGCAGCAAGATATATTGTTAGTTCTGGTGCCTTTTATACCTTGTTTCTCACCCCCTCCTTTCAAGTAATACCACACCTCTGTGCTGCTCCTCTCTGCTGCCTCCCAGTGCTCCCTGTGCTGGATTATGGATGTGGAAATTAAATCTTTTCAGCCTTTTTTTTTTAATCCCACCCAGGATAGTATCTCAACTTTTTGATTCAGCTGTGACCTCCAAAATAGTTACTCTATTATCTTCGCTTACTATGGACCAAATGGGGCTTATTCTTGGATTATACATAGAGGCACCACCACACTTGTCGCTGCCTCCCCTTTTCACCCCGTTCCTAAGGTTCCTCATTTTGGCCTCTACACTTTCCACCAACCATCTTCTCTTGCTCCTCTTGATGCTTCTTCAGCTGCTCCATGAGCTGTTGAAATTCCTCCTCCTTCTGCTGCTCCTCCAGCATTGTGGCGTCGTTTTGTTCTGCGTAAGCCATGGCCACTACTGCGAGGATGAGGTTGATGAGGTAGAAGGAACCAAGAAATATAACCACCACGAAGAAGATCATGTATGTTTTCCCTGCTGCACGCAGTGTCTGTGGAAAGAGGAGGCACAGGCTGTCACACCACCTTGGCATGATGCCGCTTTGGTGATGCTTCCAATGAAAGGTCTTGCACTGGGGCACCCTCCCATTTGTGGGAAGAGTACAGTATTTTGCTCCCATCTTTCCCAAGGGCTGGTCATTGCCCAGTAGACCTTCCTGCAGTCCATGGCACTGAGCTAGGACTTGTGTGAAACAGCCAGAAGTCTCGGCAAACCCAGCCATGCTGCTCTGTGCTATCTGGTAGCCTGAGGGCTGAAAGCATGTATGGAGATGGGACCAATATTTCATCAGAGACTTGCTTTGCTGTGACAGGGGCTGACGTCTCTCAGCTCCTAACTTCTCAGGTCTCACCCTTGGGCCAAGAGTGGCCCTTTTCTAACTCCAGATCTGGGCATAATCATTTCCAGAGTACACATGTAGCCTTTAGATGTAGGCTTGCTTTTATCTAAACAGTCTCTGGACCCAGGGTCAGCTGGGATTTTTATGGTGTCTGCAACTTCTCCCTAGAGGGTGACTCAATGCAGAAGACAAGTGACCTAGCTTTCCCCCCTTATCCCTTAGCTCAAGCCAGAGAAGTACTAGATACTCTTATAAATCCCCAATTTCCATGATACAACTGACAGCACTATTGAAGCATACCTGGGCTTTGCCCTGGAAAATACACCGCACTGCTCAAGTTGGGGAACTGGATGGGACAATGCCCCATCTCTGCTGATCCTGGTTAGATCCATAAACCACAGGACAAGGTCCCACAGGTTTCCAGTCAAATGACTTTCTACCTGTCCTAGACCTGGGGAAGCATTGAAATGAGAGGAGCATTTGCACAAGGATAAGAATTTGGTGCCTACCAGCTGGAAGAGGTTCTCCCAGTAGTCCTGTGTCATGAGGCGGAAGAGGGCCAGGAAAGCCCAGCTGAAGGTATCGTAGCTGGTGTAGCCGTAGTTCGGGTTTCTGCCCGCCTTCATGCACTGGTACCCTTCAGGGCACTTCCTACCAAAGGAGCCACGGGGGCAGCTGGTGTGAGACCGTGGTGCTGCCCCTCCTGCACCCGCAGCAAAACGCTCCATCCCTGGAGGTGCTGAGATGCTTCAGCAGAACCACCCCCACCCAAGCTGATATAGTCGGGATGCCTGGACTGATACCACCTTCCCCAAAGCTGATATAGTCAGGATGCTCAGACTGATATCCCCTCCAAGCTGATACAGTTGGGATTCCCGGACCATTCACCTACAGAGCCATGTTCCCAGCCCCGATCCTGTCCCATCCCAAGCATCAGTGGTCCCACAGGCTGCGCTGGCTGCCTTGTCCCCTCTCAGGGAGCCAGAAGGGACCTCAGCCACCAGCGTGAGTTGCACTCACCCAGCATCGCTGCTGTTCCCGCAGAGCAGGGCATCAAGTGCTCCCTCCAGAAAGTAGAAATTGGCTTTGCAGTTGGGGAAAAAGCAAGACATCAAAAAAAAACCCCCAAACAAAACAAACCACAAAACATTGATTTTCAAATTCTTGGAAGGTCATCACTGTCAGGCAAATTCCCTGAATCCCAGTACTGGGCACTGGGTTATCTCCTCTCTGCTGACTTTGCTATTTGCATTGAACTACTTGGCACTAGCTCAGAGACCTCATGACATTGTTTCACCAACCCAACTAGATGACTCCTAAGCCCATCAAAAGCTCTGGAAATAGCCAGGTTAGCAAGGGTCAGGCTTGGCCTACCTTCTGGGAAGGTGGGTTAACATGTTGTCAAAGGACCAGGGCTAGTCTGTTTTGCTGAGAAAATGTACAAAATAGAAGGGCATTCCCAGGGAGCACCAAGCACAGGGGACTGCAGGAGTCCCTAAAAAGCCTGGGGAAACTATCTGCTACTGCTCCATGGCTATCACCTTCCTCCTGCTGCTCCCATCCCAACCAGCCCCTACCTGGTGGGGAAACTTACCCTGCTCACAGACCAGGGGTGCTTAAAGTTCCTCCTTACAGCTTGGGCACAGACCCAGAGCCACAGGAGCTGCCAAGCAGTGCCACCACAGGTCAGCTGTCCCCAAGGACACATAGATGAGCACTGGAGACACCCACCCCAGGACATGGCAGAGGGCAGCTGGACCACATCCTGGGCATCACCTAGCATAGCCCTTCCAGGAGCCACACAGGGATTTCTGGAGCTTCCTCAAATCATCCCCAGCTCTGCCTGGCTTCTTGCCACCAGGCTTTTATTTAACCTATGTGGGCTCATCGAGGAGACATCCTGCTTGTAAAACTCCACATGATATGTATTTGGCCTGGCCCCAATAGCTGTTAACCTGAACGCATGGCTGCAGGGTGCTGTTGCTATTTGCACTGCACTCATTAGATCCTATGTATTGAATTTGCACCCCTACCAGGAAGCCTTCCTGTAATTAATGCCAGAGTTACTTGTACGGTCGGGCAAAGCAGCTCAGCTGAGACAACCCAATCTTCTGCTGAGCTGTGTCCAGTGCCCTAAACGAGATGTAAAAATATCAGAAAATCTGCCTGGCAGAGCTGCACGGTGGCAGGATGCTTCACAGGGATGTTTCACATTTTCATGGAGTTTAAAAACACAAAACGAAAGAACAAACAAAAAACCCACCACAATTTTTTGGGCCAAACTTGTTTCAAAGAAGTGGTAGGAAAGTAGCAAACTTGGAGACCTGTCCGAGGATCTGTGCTTGATCCCACCTCTCCCTCCTTACCCTCCTGTTGGCTGTTGCAGTGTTGCATGCTTGTATGCAATGCTCACTGGATGCAGCGGTACTTAGGGAAGGACCCAGCTATGATGCAGCAGTGAAAGTGGGTGAGAAATGTAATTCCTGCATCCTTCCCTCTGGTTTTCCACCGGAAGTCCCATCTGCTCCTGGAGGGTTTGTTTTCCCTGCTGTGACCAGCCAGATGGAGCAGCTGTTCACCAGTGCCCACCCCGATGGGGAGATTGTGCCCTCACTAGCAAGCGGGAGAGATGGAGATACTGGTTTGTCCAGGCTTCCCATGGTGAAACCTTTCTGGAGGAGTTTAGCTTGCTCAGGTGGACTACATTTTCCCTGGCAAGGAAGATTTGATCCCATCTGTCCATCCTGTGTGTATGCACAATCCTTTTTTCACCCACCGGCCACGTGTCCCTGCATAGCACCTTGGCAAGAAGATCCATGCGAGCAAACCATCTGGGTCTGACACAGACAAAGACCGAGGAAACTGAGGAGCAAGCCAGGGTGATGGGCCAACGGAGAAGGGGGTGCACGAGTGTTTACCTTCATCATTGATGTAGGCCTCAAAATCAAAGGTGCTGTTGCTGGTGAAGTTGCTGGCAATGCCATCGGTGAAGTTGCCATAGAGCGTTGTGTTGGCCAACGTGTTGTTGTCCAGCCCCAAGTCCCCCAGCAGGGTATCGTTGAGGGGGGGCCACCGCACGCACTTCTGCCGGAGGTTCCCCATGAAGAGCTGGAGACCGATTAGGGCGAACACACTCAGGCAGAAGACGGTGAGGATCATGACGTCCGAGAGCTTCTTCACTGACTGGATCAGAGCCCCAACAATCGTCTTCAGCCCTAGGGGGAGGCGTTACTACTGAGCTAATTGCTTGTTTGCTAATTGTGGAGAACTTGCTATGGCACTCCCAAAAGATGCTGGATCTGGTGGGGACATGTGGTATCACCAAGTTCACCCCATGTGCTCAGAACCCCCAGCTCTGTGCCCCATGTTGCATCCCAGCTGCTCCACACATTGCTGGGCAGCATAAACCCTTCCTCCAAAACTGTCACCCTTGGAACAGTGCCAGCCAAGCCACCACATGCCAACCTTAACCTGGGTATCACAAGCCAAAGCCCATCTCAGCCTGGCAGCTATCAATTCCTTTGGCTTTATGTTTTCCCCAAATACCACAGTCTGGCCTTTTTTGGGCCAAGCCAGTAGAGTAGACCACTTTGCTGTGGCACATGGAAAAGCTATTTGCCATCTCAGCTGGAAGATTCTGAGCACTGCTCTCAGCTCCAGAAAAGCCTCCGCGGTTCAACACCCCCACATGCTGCTGCTCCATGGGTGGCTGGGAGCCCGGACATACCCTCCAGCCTGATCCCTTCAAGCTGGAGAACCCGAATGTGTCCGAGTGAAGGTCACGAAGCGACATCTGCATTAAGCATTGGGATTAACTCATCTCTCCCCCCCAGCATCGCTGTTTCCTCCACAGAGGAGGCTTGCCCAGAGATCCTCAGTGGACTTTTGACATGGAGGATGATGGGTGATGCTGGGACATCCTGACGTTGATCTTAAAAGTAGCTCTGAGCACAGAGCTTTCTCATGTGGAGGCAATTCTCTAAAGACACATGATTTTTAGCCCTGTCATCATACTAGTTCCCCCCGCCTCCCCCCCCCAACCTATTTAGGTAAAACCCTGCTCTCCAAGGGCTTGTCTAAGTTGGGAGACTGCTGAGGACAGCTGTTCTAAACCAGCTTATTTTTGCAACTGCTATTTCTGCAAAACCTCTTGGGGGGATGTTATTCCAGAAAGAAGCAGCAGCTTACATTTTGCTAAATACAATTTTTAGCCTGTTTGATGGAGGCAAAAAACATTCAAATATGAACCCTAAAGATCTGGAAACTGCAGGGACACAAGAATTTATTCACCAAAAGAAATTATCATTTTCAGTTCAATCTCATGCTTCTCCAAGGGGTCTGACCTATCATTTCTGTGAGCTTGCACTAGGTGGTACCAAAGCAGGGTATTGAAATGGTATCAAATTTGGAAAACAGCCATCAGATAACATGCTCCTAACACCACAGGCTGGATGTTTGGGGTGATGTTAAACACTTGCCACATGGCTCTTGCACTAATACCCATTAAATATCTCAACCCTATCACCAGAGCAGTCAGCAGTGGGGACAAAACGGAGTTTATGGCTCCAAGGACCAAGCAAAATGTATTGGTTAATCAAGCTCATAAACACAACATGAGCACAAGCCCACTTAAGACATCTCCAAGGAGCCCTAAAAACACCACATCTGGCTCATCAGGGGCTTTCCCTGGCCAAACAACTGAGTCAACATATCTAATTTCAAGATGTAAAATCAGCAGGACCTGACCCAAAAGCTGAAATAGGTGGAATATTATTTATAAGTATCGAATACCTTATTTCCTCTGTTTTCTCTTAGAGCTGTCAAAAGAACAAGGAACTGCTGTGAACTGTGGGAAAACCTGAGCTGAAGGGAGGGGAAGACATGGAGAGGAGACCCCTTCTTTATGTCCCACCTGGTATCACAGTGATGGTTTTCAAAGCACGGAGGACGCGGAAGGTCCTGAGAGCAGAGATGTTCCCCAGGTCCACAAACTCGGTAATGTAGCTGCAAGACAGGAGAGGAAAGGGCTTTAAGGGCTCTGCCAGGCACCCACCCCCTGCTTCTCAGCCCTCCTCCCCAGGGTTGTCCCTCCCAGGTGCAGTGGCCAGACCTCCTGTCCTCCCCCATCCCACCAAACTCACGCCATGGAGATGACCATGAAGTCCAGCCAATTCCACGGGTCGCGCAGGAATGTGAAGTCGTTGATGCAGAAGCCTCTCGACAGTATCTTGATTAGGGACTCAAAGGTGTATATCCCAGTGAAGGTGTATCTGAAATGGGAATGGTGACTCAGGGGATGCTCACCCAGGTCCAAGGGTCAGCTCAGGATGAGGTTTTGTCCACCCCTGCCAGTGGGACCACCTTGGGGAGCTGAGTTTGGGGGTTCACAGTCCCAGGCTTCTGGGTTCCTTGTAAGGCAAGTAGGGATATCTTGAGGTACCAAACCCTTTGATTACTATTCTGCAACACCTCTGATCCCTGCTGATGTCCCACCACCACCATGCTCTCTGTAAAACCCTGCTGAGACCTGATTGTGCAGAACCACAGCAGAAAACGCTGGATTTTCCTCTTCTCACCTGGGGCTGGTTGTCCATGCTCTTTGGACTGGTGGGTCTGCTCAGCCTCTCCAGACTATCACTGCTGACTCAACCCGACCCAGCCTGCTCTGCAGTGGTCTGCTGTCACAGGGACCCCACCAGATTTTGGGCACCTCTGAAACATTCCCACTCTTTGCAATGCCTAATGCAGAGCTTATCATCCCTTCTGAGATCAAGAGGACCCCCAGCAACTCCCAATGACACCTGTCCTCCTCTGAAGGGTGCCTGGATTCCTAGTCCCCTCTCAGCCTTGGTCCTGTCCCTCCTGAGGATGGCCAAGCTGGGATGGCCCCCATGGCTGGGGTAGGTCATGGGAGGCAGGGTCTTACTCCACGTTCTTGGACCACGCCGGGGGGTTGCTCAGTGTCATAAACACACAGTTGGTTAAAATTGTGATCATGATGAACATGCTGAACAATTTAAAACTTGGTCAAGGAGAAATGCTGTGGCTGTTGCCTAGATTCCCCCCTTCACATGGTTATGAAGGCAAGCACCCCTACTCTTGTCCTGGCTCCCACCTTGGTCCCACGCCCTGACCTGCTCCTCCTGCAGCTCTCTCCTGGCTCAGTTATGTGCTCACAATTTCCCTTAGTCCTCCTGCTCCCATGCATGGTCCTGGCCCCTGCCCTCCCTTTCTGCTCCCCTCCCCATCTCTGTGGTGCTGGCTCTGCCTCCCTTCTTGTCCCCTCTGCTCCTTCCTTTCCATCAACCCAGGATACAGCTTTCCCCACTTGTCTGATCCCACTGCCACAAACACCCCCTCTTTTTCCTCCTACCTCCTGGCCACCACCCCCTGCTGCCACCAAAGCTCTGCTGGGATCACTTCCCACCCATCCTAGTGCCCCTCTTGCTCTTGGCATCCTTTTTCTGTCTTTCCATCTCTGCTCATCTTATGCCAAAAGCCCCAGCACTGCCCAAGTTGCCTCCTTCCCTGTACCCCAATGTCCTGGTTGCACTGCCTTCCCTCTCCCAAAGCATCCTTTGAGCTCCCCAATTCACCCACTTCCCAGATGGGACAGGATCCCCTGACCTGTAATAATTTCCCTTCCTTTCCAAGTCTCTCCAGACATCAGAGACCTTGAACCTCTTCTTGGGAAGCTCCACCACTTAGGTTTCTTCCCTTCTCCAATCAAGCTGATTCCTCCCATCTCCAACCACAAGTGACCTCTTCGTACCACCAAGGTGCCCAAAGTCCTTCAAGCACCCACTCCTTGGGAAGGGACCAAAGCACTGAGATGGCTGGGCAGTGGGTCCTACCCATGGTGGGGGCCAGCCCACGAAATTTTCTCACCACACCATCATGAAACACTTCTCTCAGCCCTCTCCCAGGGTGGTTTGCACTCTGAGCATCAGGGTTTGGCCTGGCAATGGAGCAGTATCATAGAGAGCAAGGATATGAATGGACAAGCACTTTGATGGCTCCTCTGCGGATGGGGTGGAAGGGCCCCAGCAGGTAGAGGGCAGGGGTTGCCGAGAAGCGGAAGATGGACTTCCCTTTGTTGAGGACTATGAATGTCTGTGGAGAAAAGAAAAAAGAGGGAGATGGGTTAGCCCTTCTGCACACTCCCGAAACACCCACAGATCGAGTCCTGCCACTAGAGGCGGGACCTCTATGCGTGCTTTGGTTCTCCAAAGGCTTGTGGCTGCCAAGGAACAGATGCTCTGCTTTGGAGGAGAAGCAACTACAACAGTCTGGGGCTATGGATCACCAAGAGGAGCTCAGATGAGACCCTGGGGCACAGTGGAAAGAAGAGGAGGTCCATGCTTTGGTATTTTTCTTGGGACTTACATGTAATGCCAGGTCTACCCATTGGCTAAGCTCTGCCCCTCACCTTCTTATCCTTGTAGAAAGGGTCCAGGTCCTCCAGGGGGGTCCCAATGAGCTCCAGCGGTGGGTCACCGTAGATAAGGGGCAGGTTCTTGCCGGCTTCCAGGTCACTCCTGGGCTTGATCTCCTCTTCCTCAGGCAGCTCCACTTGCTGCCGCTTTACCTTGAGTGCCTCTGCCTCAGCGACGCGCTGCTTGATGGCAGCCAGTGAGGTGGGGGTGAAGGGGCGAAGGTTCTCAGGGCCCGGGATGTGTGGCAGGCCAGCCATCCTCTCATTCTGCTCCCAGGACACCTGTGCCCAGCCTGCTGGGGAGAGGGGGGGCTGAGAAGGCAATGCCAGCTGGTGCCATTTTGGGGCATTTTTGCTCAGCCCTTGAAGCCAGATGATGGCAGGATCTTGGTGGGTTTTTGCAAATGGGTTTATTGCAGAACTATTGAACTTGCAAGAAAGATTATTATGCATGGATCGCTTGCAGATGGAGCACCCTGTGTGCTCCTTCTCCTCCCAGACCCCCATTCAGCCTCTGATCAAAAAGCACCATGAGCTGAGCAGTTGGTGTCCCTGGCACCAGCTGGCTGTTGTTAGACATGCAATTTCACAACCTAGACAGGGTTGTTCAACAAAACAAAACAAAACACCTTTGGCATCAGCGGCACCGCTCTAGCTGTCTCCCCTTTGCAATATGCTGCAAGGTATTGGCAGCTTTCCTCCTGCACCTTGTGTGAGCAACACGCAGTGCTAAAAGCAAAGGGTTCCTCAGCTAGAGGACCTCGGTCCTGCAGGGTCAGTGGTCATTTCACAGCACCCATCCATAGAAAATATGAGTAACTTGCAGTGGTTACTCTGCGGTGCTGGATGGCTCTGCTCCTGAGAGGAAGGGGTTAAAGTCTTATCTTGAGCCAAAAAGCAAGGAATAGAATGGGCCATTTAGGAGAGAGAAGGGTGGCTCCACTGAGCAGCAGAACAACAAAAACGGTTGGAGAGAGCAAAGTGGGGACAAGATGGGTGGTTGCACCCAGAGGAACAGGCTGCCATGCCCTCAGCGAGGCAGAAACATGTGGCAAAGGATTCCTAGACACCAGAAAGGTTCTTGCTTTGAGTCACCTTGCCTCTGCTTTGCCTTGATATCTGTTCAACCCATGAACACCAGCTTGTGCCAGAGATGAGCCAAATACAGAATAACACTCAATCCTGCTTTGCAGGGATACTGGGATATCTGTGCTTCACCCTCCCCAAAATGAACATCCCACTGGCAAGTGGTGACTCCTCCATGCTCCAAAACTTCCTGCGATGCTGCTGAGCACCTGCCCCCAAAAAGCTTTAGGATCAATACTCCTCACAGTCCCAGCCCTGCCATGCTGAGAGCTGGAAACCTTCAGCACTTTGTAATTAAGGAGAACTGAACATTTATAGATAGCCCTGATAGGAAAAGAGACTCTGGGTGCATAACAGTATCGACACATTCCTATGGTGATTATAAAACCAAGTGATAAAGGCAAAGGGAGTTATTGATTTTGAGCAGTGCAGGATAACTGCATTTTAGAAACCACCATGCTCCCTCGCTATCACCACTGAATTGAATCTTGGTGCGCAAAATGGATTTTCTGCTGCCAAGGGCAGGCAATCCCCGCAGCAGCACAGCTTTGTGCGGGTATTACTGCTCACCCCCCATTGCATGCAACCCCAGGGATTAAGCAGGGACTGGCCCCTGGCTGCAACATCTCTTGGGCAGAGAGCACCCTTATCACAGTGTTTGAACAGCCCCTTTGTGGCTCCAGCACCAGGGCTTTGATGCACATTCAAAATGCAGCTGGTAGAGGGATGGGAGCAACTTGCTGCCTTTTGGAATAGGGCAACCTTTAAAAAAAAAAAACAAACAAACAAATGGCAAGAGCACCAGTTTTTGTATTTAAACCTATTTTAGAAGAGGAAGAGTTCTGTCCTTGCTGAACAGGGTTATCTAATAGGATAAACTGAGTCACATCACTGCAAAGTGGAGTCCAGCACTGCTCACAGCCCAGCTTGTGGCCCAAACTGCTGCAAAACAGAGCCTGGAGCAGCTACCCTAGAGGGGCACAGCCCCATCTCACCCCGGGCCTGCTAGACCCCAAAGGTGGCACCTCATCAAAGCAAGCAAAAAGGGAATTTTTGCCGCCACGTGTCTCTGTGAGGGGACTGTTCCCACAGCAGTGGGTCAGCAGGGTACCACCGTTGCTTCTTCTCATCCAGAGTTATTCTGGATTTACACCCATGTCATGCTGTACTTGAGCAGCTCTGGAAACCTGCCCTTTGCATTCCCTTGATACAAGTGGCCTCAAAGCTCAAGCCAAAAGCACAGGGCTGTGTCTGGCTCTATTACCCCAAGTCCCACCAGGGATGCACTGATGCATGTTCAAGCAGGACCCACAGCACCCATGGGGGGGACCAACCTACCTCATCTCCTGGGGACTCTGAGGACTCACAGCAGCTTGTTGGTCTAGGCAGCCTCAATTTCCCTGGAAACAGGGTTTTGCAGAGCTGTTAGGGCAAGCCTGTGTTACAGGCCATGCCAGCACTCTGTAGGGCTCCAGCCCCTTCAGCAGCACACTGCTCTCCAAGACTTTGGTGCATGGGGTGCTGCATGGTCTATGTCTTCCCTGGAGCCTCCTGCTGGGTGCTGCCCCTCCAAACCCCCAGCAATGCCCCATCCCCACTCACTGTGCCCAGCCAGCGGTCCCAGCCAAGGTGGCTGTGCCTCCAGCTGCCACCAGCGATCACTGCAGGAGTCAGGTTTCTGCAGCCCCATGACTCTGCTCATTCCTCCCCCTGGCAGAAGTGAGTGCAGGAGGGGAGCTCAAGCAAGCAGCACCAGCTTTGCTTTCGGCCCATATCTCCTCTTCCTCTTGCTAGGCTGAAGCCATGCTGTGCCATGCTGATCCAGCTGCCAATGGAGCAGCCCCTGGCAGCACCAGGCACAGGGCTGGCAGCCACAGGGGAAGATGCTGGGGGTTGGCAGCACTGCCCAAGGCTAAGCAGGGTGTCCTCAAAAGGGATGTTGCCCTAGGCATGGAAATACTTTGTTGCTTTTGAGGGTCTTTTCCAGCATCTGGTCCTGCTCTGACCACTTTGTGGCCACCCAGAGATAGTGGATGACCCAGGGAGGAAGATCAGGACTTAAGCCTATACCCAGCTCCTGCATACCACAGCCCTGGAGCCATCAGCATCACTGGTTGATCGCTCAAAAGAAAAGGAGCCAAGAGCCAAACACAGACTCTGCAGAGGGCTCAGCCCAACACCCCTCTCCCCCAGTGAGTCCAGTTCTTACACCAGTGTGTGAGGGAGACAGCTGGGTCCCACCACCCCAAGTGAAGCGGCTCACCATGGGACCAGCCACCCTCAGCCATGGGGATGGGGTGAACAATCCCTCTGCTCCCAGCCTGACACATCCTGGCACATTTATAGCAGCTGCTATAAATAACCAAGATCAAACTCTTTGTGCCTCTGATAGGTAAAAGCAGTTTGGGTGCAGCAACAGGTGCTGCCCCAGGCACAAATCATCCCCATTGTCCCATGGGGCTCAACCCCAGCTCTCCCCAGGACCTGGGTCCCCCCAGAGCCCCTTATTAAAGGCAGACTCTTGCCCCATCAGCTTTCCTACTAAGAAATCAGTCAAAATATCTCTACTAAGCTCTGATCTGCTATGTATTGCCTTCTTAAATTTTGGACTCCCACCTAAGCAGGATAACATTTTTATTGTGACGCATTTGAGCTGTTGCTTTTGGACTGCCTGTGTCCAACACCTTGGCACGCCATGGATGAGCATCTCACCTTGCAGTTCAGCGCCAGCAATTACCAGCAGGCAACTGGGAGCAGCTCCCTGCTCAGGAGTGCATGGCCTTCACTTTGATAGAAATTCGGTTTCCTCTGATTTTTGCTACTCTGAGGTCACACAAATGAATCAGCCTCCAAATTAACCTAAGTGGTTTGGAAACTACCAGAGAAGCTGCACAATAGGTTCTGTATAATCAGGACAGACAAAAGGGTGACAGGGTCCTGTCTGAGACTGCTTGGAGAGCCACCCCATCCAGAACTGGCATTTCATCCCTGCACAGAAAACCTCCTGTGGGCTAAGGAAGAGGGGGAGGACTTTCTTGGTGCTGTGTGCAGATGTGTGGCTGTGGGGGACACTGGGTGGCCAGGGACCTCCCCCCATCCTGCTGACCCATGCGGGTGCTGGGCTCAGCCCATCACCCAGGCTCCAGGGCTCTGCTCCTCCCTTCCTAGGACATTGCTCTGGGAGAGTATCTGCAAACCCAGAGTCCCCCAGCCTGGTAAGCAGAGAGAGATGGTCTTGTTCCCCCACCATGCTCAGGGCTGGGTTAACAAAAGACAGCTATGACGGGCATGTCTCAAGTGAAGACACACTGCTCCTGAGAGATCTCAGCTCTACAGATACCCAGAAAATTGCAGACAGCAGTGGGACCTTCCAAGTTTCTGCAGTGTTGCAAGCAGGTCCATCAAACACATCTTGAAGAGCTGCCCTTACCCATCTGTAAATCTGCCCTTCAAGATTCATCCTCTTAACAGGAAACAATCTGGAAAGACCCCAGAAGAGACCAATACAGACACAAGTCAAAGACAGAATACAACCTGAATGGTCATCAGCAAGTGTAAATCAGCATCACTCACCAAGATACAGCAGAGCCAGGTGATGCTCAGCCAAGCATTCACAGTGCACAGCACAGAGGGGAATCTCTGCAGCAGGGTTTAGCATGGAAACAAGGAGCTCATGCACCAAAGCCAGCAAGCAGCCAGCTCTGGGAGAGCTGCTGCCAAGGAGTCCAGAGCTGGCCCACGTGCTTGTAGCTATAAGAAGTTAACACTGGGGGAGATAAGCCAGCACCCAGCAGCTCAAGAGCTCTGGATAGCAGACCCTGTTGCACACACAGCCTAAACCCATCACAGCACACAGAAAGCACAATCCTGTAGCACCCCCTCCTTGCTACCTGCACACCAAATCCTCCTGGGACACACCACTTCCACCCAAAGCAGCACCCAGAGGCTTGACTGCACACAGGACAACCCAACTCTCTCCATCCCTCACTTATTTATCCCTATGAGGACACCCAGGGTGGGGTGGGATGGTGCAATGGGGACCAGCTGGGTCTGCAGGGTTTGGAGATGAGTCACAGCTCAGTGATGGCTTCTCAGTCACATGCATCCCAAGTGCTGCTACAAGCACCATCCATCTTGCTTGCCCAGGAGGACCACCCGGGGCCATGCCATGGGTCTCACTCCCCCAACCCTGCTGCATGCCCCATGAAGCCCCCCATAGCAGGTCCCCTCTCCACCCCTGCATGTGTTAAATAGGTTTTAAAAAGCCAAAATCACATGTGCTAAGAGACCCACTGCCAGGAGAACATGTATTTGGTTCAAACCCGGCCCAAGGGCACAGACACTCAGTGCCGTCAGGATGGCATTTATACATCCATGGAGGACAGGGAGCTTTGTGGGGAGGATTAAATACCACAGTCCTTATACCCTCTGCATTTCCCTTCTCTGTACACCTGACTGCTCACCCCCAGGGGTGGGACCATGGGGGAAAGGAGAAGGAGCAGGGTCAATTCCTGCCACTGCACCCAGCAGGGCAGAGGGACCCCAAACAGCTCCAAACCCCACCGGGTGCAAGCTGTGACACAGGAGGCAATGTCAGCCCTGTGCTGTGGTGGCGGTGCCATCCGCTGCTGTGGGTTTTGTTTGAGCTTCAGGATATTTGTGATTTTTTTTTGTGATGCTTGAGTGTATGGGGTGACGTGGTGTTTTGTTGTAAAGTCTAATGGTTGCAGAAAAAAATCCTTCCAGCATGATCTTAGGGATGTCACAGCTTGAAAAAGTCCTATGGGGTGTTTCTTTCCTACACTATTTTCCCCAGGTTTTAGAAAAAAGTGGGAATATTGAAGAAATCTAATATGAAATGGTTTTTTTCTGCCCACAGATAGCACAGGGGGTGGAGAGATTTGCTTTAAGTCATGCACATGGGTGATTTAATGGCATGCTGAGCAGGGCCTGGAGCTGCATTAGCGTTTCTGAGATTATATGAGTTTCTAGCAGTAACTAGGATAAACACCCTTTGGTGTGCCAGACAAAATTAGCCATTTTATAAACAAGTTTATGTCTCTTTCTGTAACATGATAATGTGCTATTTAAGAGTCTGATGTTTACTATCCCCAGATATATTGTCATCCCTTAATGCTTTGCTGTAACCACATTACAAAGATTATCTGGAAAGATATGTGAAGTCTCCAAAATTTTCTTCTGCAAACAAACGCCTCTCATGATGCTGCCATGGGATGCTGGATCTCCACCATCGCAGTGGTTCTGAGCCCACCACAAACTCGCTGTGTTTTTAGGCTGCCCTGTTTTCAAGGCAGGTGGTACTAAGTTTTCACTAAAAGAAAGTAACACCAATAAAAAAATTAAGAGAGAGTCACCCCATTCCTTTTCCCACTCTATTTTCAAATAGCAGTGGGCTTGGAAGACTTGGAGAGCAAGAAAAAAAAAATTTCTTCATTTTCCAGTATTATCCTTTGAATTCCTGAGTTTTTTAAGTGCTTGCCTGGGTAAGTCCCATGGGCTATGCCGCTCAAACACCAGCCTCTTGCGCGCCAAGCCTGGCGAGCACCACTGGCTCCTGTTAGCAATATGTCCTCCCATGCCGACTCCTGTCACCACTGTGGTTTTTTACCCTCTTCTGGGTGTGTTTTGTTCCTTTGCCTAAAGTGTGGCCCAAGCCAACTGCACCAGCAGGAATGCAGGATGCTTCCAAACAGCATCCGTCATCCCAGGGAGCCAGGTGAAGCTATGCTGCCTGCAGTTCGCCCAATACCGAACAAAAGCGATGGTCTGTTGAAAGCCCTTGGAAAACAATGCCAGAGCAAGCCCAGCACTGGTGGAAGCTTTTCCCCAGCCAGACCAGGGGGACTGGGATGCTGCAGCAAGTTCACACTCTTCAGGTGTCATCATGGTCCCCCAGGTTGGTCCAGACCAGCCAAGGTCACTCACTGCATGTTACCCACAGGTCACCCACAGCAACAATGATGCTGCTATGGTTGTACGGGCCAAATGCAAAAGTGCGTGCTTGATTTTAAGCACACATTGAATGAGTTCACTGCTATGGAATGATGCTGCTCTGCTGCTTTCTGCCTGCTAGACACTGCCTTTCTCGGGCAGACCAAGAGGTCTCAAAACACTCTCCAGCCCCTTTCCTGGCGGCAGCCAACCACCCCCTGCCTTACAATGCACTTTGGGACAAGGACACCTGTGAGCCGAGCACTGTGCCGGCACTTGGGGATTTACACTGAGGAGGAGAAGGATGTGATGCACAATCCCGTGTTTCAAAGTGCGTTGCAGCAGCACCTTCAGCAGGGCCCCAGCTGTGATGGGTACTCTGCACATACCAAACAAGATGCTGCTCCCTGGCCCTAGCCCCTTGCAAAGACACAGCCGAGCCTGTGTCATCGCTGGCTTCCTTTGGAGAGCCAAATCCTTACTGCTGAACATCCTAAGGGGGCACCAGCCTCCCCCTGGGACATAAACTGCTAACCCCTCAAAAACACATGCCCTGCAGAGGTGCCTTCACTCCTGCCACCAGCATCATAAGTCGTGTGGAAATTAATTTCATGCAATTCACTGATTGTTATTGTCCTGAATTTACTTGAACTCTGGCACTTCAGTGCCTATTTGCCCACAGCCCTACCAAGGGTACTTCGATGTGCTTGAAGGCGGGGGTGGCATACATAGGCTGGAAGCTGTGAAGTCCTCAGATACTCTCCCAGGCCACAGATGGAAATAGGAGGTTGCAACATCCTGCAGCAACGTGCTAACCCCCTCCTGCCTGGAGCTGAGGGATGCAGTGGCGGGGNCCCCACCTCCTTTCCATCCTGCTGTCCCTACTGACCCCCAGGAGGGGATTGCTGGAAAGGGGACACCAGGGCAAATGGATGCTTGGGTTTATTTTGGGGGGTTTTGGCCATGGTGGAGGCTCAAGCAGGCGGGGAAGTGTTAAAGCGGGAACCCTGCGCTTGCCCACTGCCCACTGCCTGCACTCGGGTGTCATCCAAAGCTCCTGTTCCTCCCTGCCAGCAGCTCTCATGTCAGGCTTGGAAAAGATCTGAGCAGTCCTGCAAAGGCAGCAAGGGGATAGCATGGGGGGGAGGGAGGATGGCGTGGGGCCATAATGAGCTGCTATCCCCCACGGGGTCCCCCAGACTCAGAGGAAGTTGGGTACAGTGATGCAGCCGCCTCCAAGGGATGCCAGGAGAGATGCGTCCCTACTGGCTCCCAGAGGGATCACCAACGAGCAGCGCTGGGAGCAGGTCCCAGACCTGATGCTCCCATGGGATTGGCAATATCGAGGCTCTTGCAGCATCCCAGGGTGGGAGGATGCCCATTTTCCCATAGCAGCCATATCAGACACCCTGCAAACCATGACCAACATGGGTCATCTGCAGCCATCACAGCCCTCCTCATGCCCAGCTCCAGGCGCTGAGCCCCACACCTCCACTCTTGCCCTCCAGCTCCTGAGTGATTTCATTCAAATCCACTTGGATCTGGAGACGGGGGACTCGAAGCTGACATGTTCCCAAGGGCTGTATAAATAACCAAACAGGGAGGGAGGCATCTGGACAGACAGACAGGCACAGAGACTGAGCACCCTTCCCGGCATCTCCGGAGCTATAGCTGGGATCTTTGCGCTCATAACTCCCCAAAGCATCCACCATGCTCTCCCCCTTCCTCCCCTCCATGTAAATGACCTCATTAGTCCGACCTGCCAAACACAGATACGATGCTGGACGGCTCGTCATTACCTGCTGCCGCTTGCTTTCCTACCCCCAAATCCAGCAAGTTCCACCAAATGAAGTTGGAGCTGCCTGAGTGGCTCCACAGGGCCCTTTTGCCCTGACTGATGGTCACCAGACCCTCTGCACACACCGGAAAATAGAAAATGTTATTTAAACATTAGCACAGCCAAGTCAAGACAAGACTCTGTGTTCTTTAGCCAGTTCCTATAAATATGCCCTTTCCCCCCGAACCATTGTAACACCAGGCATTTTCCTAGCAAGGACTAGAGGAGGCAGCTCCAGCGCTCACAGCATCAATCCGTCAGCTACATGTGCAGGATCTCCCCTGTATAACAGGACAGATTGGGGTGTCCCACTGTCCCCAAGGTTTTATGGAATTGTTGCCCCTTGTCGACATCTGCTGTTAAATCTTTTGCAGTGTGTTTTGCTCGCTGCATGCCCAGGCTGATCCCTCGCATCTCTGTCAGCAGTGGTGTAGGCAGGGGAAGAAATGCTTGTGCTTATCTGCAAACTTCACTCTGCAACTCAGCACCGGCTCTGGGGAGCAAGAGAGTAGCAATGCAGGATCTGGCTGAGGGGGATGGTTGCTGTTGCAAGGGATGGGGTGACCGGTGTGGCTGATTGCCTGTGGATAAATCCCGAAATGGCACTGGGGGTGCAAAGTGGTCCCTGCACGCACAGTGAGTGATGGGAGCTTTGCACAGCCCTGTGCACCCACTATAGGCATGTGAGGGGATTCAGCACCCAAAAAAAGAGCCAAATCCCACCCTGGCACTGCCTGTTTCTCCACTGCCCATGGGGGATCCAAGCCCTGAACCTCACATTGGGCTCACCCTGCCTCCCTGGCACCCCAAAGCTGTTGACTGTGTGTGTGCACCCCACAGCCCCTGTGTGTGAATGGGGAAATGACGGCCTCCCACCTCCATGTCCCCTCACCCTGTCACTGCTGTTTCAGCACAGAAGAGGGGCCCCACCTCCTCCCCCTCTCCCCATGGGGGTCCCTCCCTGCTCCCCCGCAGGGGACAGGGGCTCTGCGGGGACAAGCGCCTTCTTGAAAGGAGACACTGTGAAGCCACCCTGCAGACCTTTCCTGCAACCTTGGCTTGGCCAAGCTGAGGTTTATATTTAGATCTCCAGAAGGAGAAGCCAGGAGAAAGGCAACTTGTGCCTTTTAAGCCCTGCCTGTAGCTCCCTTCCTCCGGGTGGGAAGGTGGCTCAGAAACTGGTTGCCTGTCACATCCCCTGCCGTCGCCTCTCATCCCAGCAGCAGGTCCATGGCCACCGAGGGTCCAGTGGCTGCTGGCACCTGCGTCCCCGCACCCCGCCTGTGCCTTTGCAGGGACTTTCTCCCTCCGTCCTAGGCTGTTTTCCATGCAGGGGAGTCTGGCAGGTGCCTACAGCCCTAAACACCACACCAGCGACTGTGGGGGCTGTCCTGCTCCCATCCACCTCTGGCGCTCGGACGGCGAAGCCCCTGGCATTTCTTGCACAGCTCTGGGCACAGCAAGAATGACAAACCCAGGGACATCCAAGACCCCGTGGACCCTGCCCAGGGGCCTGATATCAGCCCAGGGCTGAACCCAGTACTTACTGTTGGGTGGAGAGAGCAAAATCCCAAGGAGAGACCTTTTAGGGCCAGAATTTCCCTCTCCTTCAACTCCTGGAGGCTTTGGCTCAGTGAGTGCCTGTTGGCAGAGCAGCTGCTGCTGCTGTCAGATGGTCATGAGTGAAACCTGAGGACTTGCAGGGTCCTTCAGGTAGCCTCGGCCCCGTCTCAGCTGTGGCATTCGTCCCCCGCTGCGCCAATCATGGGGCTGGCGGTGCCTGCAACCCCCACGGCCGCATGGCCCAGTGCTCCCAGGGTCCTGCGTGCACGGCCCCCCCCTGCACTGTGGCCACCCTGGCCATGCTCTGAGCCCAGGGACGCAGCCGCCTGGGGCGATCATGGCAGTGGAGGAGGGTGTCCCAGATGCTGAGGTGGCTTTGGGCTGGCTTTGGCACCAAATGGGACATGGGGAGGTGGAGGGGAGGTGGGAAGGGACCCTGGCCAGCACCTCCCCATCTATATCTCCCAGAAATGACATGCAATTGGAAAGAGCAGTGAGACAACTGCAAGGGTGGGGGGTGGGGGGAGTCGGTGCCAACCCCGCTGCCAACGTCATCTCCAAGCCAGTGGCTCTTTGGGAGTGTTATTCCTGTCATGCAGCACCCAGCACCGGCTGTGGCTCCTGCTTTTGCTTGCAAGTGAGGGGTGTCTGTCATTTCTGCTTCGTTCCCCCCTGCCCGCCCTCAGCTGCTGTCTAATTTTGCACCAGCACCACGTTTCTTTGCACACCAGGAGCATCTGATGGCTGGGATGACCAGCAGCTGTGCAGGGTCACCCTGCTTCGTCACTGGCATGCCTCACCCCATGTCCCTTGCCATGCACCCTGCCCTGGGGGATCCCTGTGGGTCTAAGCCAGACCAGGGTGGCACAGGATGGTGCAAAAGGGAGGCTTGCAGAGTGGTTGCCTCCCCTCTTTTCCTTCCTGATGGGGCCTTTGGATGCTCTTTGCATGCCCATGTAGTTGTATGGGTCTGTAAGGTGCACAGAGGGCACCCAGGGCTAGGAGGAGAGGGTGGAGGTGTGCCCAGCTTGCAGGGCTCACTCCTTTTGGGGTGCACAAGGCTGCGTTGGGAGTGGACCAACCACCCCAGCACACAGCCTGGTCAGAGGGGACTCATATCTACAACACTGCTGGCTCTGTGCAACATTTCTGCTGCTCATCTGGTCCCAAAATACCCTGTAGCAACTTTCCCATGTTGGCGTGGGCTTTATTGGAGCTGAAGCGCCTGCCCTCCCCAGCCTGGCATCCCTCACTGGAACATTCCCATGGCAATTTGCCTTTCCCTGCCTCCAGCCCCTCACCCGTGGGGCTCCTTGTGCTCGCTGGTATTCCATGCAATCAATAAAAACAGGGCCAAGACTGTAGACCTGAGCACCCAGGGAGCTGGGAAGTGAAGTTCCTTGGCTTGATTCTGCTTTTCACTCAATAATTTTCCTTTTCTGTTCAAGATTATGTAAATAAGGCAGCCCAGGAGACCAGGTTCAGCTCTTGGGGGAGAGGTCATGCAGCATGGGACAGAGGATTAGCTCTGCGCAGAAGATGCTGAAAGTGTGCCATAACACTGATTTTTTTTCAACTAAAAAACAACCCCAGGGCTCTTTTTGCTGACTTGGACCCCAGGCCGGGCTCAGAGCAGCTGAAGCCAAGGGAAGGAGGGAGTGAAGAGCCCCACATTAGCTCCCAGGGGATTGCTACAACCAGGGCAGAGAGCACCGGGAGCCCATCGGGAGCTCAGCAGCAAAGCAACAGCCTGTACCCATGGGAAAAGAGCATTCCCCGTGCATCCAGCAGTTAGTGGTTTTGGCTGGTGAGGAAGGCAGGGACAGGGATGTCCTCCTGCTGTGCCTGTGGGGACTTTCCACTTGCTCCATTGGTCACAGCAGGAAATTCAGGGGATGCTCGGCAGGTCCCATCAGCTGCCAGCTGCCCCAAACCCAGCCTTGTCACTGCTGGGAAGCCTATGCAAGCTGCACTGGTCTTTTTTTGCTTTGCCTATAGCCTACAGCAAACCTGGGGTGAGGCATGTGAGGGTGGAAACCCCAGGACATGGCTCCTGCCCTTCTGGAAGCCAGGGGCACCCCTAGGTGCCCAGCTGGGCACTGGACAGGCACGAGGGCACAGCTCTGCCTGCAAAACCAGCTAAATCCGAACCAGAATGGCAGCTTGGGGTGCCCAGGGGTACTTGCAACACTAATTTGGGTGCGAAAACCAAACCATGTCCTGGGGTGCCAGGGTGGGATAAGGGCAACGCTAGGCACAGCCTGTGGGACCCTGGGGTGTTTGAGGTGCCTTCGCTTGCACTTTCCCCCAAAGCTGCCAGTGCTGGATGCATCCTGACCCTCCTGCTCTGCCAGGCACTTGCCCTGCTGTGGGGCTGGCTGCATCCATGGCAGCTCTGTGGGGCCAAGCTCTGGTGGAGTCAGAGCTGCCTGCACAGAGCAGGGTGGAAACAAGCTGCCCCAGCGAGCCGGGGCATGGGGAAGGGACATTTGCAGTGTGAACTCCCCAAGCCACAGAGCCGGGGACATCCCGGAGCAGTGGGTGCAAGCACAGGCATCGGGGCACCCTCAACACCCAAGCAGCGTGGCCTGGACGCCCCCGGTGGAGCAGGGGATGCAGGCAGGGAAAGAAGCAACAGGCAACAGCTCTCCCAGCCCTGAGCCTTATTCCCATCCCCATTGCTGATTAACCCTCACCTGGCCAGGGCTGCCGAGGGGGACCCTGGGGGCTCCCAGCTCTTGCTGGAGCCTTGGGACACGTGCAGGGCTGCGTGCACACTCCCCCGAAGCAGCGTGGCCCCCTTACCTTACTCCCTGGGTGCTCTCAGGAGCCCGGGTAGTCATTGGGTGCTGGCACCCAGGGCCAGAAGCCAGCAGCCCTCAGGACGTGCCGGGGTCCCTCCACGCCGGCTGAGCCTGTGTCCAGGGCGGTCTGCGTGGGGACCCTGTGCGCGCCAGGGCTGACACCTCGGATCCGATGTCAGTGCCCAAGGCGGTGCTGCAGGGCCACACTGCCACCCACCGGCTCCAGGCAAAACACCCCCCCCTTCCCCTGGACACCCCTCTGCCCGAGGGGAGGACAAGGGACCCCCAGGACAGGTTGGGGATGCCGGGCTACTCTGGTACCCTGGGTCATGCCGGAGGGGAGACAGGGAAAACCTGGCCCTGCTCTGCCTAGGCTCAGCTATCCCAAATATGCGGCTGTAGGGCTCAGTCCAGGCTAGAGATGCAGCAAACCCTTCTGAAAACCTTTCCTGCAGACTGAAGGTGATGTGCGGTCCACATGGTGGTGGCACATCAGTCCTCCTGCAGCCATGGTGGGCTCCTAACCTTTGCAGGCTCTGCCATGTACCATGGAGGCCATGGGGTTGAAGCCCAGCAAACCCCAGCAGGTCATTTGGGGTGCAGGTTTAGCACCCAGAAAGGCCCATTTGCAGCTGAAAATACATGCAAAACCCAGTGCTTTTCAAAGCTTTATGGCAACTGTGATATTCCCACCGAGCATCCCCAGCCCTGGTGCAATCTGCTGCTGCTCTCTGCCTCACATCCCTGCTGAAACAGCATCTTCCTTGCTAATGATGGAGAAAGATATTTATTCACCTGTGGTCTCTTCATGGCTGCAGGCAGGCATTTATTTGACAGCTGCCATGCTCCTCTGGAGGCTTCCTGGCTGGTGACACAGGATGTTGCTGGCCCAGGGGGTTGTCGAACAGAGCATCTTCCATCTCACCTCAAATCAAGTCTGGGGCTCTGTTTCCCTTTCAACGCCTCTTTGTGAGACCAGACAGGATCTCTAGAGATCCTGCAGTCTGGAAAAGGGCCAGCACATGGGTTTTATTTAAGGGAGGACATGTGGCTACATGGAGAAATTAGAACTCAGGAAGTGTGAGAAGCTCTGCTGAGATTGGGTGGCTTGGGTCTTGGGAACATGGTGCAGCTGGGAGAGGCCAGGAGGTTTGGGAAAAGGGAATCTGAGGCCTTCCTCAGTCCTGGAGACAGTGTTTGCCAAGGCAGGACCTCAGCCCAGGCAGGTTGAAGGATGCTCATGGGGGCAAACGGGGCCAGGCTGCAGCGTGGTGATGGCGGCAGCTCCGACCCAGAGGGGAAACAGCACCCCAGCACCTCTGGGACAGACTGTGATGCATCCAGCTTGTGCTCTTCCTCACCTTCCTCCTCCACCCCCTCTCCATGGCCATGCCCAAAGCCTGGCTGCTTCACTAGGCAGAGAAAAAGCAGGTATTTCTCCCCCAGGGAATATTTCCAGGCATTACAGATACTGGCAGGGTTTTCACTCCCTAGCAAGCCTGGTACCAAGTTACCTGGGTTTGTAGAGCAAACCAAATCTCTGAAAAGCGATGCTGAATTTCAAACCAAGATTTTATTGGCAAAAACCTCGCTAGTTCCAGGCAAATGAGTCCCCAATGAAGACGGGTGATTCTTACTGCTTGCAAACTGTCCCATCCCTCTGGTACAAAGCCTCTGGGAGAGGTGCAGAGCCTCTACGAGTTCGCATGGCAAGGATGATGGACTGTCCTCCCCAGCACCAAGCACAGCTGAAGCAATGGGCAGCAAGAAAGGGAAATATTTTGGAAAGCAGGGGAGGATCTGAGTCATGGGACCATCAAGAGTTTCACAGAGAGCTGTCAGTTTTTGCCTGTCTCTGTATTTGCTTCTCCCACCCTCAGAATGGCTCCTGGGGGCTGTGTCTAGGCATCTTCCCATAAGGGAAATGGTTTTGTAAACCAAAGAAGGAGGGAAAAAAACCCTCAGCATTGGGACCACTTCAGTTTTCATTCCAGTGCCAAATGAAAAATGCCAGATGTCCTTTGTGAAATGATATTTGTGTTTCCTATCCAGTCCTGGGGCAGAAAAGGTGGAGAAGCTCTTTCCCCTTTGCCTAAAACACTGACTAAACCATGAAGGGAGCTTTGGGTGGGTGAGACACCATCATGGATCCACAAGAGCTGCCAGCACCCGAGCAGGCAGAACCTTTTCCAACAGCCCTTCATACCAGCCTCTGAGGATGCCAGACCCAGAACCTACAAAATCCTTTTTATTGTGTTTCTGGGACCATAGCTGTGGAGCTGCACCACCACCACCATCCTCGGGGAACTGTTTCCCTCTTAAATGCTGTCCTTGTCATGCTGTGAAGTCTTGGGTTGCCAGGTTGAAGACATTGCTCTCCATGGATGACTGCCACTTGCCCCAGTTCCTCTTGATCTCAGCCTGGACCTGAACCGACACCATGGACCAGTGCTGGCACCCAGGGGCGCCTGCCAGCACCCACTGGAGGGGCAGGAGCTGCATCCTGTGCTCAACAGGGGATTTGGGGTGCAAGAGAGTGGGGAACCCCAAGCATAGCTTCATGTCCACGTTTGCACACATGCATGGCTGTGTGCATGCAATTCTCATTGGGGTGCACCCTTGGGGGTGTCTGTGTGCCCACATGTGTGGCTGTGGTGCCCAGGGAGTTGGTGCTGGGGGGTCCAAACCACTCTTTTCACGACATTAAGCGGTCCAAACCACGCATTTCATGAGAAACACTCACCTCCCCATTCAGGAAGCAGTACAGCAGAGCCACCAGGAACCCCTGAAAAGGACAGAAAGAGCAAAATTCACCTGAGGAAAGGGGCTGAACCCCTCCGTGCTCATCTGCTGCCTGCATTTAGGACCCTCCCACACCCTTTACCCCATCGCATGGGCAGTAGAGGTATGGGATCAGTGCAAATTGTTCAGCAGACCACAACCCTTGTGCTTTGTCTCCGGTGTTTGAGGGGTGCCTGGGACATAGTCCTCTCCCAAAAGAGTGCAAAGCCCCAGCAGCACATCCCAGGGTCTCCAGGTGTGATCTTGGGATGGGACAGGATGGGTACATGGGGATTTTGCCTACTCATCTACCCCAGTCTGTACCTGGTAGGAGCCAAGGACCAGCTCGAAGTACAGCCGGGCATCCACACCGATGTGCTCAGGGAAGAGCGCGAACACCACGTAGTGTACCCCAAAGAGGGGGATGAGGAGCAGCGTGGACTTCGTCAGTCTCCTGCGGAGAGTGGTGGCATGAGCGGGGGCCTGGGTGCAGGCGATGGTCCTGCTGCCCTGCAAGACAAGCCCTTCCCAAGAGCTTGGTCTTAACCCAAAATAGGTTTTCCATGAAAGGCAGGTCTTGGAGGCTCCAAGGATGTCCTCCTCTGTGCTTCTCCAGGGAAGGGTCTCTGCTGCCCCGGGTACCCCCAGAAACTGGGGTGAGGGGAGCTCCCCCTTGCCTGAGCTAGACCTTACATGTACTGCTGCTTGTAGTTTTTGCTGATGTCCGGGGACCGGATCTTCTGTGCTAACATCCTGGTGACATTGAGGAAGATAAGAAAGTTCACCTGCCATGGGAAGCCATGTCTCAGGCTCTGTACAGACCCCTGGTTGGGTCCCCCCTGTCCAGAGGGACCCCAGCTCTGGGCTGCGTTGCTCAGGGGACATACTCACAAATATGGCCAGGAGGATGGGAGCCTTGATCACCCACCAGTACAGACTGGTGTAGTCGTCCCAGCACCTATAGGAGAGGTGAAATGGCTCTGCCACCCACTTGCACTCTTTTAGCCCAGGTCCTGCCCGGCCACCCGCCCCAGCCCCCTGCCCCATTTGCACAGCATCTCTTGCAATGGGGCCCTGCCATAGCAAGGGACTCTTTGGGCCCCACCAGAAAATAGAAATCACATTAAAATAAAGTGCTGCCCCACTTCTCCCCTCCTAAGCCTCCCATGCAAGAGATTTGTCCCCTGGGACATGCATGGGGCACATGTGGCCAAGCTGGCCTGGGGAAAGACAAGGGGTGGCTGCTCTTACCCATTGTTGTCATACTGCAGCCTGGTGACCACCCACACGCAGACTGTAAGCATGGGGACACCTGCAATGACAGGACCCAGCCAGGGATGCACAGTCACCCCAGGTCTCTGGGGAGCCCCCATACCTCCCCTCCATCCCTTGTCCCCAAAACCACATGCCTGGGTCAGGTCTGGGGCTCTGGAGGTGGCAGGAAGGTGACAGCCTTTCCCCCTTCTCCAGGTTTTAAAAGGAGATGGTGCCCACTGAAGGTGATGTGCCTGCTTGTGTGTCACCTCCTGACCATCCTCCTGCCCCTCTATGTACTCTTACATCTAACCTGGGCAGCCAGGATGGGTGTTTCCAGCCCCAGATGGATGTGGGAAGAAGGAAGGACCTGTCTCTCTCCCATCCTGACCATGTTCAGGATGGGTTGGCAGCAGATGCTGCAAAGGAACTTTCGTCGTTGTTAGCAAGCATTTTCCCCTTTGAGTAATTTTGCACACATGCCACGAGGGCAAGGATCAGGCCATGCTGCCCAACCAGCTCCATGATGCCGTGCAGAGAGATCCTGGGGCAGAGGTACATGCTAACAACAGCTATGGGGAGCACCAGGCAGCCAGGCAGATTTCAGAGCAGCAATCCGTGGAAGTGGTGCCTACCCCCAGTCTGTGTCAATGGGACCTCACTGGAGGGGGCTGATGTGTCGGAGGACCCTGCACTCACCCCAGCCGATGAGGATGTACCACCAGATGTACCTCTTGTCGGAGGTGAAGGTAAGCAGCAGCAGGGTCTGCAGGTACATGCCCTCCACCAACAGCCAGTAGAAGTTGGCCAGGACTGAGTACTGGAAGAAGGCAATGGCTGCTTTGCAGTTCACCTGTGAGGATGAGGAGGGGGAAAGGCTCAGCAGTGCTGGCTGGCATCAGACCCTGTCCTGGGGGCACAGAGGATGGTCCACCTCCCTGTCCATACACTCGAGGAGACCTGAGATGGTCTTTCAGTGCAGCCCCAGGGATGCTGCACCAGTCCTGCATGTCACCTGGAGCATTCTCTGCTCTGCCTGCACAGCATGGGCAGATGACAGCAGGCTTTTATTGCAGGACCTTTAGAAACCTGTGTCTGCTGGCGTCCACAGTGTTGTGTCTGGGCTGCATGCGGGGGTTTCTACTGACAACCCCAAATCTGCGCATCCAGCAGTGCAAGGTCTGTTTGCTTGTACATGGTGCTGCTGGGGTTGTGCAGAGGTTTAGCCCTACTGGGAGACTGTCTCTGAGACCAGGGAGAGCTTTGAGGGCAGAACATGCTCTCTGCAGACAGGGCCCATGCAGAGATGCTGTCGTGAACCTCCTGAAGTCCACCCAAGCCAGCCTTTCCTCCCCAGGTTCACAGCCTCTCTCTCCCTCCTCATTGCAGTGCTAAATCTGCTGCAAATTCAGCTAGACCCCTCCAGATCAGCACATGGTGCCTGCTCCTGCACCATGCCGGGGCTCAGCAACTTACCGTTGACATCGTGCAGTGGTCGACGGACTCATCTGAGAAAAGGACGGCATCCTTGATGAACACGGCAGCCCCGCGCAGTATGAAGGAGGTGAAGAAGTGGATGTGGATGGAGTTCCTGGTGCAGTGCAGCTTCCTACAGGAGAAAGAGATGTTCTGTGCTGAGAGAGGAGAAGAGAGAGCAGATGGGCAGAGAAGTTTCTCTTTCAGGAGCCGCTTCCCTGGGTGGACCCCAGCCCAGGAGACCATGTGTTGGTGATGGTCAAGCATGAAGCCCTGGAGGATGTTTTCTTGCTCTGAAATCATGAAGGGCAGGGTTGTGCTGTGCTCGAGGCTGCTGCCTGGGGACAAGGTGTGCTGGGGAACATCCTCTAGTCACCTCCAGAGAGCATTCTTCTGCAGCACAGTGAGGTCTGCAAAAACAAAGCTTGAAAGGGCAACCTGAGGGTTTAAAGTCTGTGTGTCGGCAGGAAAGGACAATGCTGCAGTTAGTCTCATGCCTCCCTGGTTATCTGCATTGGCAGGGATGGATCCTGGCTGCTCTGGGAGGGGATTTACCCTGCTCATGATTTACCCTGCTTTCCTCCAGCTGCAGCCCACGGAGCAGCCAGCACCAAGCCCTACCTGAAGCAGGAGAAGATGCCAATGGCCAAGAACAGGGCTGCCAGGGACGTGGAGTAGCCGCAGGTGTAAAGCACCTTCATGGTGACAAAATAGCCTTTCTGGAAGGGAAAGCACCAGCGGAGTGAGGCAGCATGGGCTGGGAGGTGCTGGTCTGCAATGGGCAGGGAGGTGACAGGGCAATGCCCCAGCCCTTGCCCAGGCTGGGCTTGTGCCCAGCCAAGCTCAGAACCCTCCAGACAGCCCAGCAACAAGGATGAGGCCAACAAGATATCCCCAAGACCATCTTCATGTTTCATTGCCCAACGGCATGGGTCAACGGGGGGTAGGGTGATGCTAGGGAGGGTGCCCCATGGCCCCGGGGGACCCACTTGCCTTGGCCTCAGTGTCATTATTGCTGCCAATGGCCTCCAGCTCGCAGGCGTTGTAGTAGGGAGGGCTGGGGAAGCTCCATCCCGACTCGGTGCAGTTCCTCCAGATCAGCACTGCAGCAACAAGAAGGGATCTCATGAAAGCCACAGGCATCGCCTCTGCTTCAGCACCCCCAAAATGTTGAGCCTGGCGATGGCACCCTGTTCTCTGGGATGGTGCCTAAATCCCAGCACCAGCATCCCAGCTGTTACAGCAGCATGGTACCTGAATGGCCTGGCTGCCCCAGCCCTCCCATGCAGATCACATCTCTGCCCTCCAGTGCTGTGCCTGGAGATGCCAGGACATCACAGGCAGGATGTGAAAGCAAGCATGAATCCCTACAGTGGGAGGGAATTAAGGCTAAAAGGGGGCTCTCTCATCCTGTGAGGGCTTCATCAAGCCTCTCCTGAGCTGTTTCTGCCCTAAAACAAGCATTTACCAACCTTCCATCACCTTTTCAATTACACCCAGCCGACAAAGCACTCAGATGCCATGGGGGCCAGTCAGGTGCTCTTCTTCACACTCCACTGCATCCACGGTGGATGAAGGCAGTGGCTTCCCCGGCAGCGTCACCCACCCCAGGAGAGCACCCAGCCTTGAAATAATAATGATCTTATGCTGCGTTTTTCATCTGTGTGGCTTGGAGTGGTGTCAAGCAGGTCAGGAGCATTAGGCTGGTGTGTGGATGGGGAAAGGAGGACACTGAGCATCTAGGGGACTGTCCTGGTGTCACCCAGTTGGAGGATGAGGTCCCCAAGACCTCTACCCACAGGGGATGCTTGGTACTGGATGATGCAAGAGTTTGGGGACTTTCCCAGCGTGACAGCACCCTGCATCTCTGCTTTTGCCCATCCCCTGCTTGGGTTGCAATATATGCCAAGCTTTTGGACGGGGCAGGAGCTGTAGGACCACAGGGGATGGGCTGGGGTGGCACAAAGATCCCAGGCAGGCAGAGATGGGTGCAGCTCAGCCCTCAGTCCCCGGGGATGAGTGGCCTGGGCTGGATTCAGAGCACTGCACCTTTGGACTTCTTGAAGACATGGAGGATGTCAGGGCAGGCGACAGCTCGGGACTGGCCGATGGGCAGGGTTGACCAGCAGCTCACTCCATCCCACTCGGTCAGGCAGCCTGGGGAGGGATGGGATGGTTAGGGCCACTGGGAAGGGATGTGTTGGGGACACACAGAGCCCCCTGGTCCCCAGCATAGCCCACAGCAGGCATGGCTGCGCAGATGTAACAGGATAGTGGAGAGCGGCCCGTCATCACCTGATCTAGAGGGCCATGCCGTACCCCCTCAGGAATTAGGAGCATCTTGGCTCTGGTTCTGGGAACGATATCTCCCAGCACTGAGATCTCCTTTTAGCTCCATGGCAAGACAGGACCTGGTATTTCCTGGGGCTGCATCAGACCCAGAGCTCCTGCGGGAAGGCCCTGGGGGATGAGGGTGTGGGAAAGTCTGGGACTTTCCTGGTGGCATCTAAAATAATGCAGGTTTATACTGGATTTCTGCACCCAGCAGCCATGGTGGCCCAGCTTGGGACATTTCTCCAGCCTGAAGGAGGAGGACAGGAGAAAGCACTGCAAGACTTGCTGGAGAGCAACTAGCTTAACGTGTTTTGCTTCTCTCTCTATCACTAAATTTTGTCTTTAAATGACTCTCCAATTGCCTTGGAAATGAGCATGGCCGAGCAGACACGGGGCCTTGAAGAATTAGCACTGCAGCACACCGGGATGAGACATAGACATCACACTTCCAGGACAGTTGTCCTCCTTGCACATATACATTATTAACCTTGTAAATACACTTTATTAACCTGGAGCCACATCTATTCCCAGCCAGGGAATGTGCACTCAGACAAGTCTAGTTTTCTCTGATTTCAGCAAAACAGTCTGTAGGTATCTGGCCAGGCTCAGAGGGATTTGCAGGACTGTCATTACAACGCCAAGGTACATCTTAATTTTTGCTCTGGAGGATAGGTGAACCGAGCACAGCTTTTGGGACTGTCACTGAGAACAGTTGCTTCATTTCTTGGAGTCTGAGCAAAATATCTGGATGTGTCTGTATGGCAGAGTCAGCCTGCTGTATATAAATGCATCTCTTGCTGTATGAATGAGCTATTCCAGCACAATGAGTACTGTGGGACCACTTGGTTGGGAGACAGAGGAGCAGCCCATGGCACAGGGATTGAGCTGGGATTCATGCAGCTCTGCAGTGCAATCCCAGGGAATAAAGTCATCCCTCCATTCAGATGGGGAGAAAAGGTTTAAGTCCCCTTTCTCACTCTGTTTCCCTCTCCCAGGCTGCTGCAGCAGCTAAAAACCCCTAATTTCTTAGAGGTGTGCAAAATGGGGACAACCCTCTCATGGAGAAGAGGTGATGGAGACAACTTTGGGGGGGGGGGACAAGGCAAAAAAACATGAGCAAAGGAACTGGCAATGTGTCTCATTGCCCACCTTGCAGGCAGGAGCTGTTTCTTCAGTGTCCCTCCATTGTTGGTCCCCATGGGCCACCACATCCTCACGCTGTCCCCTGTCCCTGGGCTCGAGATGGTGTAGCCCAGCAGCCCGAGGTGTTTGGTTTGGATTGACCCAAAGCAACCTGCTTTATTCCAATTTTCCCAGCAGAGGGCTGAAACATCCCCAAGATCAACATTATCCTCATGACATTCTCCTTGACATTGCCGAAAAGAGCATTTTTTCCCTCAAAATGCAGTTTGATGGGAAGTTCCTGCTCAGCATTTCTACTGGTTAATTATATGCAGACCTGCCAGGGCTGCCTCCCTATTTCTTGTTGCTCTAACTGGTACCTGAAGACCTCCAAAAGAGATCATTTGACCCTCACCAGTAGGTTATTTCTTCCCAGCTATTTCAGAGCAGTAAATGCTGCGAGCACCGGAGCAGACTTTGAAGAAAAAGCACTGCAAACATGATCTCTAGCCAGTTTTAGGGCCCCATGGGGGGTTCCCCAGCAGGATGCTGAAGCCTGAGGTCCCTGTCCTGTTCCTTCACGCTATATTGCCACCATGTCCAGGGCATCTGAGCCTTCCCCTCCATTGTCACTTTGTGCCATGCTCTCCACAGGACCCTTCCCAGGCTGGCACAAGGAAGCAAGGGGGAAGGGATAAATTGAGTTCAGGTGGGCAGTGGAGGCAGCAGTCAAGCAGGAAACTTGGGATTAAATACTGATTTTAATTATGCACTGATGCTTCTTGGTTATTTTCCTAGAGTGAGATTCCTTCCCCCTGGCGTGATCTGGGCTGAAAAATGGATCCTTTCCAATCAACTTGGCTTTTCTCTGCTAAGCTGGCTGATACGTTATATCTCTGCACAGTTACTTAAGCAATTATGCACCTTAACATGCATTTATTGAGATGCTTAATTTTTACATTTGTATTAGATGAAACCCATTGAATGACGCGTATCTTATTCACTAGGTGATAATTTTTACCCAGAATTTGAGCCAAGCTGCTTTTGGATGGAAATTGAAATGCAGTTAAAAAAAAATGTACAAAAGCAGCACTTTAAAACTGTTTTTCAATTAGTTAATTGCTTTAAAAGTCCCAGATATGTAAAAATTAAGTTGCTCAAAACATGTTTAGCATTAAAACTAACTGAATTAGGAAGGCAAGAAGGCATGAAGTGGTGACATGCACTGTGCTCATGCTGATGGCCAGGGCTCTGCACTGCCCGTGCCTGCAGCCCTGCCTGGCCCTGGAGCATCGGTGCAGGGAGGACGGGAGTGGAGCAGGAGGCTCTGCTTGGGGCATGGACCACACCGTCATTGCCACATGCCATGAATCTGGGGGGACGCAGCCCCTGTGGTTGTTTGCATCCCTCAGCCCACCTGTACCTGCTGGCTGCAATCTCAGCCCCCCTCCTCTCCCTGCAGCAGCATCTTTTGGGGCTCTCCAGGGATGCTCCTTAGCCTTTGCCTTGGTGCTACTCTCCATTTTCTTGAAAATACCTGCTTTTCTGCATCCATGTGCGCTCTGCAACCCCCGCACCATGGATCATCCTCCAAAGACCCCCTTAGCAAAAACTCCCTCTCCTCCTGAGGGAGATAAGCCCTGTGCATGATTGGCAGTTTGCACTCACCTTGCTGCCTGGGGGGGCCTGGCGTTTGGCTTTCACTCCTGATAATCTCCAGACATTCAGCTTCTTGCTCTTGGAAATAGAGGACGACGGAGCAGTCAGGATGTGTTGCTTGCACCTTGGGAGGGGGGGAAAGGGCAGACAGTAGGATGCCAGGCATTAAAAGACCTAAGCAGGCAGGGTACCAGCCAATATTCACTATTTCTGCTGCAGCTAGCCCCAGGAGAGCCTATTTACGTAACTGTGCTTTTGGACCCTGATATTTCCTTAGCTTTCTACTGTTTGCCTTGTAAACACCATAAAGAACCACCACAATTATTTCTAATTCCCTCTGAAAGTGTGTGATGCTTAAGGGAACCGCTTCACCAAGACACAAGCGCCGTGCAGAGGAGCTAAGCTTAAAGACAGAGGGGCCAACCCCACCAGCAGGGCAGAGGCAAGCACATTCAAAGCCTGAGCAAGGAAACCATGTAATTAGAGATTTAAAAAAACAACAACTATTTGGGCATGTCTAATCCTTCCTTTGCCAGCTGGGTTTTACTCACGTGGGTTTTGCTCACGCTCAGGCTGGTGTATTTTAATTGGAGGCATTGGCAACGGCTGTTGGAGTTCACCCTTCTCCTGTTCCCCAGCAATCTGGGGAGATGCTGCAAAACAGGCATGCTGACCTCCTTAAAGCTTTTGGGTTTGCCAGCGGAAGTGCTGAAACAGCAAGGAGTACACCCCTGACCTCTCAGCTCCCAAAAATGCAAGGCATGTAGTGGCTTAGCACCCTGGAATAGGGCTGCCCGGGAATCCCCACTTTTGGGGTTTGCCCCCTTGGCTTCCAGCTGCAGAGCTGGGAAATTGAGGCTGAACTGAGAGCAGGCCATGAGTTTTGCATGCCCATTCCCAAGCATCCATGCCCATTCCCAAGCATCCATGCCCATGGAGGGATGAGGTGGGGGCTGCAGCATCCAGACACAGGACATGTCTGGGACAGGGTTTTTGGGCTAAGACATGGGATTTAGGTTGCTGATGGTTTTAGGTGTGCGGACAGATATATAAAAGCTGGAGAAACAGAGGGATGAGGGTGGGCAAGTGGACTCAAGGACTGGAGGTAAGTGTGGGGCATTAAAGCATTGCTTGGCTGAGCCCTGTCCTTCCCTGCCCTGTCCTGGCACCATGCAGCCACTCCTCTGGGGTGCCTTCACCTCCCCCAGGAGATTTTGTTTCCTTTTCCTGCTGAACACAAGATTTAGAAGGAAATTCCTGGTCTGCAAAATGCATTTTGGTGACGGCTGCTGGGCACAGCACCAAGAAAGCACATTACTTCATCATAGTGATGAAGGCCCTGGACCTGGCAGAGGTGCCGCAGCCCCTTTTAGCTGCAAAGCTGCTGGTTTTTATTGTTTATGGCAATGCAACCTGGCTGCTGGAGCACTGGAGCAGTTAATTTGCAGTGCTCCCTTCAGAGCTTGCTTCAGGGCAGGCAACTCCTTGCCATGCCTCAGTTTCTCCATCTGGAAAGGGGCCCGATGCTATCGCTCTCCTTATAAAACCCTCAAAGTCTCCAGCGCTCCCCCAGCCCTGCTTGCTTTCCCTGCTCTTTTCCCTTTCCCTCTCCTTCCTTTCTTTCTTCCTTTCTTTCTCCCTTCTTTCTCCTTTCCCCTTCCCTTCCTTGCCCTTTTGCCCTTTTTTCCCCTTCTCATTTTCTCTTTTTTCCCCTTTCTTCTTCCTTTCCTTTTTTCCTTCCTTTTCCCCCATTCCCTTTCTTTTCATTTTCTTTTCCTTTACATTATTCAAAGCCTCCATGTTAGCTAAAGAACTTGCAGAGCAAAGCAGCGCTGGGAGAAATCCCAAAGGCTTTGTAAAGAAATACCGAGCCGAAACCCTCTCCCGCTGGAGCCCTCCACCCACCAGCGTTTGCTGCCGAAGCAATTTGACAAGTTCAGGATAGGTTTGCCGTCATGTCTGCCAGACTCACCGCGCATTGCTCCAGCAGCACAACTGCTCCATGTTCCCCCCCATTTCGATGGGGGCTTGGTGCCAGCCATGCCCATGGGTCTGCCCAGGGTTGGGGAGCACTCCACACATGGTCCTTGCCCCCTGCACCCTCCAGCCATCCCAGCCTTCACATCCGTGGATGCTGCCCCAGGCCCTTGGGATTTGGGGCTCCTTTGAGGCATGTAGGATGAAATGAGCAAAGTCCCTACCAGGACCCATGTGAGGATGGAGGGGATTGTCCCCAAAGCAGGGCAGAGCGGGATCACCCTCCCTGGGGATGCCCTGGAGCAGCCCCTAGAGCTGAACCCTGTGGGAGCTTTGCTGGCTGTCCTGGCCGTACCCCAAGCACTGTCCCAGTCCCAGGGAGCATAGTGGGGTCCCAGCATTGCCCACCTCCCTCCCTGCCCGTCCCTACACTGCATGTCAGCAAATCCTCCCCCAGAAGCTGTGATGAAAGCACCTGGGTGGGTGCAGTGGTGCCAGCAGCTCACAGGGCTATGGCTTGGCATCACCCCTGTGTTGGGCAGCACGAGGAATGAGGACAGGGAGACAGGGATGGGGACGTCCTGTGGGAGACCTGACCCCTGACCAGGACTGCAGGCATGCTGCTCCCCAGGGCTGGCTGGACCCCGAAGTGGCTGTCACAAGCAGGGGACTGCCGTGCTCATTGCCCACCCTCTCCCCACCGCGGTCCCATCCTCCCCGGGGACACTTACCCGAAGCATCGGGAGTGCGAGCAGCAGGACCAGCAGCACGCAGGTGCCAGGGGGCTGCCATGGGCCCCCCATAGCTGGAACCAACCCTCTGCTGCCCCGTCCACAGGTGTCCCTGTTCAGTCCCCGAGGGGCTGGGGACAGCCCAGCTCCTCCTGGATGGCCCTGTGGGTGGGGGGCTGCATCAGGACCCCAGGTCCAAGGGGTGACCCAGCACCCCACTTCACTGCTCCTTCCCAGCACTGTCCTGCTCCTGGGTCCCTCTAGGACCCTTTCCTGCAGTGGGTGCTCAGTCCCACTTGGGTGACCCTGACCCACTCCCCATGCCCACCCGGGTCTGGCTGTCCCCCCACCTGCATCACTGTCCCTGCCCAGCATCGATGGGCTCTGTCTCTCTGCCAGACTGAATGTCACAGCTCCTGGATCTGGTAATATGGCAGGCTCCACCCTCCGCTCCCCCTCCCCATGCAGAGGGCTGGATGCGAGAAGCAGCACAGGGTGGGGGGGGACACACACACCCCCCAGTCTGGCACTGCCCAGCCTGGTCGCCACTGGGCTCCCAGCATCCCTTTACCTGCTCATGTCAGGGACCTGGGGTCCCCCAGCTGGACCCAGGGGTATGCACAGGGGGGGCACGGAGCCCTCTCGCCTGCTTCTTGGATGCTTCTGAGCTGGAAAACTGCTGGCTAAAGGCTGTGGGAAGTGGGGGTGCAGCCAGGATGGGGTGCAGGGGGCATGCCAAGGATCACGCTGCTCCCTGGCAGGCTCCACACAGGACCTGGGACTAGAGGAAGATAGAGAGCTCAAAGGAGATGTCATGATGCTGGAGTTGTGCACACACATGTGTACAAACACATGCCCTGACGTGTGTGTGCATGCCTGAACACATGCATGCACATGGGGTGGGGGCAGGGATGCTCCTTCAAGCCTTGTCTGCACAGGAGACTCTGCCGGCCCCAGCATAGCAGGCAGTGCTGCCCATCCCCATCCTCAGCTGCATCCTGTCTGCTCACGTCCTGCCTCTCCTGTCTGGGACATGCCAGACTCCCTTTCCAAAACACACTCCCTGCCCAGAAAGGCCCACGATGGGCACTGGGTGTCCAGCAGGCAGCATGCAGCCCTGCAAAATAATCTTAACTGTGCCCCAACCGAGGTTTTTGGTCTCAGCTGAGCTCATGATTTTGGTGGTTTGGTGCTACCAGGTTGCTGGGCCCTGTAACAGTACCAAACCAGAGCAGAGCAGAGGGGGTGCTGGTGGACCCTGGGAGAAGGAGCAACCCACGATGGACACACATCTCCCCGAGCACAAAACACCCAACACAACATCCCTCCCAGCCATGTCCAGGGATGGGGCTCCCATGGGGCCAGCTATGGACCCCCAGACCCTCACTTGGGGTCTTCTCCTTATATAATTATATCATTAATTAATTAATTCTCCATGCTAGAAAGCCCCAGCCCCTTTAACAAGCAGAATTTTGACCCAAACTTCACCATTTTAATGCTTTTAGTGACAAAACTGAGAGGGCAGGAGGGGTGAAGGAAGGAGGAGGAAACCCAGGAGCCCAGGGAAGGTGGCTGTGTTAATCTCTTGGGATTAAAGATCCAGCCTTGCACCCCTGGACCACCCAAAATCCTCTTCAACAACTCAGGTGTGGGTGGTGGTGAAAGGAGGGAGTGAAAATGGCCCCAAAGGCCCTTGCTGAAGGGTAGAGGGCTGGGGGGGGGGGNGAAGAGGGTGAACCATTTATGTTGCTAATTTTAGTAATCCTATGTCATTACCACTTCTTAACGAGGCAGTAGATCACATTAGCTGCTCCTTCCGTAACTTCTCATAATGAGGTACGAAGCCAACAAATGAACTGCTGCTATTGCTCTGCCATTCAAAGACCTCAGTAAGAACTGTTATGTAAATTAAATATCCCTAAAAAAGTGCAAACAAAAGAACTAGGTCCTTAATATTTAAAAGTATTTGTTTGACATTATTAGAAGTGACCGATGCTGCTCTTGGAGGCGCAGATCGGGAAAGGCTGTGCCTGTGGTTTTGTTGACACAAAAGGCTGCCGAGATCTGGCCGGACTCATTGCCATCTAATAGTTTCCACTGAAATGCAAACACCCAATCTTAATAATTTAATTTTCCAACAGCATATAAACACGCAGTGGGAGGGTGCCTTATCAGATGCTGCTAAAACCAAATAAAACAATACCCGATGCAAATAACCCTGTGCCATAGCCGGCTACATCGCCCCATGGGCAGCACAGGCAGCTCTGGCTGCTGCTGGCCGAGGTGGGGGACAGAGAACAGGGTGATGGGGGACGGGGTCTGATCTGGGAGTGGCCGTGGCCCCAAGCTGCCCAATGTGTCCCTGCAAGGCCAGTTTATTTGGTGCCATCTGGTGGCAAATTGACTGGAGGGTCCTATCCCCAGTTGGTCGCTGGAGGGGAGCAGCCCAGTTTCGGATGTGGCCAGTCAGGTCCCCGTGGTGGGAAAGGCCAGATGGGATTTGCAAAGCATTGCATCGCCGGAGGATGCACATTTCTCTTCCCTTCCCCAGCAAGCACCCTGTCTGGTGGGGGGGTGCGATGGGGAGCAGTGGGGACTCCCCAGGTGATGCCCAACCACCTCCGCCTCCAGTGAGGATGAGCTGGGACAGACAATGGTGGCTTGACCTCCTGCCTGGTGCTAGGTGACCTGCCCAGCCCTGCTGGAGTTAGGGCTGCTGCCTTCTTTTGCAACAGCAAGTGGAAATAAATGAGGTCAAACTCATTGCACTGCAAATCCTGGCCAGCCTGCAACCCTCCAGCCCCCTCTGGGCTCCCCACCTGGACCAGCATATGGGTATGCAATGGTGACAGTGATGGGGACAGTGGTGGCTGGCTGGAGGGGACGGGATGGGAGGATTTGCCTTGGGCACACTGCTTTGGTGTGGCAGCACAGGCATGCATGGCTATGGGTGGCAGGGAACAGTGACCGTGGGGCTTTGTGCCCCTGCCAAAGCCCCGGGGAAGCTCCTTGGAGGCTGCCCTCCAGCCACGGGCACTCCCATTAATCCAACGCCAGCACTGGGATTGCTGCTGGTGCATGTCGGTAATTACAAATGACTCAGCCGTTTGCAAAGCAAATGAAGTAACTCACAGTAATCTTTTTGCAAGTGGCAAATGCTCATTTACCGAGGGCTTGATATTAACTAATTGTGTTACCTCCATCCCACCTTACAGCAAAGAACCAGGGTGTTCCCAGCCCTCGCCAGCAACTTCTTGCTTAATTTTAGGCTCTGTGCGAGGAAACAGTCTGCGAAGGGTGATTCAGAGTAAGAGGAGACCACGGTAGCTGGATGATGGCTTGGGACCTCCTGGAAGGGGCAAGTAGTATTTTTTTGTAATTAGCTTTCAAAATTAGATGCTTTCACCCACTCGCACTCCTGGACCCACAGAGCATCCCTGAGAGGTGTGTGCCCAAGTGGCTGTGTGTGACAGAATGATGCAGAGCACAGGGGACACTGGCTGCCAAGCTGCCACTCCATATCTGGGGTTTGTCTTCATGTGCAATGACAAACTGGTTTTTGGACTGGTTTTTTTATACCGCTTAGGAGCCAGCAGTGATTATGGGGGGGTGTATTGCCTCAGTCATGCTTACTTCATCTTCCATGAGTATTAGGCAAGGTTGCTGCTGCCTGCCTGTGTTTCCTCATTTTGGGAATCTTTCTGGCTCCAATTTGCCTCCGGGAATGGGGATGGCACAAAGGATGCACTGTCACCTCACTTCCCTCCCCCAGTTATTGGAGGACAGCTCAGTGAGTCATTGCTGCCGGGCCGTATCAGAGCACAGCTCATCTGGGCTTGATGCATCACTGTCCTGGTGTTCCCAGTCTGACGGCCAGCCATCACGCTCTGGGTACCCCAGCTCTGCTGCTCAGCCAATTTGCCAAAGCTTGTTGATGCTAAGCTTTCATTGCTTGCGTTGCAAGCAGAGACCCGCGCAGAGAGAGCATCATGTGCCTCCGAGGGGCTGGATCACATTGTTCCTGCTCCAGATGTCTGGTGCAGCTTCACCCCCTGCTCCTGGCTTGTGCTGTGGCATCTGCTTGCACCTACGTAGCGCAGATGTTGGGTTCATGTCCAAGGTGGTGGCAGAGGGTGCCTGTCCCTCCTGGTCCCCAGGGGATTGACCCTGTTTCAGGACCACTGCCTTGGTCCTGACCATGGCCCAAAGTGAAGCTTCTGGTGGAGCCGCTGCCTAACCAGAGGATAGGGCTGAGTTCCTGGCCTTGGGTTTGATTTTGGGTGAAGACTTATGTGAGGGTTTCCAGAAGAAGAAATCCCAGACTTACAGTAAGAGAGGGGCTCAAGAGCTTCCAAAGTGAGGGTTGCTAATAAAATTATCTGTTGAGCATCCTCAGGGTCTCTTGGCACACATCTCAGTCTGGGGGTTGGGTTTGGCAAGGTGGCTCTTACTGGGGACAGCGGGGTCCATCCCCACCAGAACTTTATAATCCTCTGATCCCTCCTAAGCCCTGGTTTTCTATGATGCACATGTGGATGGCTTACGTGCCATTACCAAGCACGCTAAGATGGGGAGCATAAACTGGTCTTGGGCTGTCACCTCTCCCCAGTGTAGGTGAGCTGGCTGATGAGGGTCCTCACCCCACCTCCTTGGTGAGAAGAAGTGGTATCTCCAGCTGGAGGGTCATTTCTACCGGTGAAAGGTATCTCTAGGCAGTGTCTCGGGAACAGCACAGCTGTGGCTGCCTTTCTCTGTCCCCATGCCATGTGCCCTGACACTTGCATTTCCCTGTGCCCAGACCATGCTTTCCTGGCCAGCTCTTATGACGCTACTCAGCATCCATCCATCCATCACCTGGCAGTTGATCATCCTGCTCACCCACAGGGCCACAAGTGCTACTGCCCAAGGGGACCTGGGCAGGGATCGCTGCCGCTCTGATATCTGCAGCCCTGATTCAATGACGCTGTGCTTTAAAGAAGATTGAGAGCTGGGCTGACATGCACAGGTGCATGTGTGGTGTCCATGTCTTCTGCTCCCTCTCTCTCACTGATGCCCAGACCTTCTCTCTGCATGACAGACATGCTGGGGGACTTAAAAAGGGACATGCCACGGTGACAGGCTGCAGCCAAATACAGCCCTGCCCACAGCTCATCCCCCAGCCTGTGCTCTGTCCTGCAACGCTGCGCGGGATGCATCGGTGCTGTGGGTCATGCTGGAACCCCCACTTGGTTAGTGCTAGGTTTGGCTCAAGAAAACCTCCCTGGTTTTATGTGAACTCATGTTAAACACCCCCAAATTCCTCTCCTCTCCTCTCCTCTCCTCTCCTCTCCTCTC
>VYZV01042181.1:138700-170217 GCA_013401275.1 Pandion haliaetus
CCTCTCCTCTCCTCTCCTCTCCTCTCCTCCTCCACGCAGAAGGACAGCTAATAACACCCACAAAGGGGCTCAGGCTGCCATGGGGGGCCTGAGGACATTCAGAGCAGGTCCTCTGCCACCCCTTGTTGTCCCAGCACTGGCAGATTTCCTTATGCTCCCTTCGCCACAGCACTTCAATCCTTCCTACAGATGAGAACAATATTAGCACCAGCATGACTGATAGCTGGGCTCTGTTCAGAGCAAGGCAGGCTCTGCCAGAAGCAGGGGGTAATCAGCACAGTAATTAAATGTGCAAATAATGGGAATTTGGGAGTTATAACAAAAGGCAGAGAAATAATCCGGAGGGCCTTGGAGAAATTAGGAACACAGAGTAAAATCTAATCAAGCAGAAAATAGCCTGACTGGAGCCAATGGCTGGGGGCTAAGGCAGCCGGCCTTGGAGAGCTCTTCCCTGGCATCTGGGGGTGTCTCTGATGCTGTTTTGGGGCAGAACAAGAGTTTTTGGAGAGATCTGTTCCTGCTTGGTGAGCAGGGCTGGCTGCAGGCTGGGTTCCTGGGAAAAGTTCCCAGATCTGCGCTATTAGTAGACGGCAGATTTTGGATGTAATATTGATGGAAATAATTGCCCAGAAGAGCAGCCTGGGGAAATGCAGCTGATGGAGGTGGAGGAAAGATACCTGAGGCCACTGGGAAGTTGGACTGTTTGGGGGGAGAAAGCGGCTTTTCATTGCAATGGGTTTGCTGGGGCTTAAATATTTTGTGCAGATGTACCATTCCCACCCGCAGTGTTTCCATGAGATGAGCCTGGACACACAGAACTCTCTGGCCAGGGGGAGACAAACAGAAAACATGAGCTGGTTTTGGTCTGCTGGACACAAATCCCCTTGTGAGCATCCTGGGAGACACTTGTGGTGGGGGAAAGCAGCAGGCTGGAGCCAGGCTCTGGTGCAATCGATTCATGCTCATGCTAAGCCTTGCCTGGGTTTCCATAGGGGGATGTGGTGGATGGTCATTGAATCCCTGAAGAAGTGGTCCATGAGGCTGGGAGCCAGACCCAGGGGACCTGGCACTGTGCCATGGGCATCCTGGGGACCAGACCTCAGGTGGCACCAGCAGGGCTGAGCAATGTCCCTGGTCACCATGCCTTGGATGTGCACAGGGGGATGTTGTCTCTGAGGACCTGCAAGGGGACATCCCGTGGGGTGGAAGGACCTTCTCCCTGCACCAACGGAGACCCCAGACCTGTGGTGCACAGGCAGGGATGCCTCCATCGGACAGCAGGCACTGCAGAGCTTTGTAGATCCGTTCCCAGCCTGACATCCAAAGCTATCCCAGACTCTCACCCAGACCTGTCTCCCAATGGTCCCTGCAAAAGCACCTCGCCAGGTTTGCTCTGACGTCTCAGAGCCACCCCCCAGGTGCGGGTGACACAGCTCAGCCCCACAGGGATATGCTGCAGCTGCCTCCAAGCCCCTCCAGCTGCTCTCTGCCAGCACTTGAAAGGACCTTTGAATAAGTCCCAGTCAAAGAGGTGGTGTGGTGAGGAGTGAGCTGCTCTGATGGGAAAGTGCTTCCCGCCAGCTTCCGCCCCATCCTTGTTTTCCCATTTCCTGAGGAGGTGACCTAGCAGCAGGCTTGAATATAGCACAAGGCAACAGCCCTTAAACTGCAGATCTCATTGCTATGGGCTGTTGTAGCTGCTGAAAGTTCACCTCTGGCTTGGGATGTCCCGGAGCCCCAGGTTGCAAAAGCCTGGGAGAAAGTAGCAGGGAACTCTTGTGGCATCTTTTCTCTCTTATCCCCCAGCTGAGCAGCCTTTGCTCTGTCCTGGGGTGGCTGCGTTTGGGCTCAGTATCCCCAAATATCTCCCAGCTCAGAAATGCAGCCCCAGACACTGGGAAAGAGGCACTGAGATCATGAGCCACGGGGCAGGAGCAGACCCATATCCCACTGGCTGCAATGGATGGGACCTGCAGAGACCACAGGGTGCTGGGACCTGGGGTTTCAGGAAAGCTCCCAAAGCCACAAGCTGTGAGATGCTGCCAGTGGAGCTGAGCAGCCCCAGCACTGGGACTAGATCTCCCCTGCAACTGGGATCAGTAGCAGGGCTTGGATAAACCTGCAGCCCCCTGCTCCCAGCTCACTTCTCTGCAGGGAACATTGTCCTGCAGGCTCAGAAATACCATCAGGAGGGCACAGGCCATCCCTGCCCCACAGCCTTTTGCAGTGTGGGGAGGTTATTGTGGGGATATGCTGCAGGGAAAACCAGCCTAGGGCTGCTCCACCATCAGCCAAGCCTCCAGGGAGGGTTTGTTTAGCCCCAGCAGCTATAGCAACGAGCCCTGCTGCCTGCTGCAGCTCTGGTAGCCCCGTCGGCCACGTGCCTGCTCAAGCTATGGAGGTGGGGGCGGTGAGGGACCCCCATGGGCTCTGGGGAGGCATCTCAGCAGCGACCTATGTCATCCCACATGGGGTAAGCCGTGGAGAGCAGGTCTGTCTCTAGATTTATGGGATAGTCAGCGGTGACAAGGGTAGGGTGGGGAAAATGGGATGAGGTAGGAGGAGAGAGGGTCTGGAATCGGGGTTTTGAGTGGGCACTGAGGTCTGGGCAGTGAAGCTGCTCTTTTGCAAAAGGCCTCCCTGCTCCCTGCAGACCCTGGGGCCACGGGAAGGCCACTTCTGCATAGGGATATGTCCTCAGGTGTGGGGACTAGCCAGGCGTGCAATTCATCCAGGCTTGCAGGGCTGCACCCCTGGAAAGATAGGGTTCAGTGCAAGCCACCCCCTCTGCTGAGGCTCTCATCCCTGCTCCGCCACTGGGCCCCCATTGCTCTCCTTCCTGCCACCAGCTCCTGTCCCCTCTTGTCCCCAGCTGCCACACTAACAGGGCACTAAATTAAACCAAGAGTGGGAGATCCCTGGGGTTTTCCTTCCCCTCCTGTCTTTCAGCTCCAACCGGAGCGATCTCCCCATGAAGCCGTGCTGGTGCCCCAGCAGCCAGTGATGATCCTCCAGCAGCTTCCCGGGACCGTGGCTGCCCTGGCCCCCGTTGCCGGACCCCCACACATCCGGGAAGGTACGTGATGGTAGATGTCATAGAGATCAGTTAAAACCAGCTTAACTTCGCCCTCTTCTTTTTTCCCAGGCTTTTCAGGATGAGGGCAACCCCCCTGCTGTGCCCACCCTCCGCAGCCTTGCAGGGCCAGCCACACCATGCTTTGATGTCTGCTTTGCCCCATGGGATGTGATTTTTGGTGGTTTTACTAACCTTGAAGTCTGGATTGGCTTTGGCCACACTAGGATGCTCTTGGGGAACGGTTTTGGGCTGTTTTTTGAAATCCACCTCTCTTTGTTCTATGAAACCTCATTTCATGTGGGCATAAGGAGCATCACCGGGGAAAGCCAGGGTGTTACAGGTTCCTTGGCTGTGCTAGGTGGGACCGGAGCAGGACAGGGGCCAGCCCCAGAACCTGTGGGACATGCAGGCAGGAGCAAAGACCAACTGTCTATAGGGACTTCACCCAACTTTGTGCAACCCAGGATCCAGCAATCTGGACTAGGGGAGCAGACAGTGGAGACAGGGGAGCTTGTGGTCCCTGGGACATGCCATAGGCAAAGCTGTGCAGCATTGTGGGGAGGGGAGAATGTTGAGCTGTCTTTAAAAATATGCGGAGAAAAGGGCACGCTGAAAATTGGTGTGGAAAGAAAATGGAGACCCCAGCCCAGCCCCTTACAGCTCTGCGGTGGGGGCTGGCTGCCCTTCCAGCGGGATGGGTGGGATGCATTAAGAGCTGCCAGCCCTTCGCGTGCTTTCTCCTCCCGGTTCAATGCCTGGCTGCTGGCCCACTCCCTGCTTGAGGCTCTGGCTCCGCCCACCTCCTGGGTTGTGCTGTAATGCTCCTCACTGGAGTGCCAGCTGCCTCCTGGGTGCCCTGGGAGCCCATCCCTGCAGCGGTGAAAGCATTTTGGGATCTAGCACATGGGGCATGGGGATGCCCAAACCCTTTTTTACCCAGGCTTCAACTAACAGGGGCTCACAGGTCTCGTGCAGAATGCCAGCAGGATCTCAGAGGCTGCCCCTCCAGCAGGTTTACAGGCATTTTGGAGGGGAATTTCACACCCGTGGCAAATGGAGTTGTTTTAACAGGGATGCACAGCCAGATGCTGTGCGTCCTCTGCAGCTGGATTGCCCTCAGCAGCCACCCCATTGCTTGGGCATCCAGCCAAGGGGACTGGGACACTAACCTGCATGTACACGGCTGCTCTGGGTCCCAGCAACTCGTGTGGAGCCCAGCAGGGGCTGGGGAGGCACCGAGCATCCCCAGCCTGCTCCTCTCCTGGACCCAGCTCTGTAGGTGCTTGCTCCTGGGCATGGAGATGGGATCAGCCCCCCATGGTCCAGCTCCAGATCCTGCCTCCTTAGGGGGTTTCTGAGCTCCCCCCATGCATGATGTGGTGCAAAGCAGAGCTGACCCTGGCATGCTCCCATGCGGTGCCACCCCGAGGACACCAGGTTTGCTGTCTGGTGCCAAGGCAGAGGCTTGCCAAGCCGCTGAATGCTGCCAGGACTGGAGCAATTCTCCTCCGAATGGGTGGAAAGTCTGATGCCTCCAGCACCACTAATCACCTTTTGTGAGCAGCCTTCAGCAAGCCAGACCAGATGTTTAATCACATTGTAAAAAAGAAAAGGCTGAAATATGGCTATTTTAAAGCTTTATCCAAGCAAAATAATTTTTAAATGCCACATGGGCCTTCCAGATTGGGGTGAGGGGAGTCTGGCTTAGCTCCCACTGCTTGGGCACAGGGACAAGCCATGGTGCTGCCCCATTCCAGGCACTCATCCCATGGCCACATTTCTCATGCCCTTGCTCTGATCTCTCTCTGATGCAGAGCCCCTTACTCTCTGGCAGATTTAATTGAGTTGATGATGATTCAAAACTCCCAAATGCACCAGGTGGTGATGAACAGCCTGGCTATATCGGCACTGACGTCCTTTGGGTTCGGGCCATCCCCAGCTGCTGCCCAGGTAAGGGTCAGGGATGCTGGAGGGGCAAAGGGACCATAGGACCAAAGAAGACCCAAAGGACCACAGAGGTGGACAAAGGGACATTTTCAGAGCTGCTCAGGAGAGCGGGATGACCGTGTCCCACTTTGGCACAGCGTGGGACGCCTCCAGGCACAGAAGCTGTGTGGTCTCAGCCTGGCTCAGTCCAGGCTCTGCAGCCCCTTGGGGTTTTGGGGCTCTTTGTGCTGGTTTGATCCTCAGCTCTGCCAGCACAGATCACATCCAGGCTGCTCGGAGGCGACTTAGCCCAGCTGGGAAGAGCCAGGACCCTCCCTGTGTGCTGCAGTGCAGGCAGGGTGCAGCACTGGGCTGCAGCAGCTGAGCAGCAAGGCTTGGCACTATTCATTAGGCAGGATGGCTCTGCAAGGGCTTTCATTTAAAAGCCCATCTTGAACCAAAATCATATTAAACATTTCATCTCTGTGGGGGGAAACAAATGCTTCTTTCTCGGCAGGGGTGAAAACTGGGCTGCGGGCAGCTGCCTTGCTTGCTGCCAGCTGGCATCTCTAGGCATGCACCCTCCTGTGCTGCCTGCCCAGCGCCCATGAGTTCACCATGGTAGCCAAGACCAGACCCTGCCTGTCACATCTCAGCGACCAGATCAAACATACTCTTCCCAAGCAGCATTTTGAGGTCTTGGCTGTGGGGCTGCCATCTCCCTGTGTCCCTAGCAGCCGGGTCCCTATGACGGCCGACCATGGGGCTTTGTGTGGGATTGAGCCCACACAGCCAGACCCTGGGAGAGCCACATCATGATGGCAGCATCACAGCCAAGTGTGGCTTCATGGAAACTCTCTTGCTGGTGCTTTGGTGAGCAGTGCCCCAGAGAGATGGCTGCTGAATGGGGCCCGGCATAGCCCTGACTTTTGTTCCTCCCTGTAGGCAATGGCCGTGCCTTTGCAGACCGGAGAGAAAGAGGAAGCTGTGGTTTTCCACCATCACTACGTCCCCTACTCTGGTCCTACTCCTGTCCTGGTGTGGCCAGTCCCGGCACAGGATCAGGGACTGGCAGCCGTGCGGTACCTGGGAACAGGCTCATTAGCTGAGGATGGGGAGGTGTGAGTAATTAGGGTGTTGCTTTGTGCTGCTCAGTGCGGGGCTGCATGTGTGTCCCTGTGGCCCCTGGTGTAACAGGACTTCCAGCCCAAGCTGGGACACAAGGGGTAATGCCAGGCTGGCACTTACTCCTATCCTTGCTCCTCTCCAGCAGTGCAGTGCCCCCCCCTCCACCCGCCAGCGCCACGGGGACTGTGGGAGCCAATGTCCCACCGGCATCGGGTAAAGACATTCTCCCCATGTCCTTCAACAGGGGACTTCTCACCCTCAAGTGTGCCACATCCTCCAGGTCCCCTTTTCTCTCCACAGAGTATTACGATGTGGTGGAGGAGAGGCTGTGAGCTCCATCCTTCCCAAGATGGTTTCTTCTGCATATCCCGATGCTCGACCACAGAAGATCCTGCAGGTGCTGAGCATGGGTGTTCCACAATACCCATAGTTTCAGGGTGGCTTGCAGGGAGGAAGCGAACATGCCCAGCAAAACGCTCTTCATGCATTGTGCTGGGCTCACTCACTTCCTCCCCAAGAGCCACCCCAACTCAGGGGGTGTTGCGAAACCTGTCACCAAACCCTAGGTGACAGCATGACCTTAAAGAGGGATAGGCTTTATCTCCGTGCTCTGCAGAGGATTCATCCCCAGCAGATTAGGCATGACATCCCAATCCTGGCTGGACAACATGTCTCTGCTGAGCCATGAGGGCTCTGCAGCACTGGCTGTGCTGTGTCCCCGTGGGTGGGGAGAATAGGAGGGGTAACGGCAGCCCAGGTGGTCCTGGTCTTCATTAGTCCCTTCAGATCTCAATGCAGCACATTGCCTGTAATTAATTTGCTTTGTTAAGAAAGCACCCTGCTGTCACTAATTAAGCATCTGTAATTACCCAGACTGCTGGCTTGGTGCCTAAGTGCAGGGCTCCCTCCAGGCTGGGCTGGGGTCAGTGGCAGTGGCAGTGGCAGTGGCAGTGGCAGTGGCAGTGGCGTATATCAGTGCCTGATGTGGCTGCTTGGACAATATGAGGAGTTGCTGATGGTTGGTGTTAGGAAGCAGGGTGGGATGTTCCTGGCTGAGCACAGCATTAGGAGAGCTGGATCTGGCCCGCCACTTGCTCCTGGTGGGGATGTGGTCAGGGCAGCGGCCTGATAAAGGGGATGCAGCATGGGTGAGCATGGGGTTCTCTAGGACTCAGTGTCCCCTGTGCTCACAAGGAAAAAAAGGGGCAGGTACATTCTGGGTGCTGGAAGCTGTCCCCTGCCTCTGCTACCTCCCCAACCCCACTTAGGGGTGACAGCCCTGCTTTGACCCCAGTGGGGTTACAGGCCAGTTCTCAGGAGGCTTTGCCTTGAGAGCAGAGTTCCTAGCAGGAAACTTCAGGGCTGGTGGTCATCTGGAGCTCAGAGCATGCAGAAAGATGGTGCCCAGGGAGTTGCACCTTAAATCCCTTCCTTCTGCCCTCATTGGGCATGAGGACTGCCCTGTCCTGCTTCTAGGGTCCCTATGGAAAGGAAGGCTTGTCCTCCTTGAGCCCAGGACTGTGCTGTGCTCTGGCACAGGCAAATCTTCCCCTGCAGCAAAGCTCTGCCTGGCTCCTGCTGAAGCTGGAGAAGAAGCGCCCCAATGTGGAGCAAAAGAGCCATGTTGAGTTGTGGCATGAAGGCATATCTCCTTCTGCTGGGAGCATCCTGAGAGGCTGTAAGACTGGTCGGGCAGAGCAGCAAGAGCAGAAGTGAAGGAGACCATCCAAAAGCTGAGCTGAGTTTGATGGGGAAACCAGGCGGGTGCACAAATGTTTCCGTACCCATACAGAGAGAAGGGGAAGAAGAAGGAGGAGTCACCTTGGGATGGGGTGGACAGGAAGGGTGGGCTCAAGATATGGCCCAATCTTAGCTTGAATGTGTGAATAATGGGAGGATGAAGCAATGGGGATTGCAACACACATGGTGGAAGCAACCCTTGGAGTCCTGTCTGGGTCATGCTCATTGAACCAGGGCACCCTTCACCTGACAGCATGGAGAGTGTCACACAGCCAGGAGCCCAAAGGCATCTGCTTGCACCCACATCAGCAGGGACAGGGAGAAGGTGTGGGTGGAAAGAGCAGCATGGCATGGAGGGGAATGGAGCAGGGGAGATGCAGAGTGGTTTTGCTGAAGGTAGCCTGTGTCAGGTGAGGGGCAGGGCTGCTGGGTTTGACCCAGGTGATGTGATGCCTCTCCCCAGCACTATATAGTGGGACTGTTTGCCCCAGAGTCTGGGAGGGAAGGGAAGGGAAGGGAAGGGATTGTTATGGGAAGGCATGAGCAGAGTCCTCTGCTTGCAGGCTCCTGCTCCTGATGGGCCTGGGCAGCAGCATGCAGATGTCCCTGGCAGGGCTTGGGACATGGAACAGCTGGGCTGGGAGACGCTGCTGGTGGCTGAGACCAGGCCAGAGTTATCTCTGCAATGACAAGCTCTTGCTTTTTTAAAGGCAAGACCAGAGTTTCTGCAGGGCAACCTAGAGCTGGCCTGGATCCTACGTGCCCAGTGTGAAAGCAACAGCGGAAGAAGAAGCCAATTACAGCCCTGTGCATGCTAATGTCACCTATGTAAACATCTAACGCAATGCAGCCACTGGCTGCCAACTGGAGCGAGGGCTGGCATCTCCTTCAGCCCCAGGTGGAAGCAGGGCGGGTTGCAGGGCTCAGATCCCTGTGGCATTGCTTGGACGTTGGTGATGGATGCTGGGCCTTGGGAGGGGAAGGGCAGAGGGGCTCCTGCAGACCAAACTGGGGAGGATCAGGGACATGGGGAGCACTGGCACCATGTGCCTGCTGCAAACCCAGGCAGGGACCAGCAGGGAGATATTTTCCAATAATCTGACACTCTCCAGGCTGAGGTTTGGGGATTAGCCACAATACCAACAGGGATCTGTGACAAGCCTTACTGGGGTAATGGGCACAGACCAGAACCAGCTCCTGTCCCTACCAGCTGAGGTCCCCTTTTCCTAGGGTTGGGGTCCCTGTGGCCAGGAGAGGTGCCCAGAGTATGGATGCTTTTGTGGGCAACAGATCTGATCACATCAAGTCAGAGGCACTGCAAAGGCTTTTAACAGCCCAGGAGGGCACTTATCAGCAACTAATCACACAGGGCCCCTGGCATTGACTCACCACCACTCTCCACCCTTGGTGGGGTAGCCTGCCTCCCGTCTGAGCCAATCCATCCTCAAGCCTCTGTACAGGGTGAGATATACACAGCACCTGCCTCTGGACCAGCCCCAAACACCCACTCGCTGCTCTGCTGATACACCTGATTCACCTGCCACGTCCCTCGGCATCCCTTGCTCCACTCGCCCTGCTCCCAGGGACGTGGGCTGAGTTCCCCAGCATCCTCTCGCTGGGGCAGCACAATGGAGGTGGTCCTGCTCCATGGGCTGCTGCTCCTCCTCCCGTTGGCAGCCCTGCTGCTTTATCGGTACAATGCCACCTTCCACTACTTCTGCAAGGTGGCCTTCTTCAACTGCTGGATTGTGGCCATGGCCACCCTCCTGTCCCCCTTTGCGGCTCTTCGGGGACGCTCCGTGGAGAACATGAAGTGAGTACAGCATGTGAATGTGCTTCTGATGTGGAGGTGGCTGGGGCTTGGCTGCGATGGAGGAGCCTATGTGGACACACACTCTCTCTCCTGCTCTGGGCATATCCACAGCCATGTTATGGCCAGTGGTTGAGCCCTGGGGCTACGGTGAAGGCTGTGGTCATGTCCATGTGGCAATGAAGGGTGCATCTGCATCTTGTGGTGTGGTGAAGAGGTGCTGGCCATGCCCAGGGAAGGTTACGCCATGACAGAGGTGGCCAGCTGGGTTGGGACCAGTGGTCCCTGGAGGATGAAGTAGCGTAAAAGGGATCATTCTTGGCCATTGCAATGTTGGGGTCATCAGTTGGGTGGGTTTGGCAAAGGTTGGAGGTACAATCATTAGCAGGATACAAATGCACACCCATTCCCGTCTCCCTGGCAGAGCAGGCAGGTCTCGCTCAGCAGGAGACCTGGGGACCACACTTTGGCAGAGGGATTTTGGGCTGTCTCGGTGCCATCAGCTGTTAGGCATGGCACAATCATGTCCTAGTGAGTCGCACTCTGGTGCTGTCAGCTGTACTCAAGAGTGGTGGCAGCTGAGATAACATCACCGTGCAACACGAGAGGAAGGTCTGATTGCTTTCAAGGGTGTTGCAATCTTGTTACTGGATTCCTGGGAATGATAGCATACCAGAAGGGATATAATTATGTCAGAGTGAAAAATGTCTGGCTTGTGGTATTTGCTGAACTCAAGCCATCATGTATTTGTGCTGATGGATTTTGGGCCCTCAGCAGGACAGGAGTGTGGTTAGAGGTTTGATGTTATCAGTCCGTTGTGTAGCCTCTCTCCCTCATCCTTTCTGTGCAGAAATGCTGTGCACACATGCACGTATCTAGAGGTGCTCTGAGCCCTGTTGCAAATGCTTCCGGCATAGTGCAAATACCTGGCGTGACGCAGCAGTGACTCATGCTGCCTTATCTTGTCCCACTGAGACCTTGCAGCCATCCTCTGCTGAAGCAGCATGCCCAGCTCTGTCTCCTCCTCAGCCTCCAAATCCCAAAGCCTCTGGCTTGAAGCACGTTCCTGTCATTAGTCCTGGCTTTGGGGCATTGCCACAAGCGTTTTGCTTCCCTGCAGACACAGGGATCTCTGAGCCTGCATCTCCCAAGATGGGTGGTCTTTTGATACAACAGACCCTCTGAACATCATGCCTCCTTCTCCCTCTGTGCCTGCCTCTACTCTCTCCTCCCAGACTTCTCATCCCTCCCTGGTGGTGAGGTCTTGCTGACAGCCCTGTCCCCTGTGGGGTCCCTGGGACCAATCACTGCCAGGTGTGTGGACCCTGGCATGGGTATTCTTTATGCTGTGGGTTGGAGGGTGCCCCATTTCAACACTGAAAGTGTACCAGCTTTTTATCTCCACTGCGGGTGCTGCAATCCTCGTTGCTCCATCCTCCCTCCATTCCTCTTGTTATTCTCATACTGAGCGTCACCCTTCATCAGTGCTGACATCCTGATGTTATCCTTCCTGTCCAACCCTCCCTGGATGGTGACACCACTCTTCCTTGTTCCCTCTTCCATCTGCACAGATGAAACCTCCATCTCTTCCTGACACTGCAGTCCAGTGAAACTATTCTTTGCGATTTTCTCTAATGAATGAAGCTGAGTTGGTTTTTGCTTCCCTGCTCTCTTCCCCCTCCACCTGCAGCACAAAGCCTGGTGCCTGCAGCGCTGCCCTTTGGCTGCTCTTCAGGTACAGTCCCTGGAGACATCCGCATCCCTGTAGACCTGTCTGTCTCAAGACTGTTCCTCTCCATGTCCGTGATCAGTGCTCATCCATCTACAGCTCAGCACGTCTTGGCTGCGATCCAGCTCCTGTGGCTTTAGGTATCTGTAGCACAGGCTGCAAGCCTGGTGTCTGGGTTTCCAGCCTGCACACACAGATCCAGCTGTGCATGTTGGGGAGCCTCAGGTGAGGCTCACCTGGCCAGAGGCAGTTGTCCTCATTGGGATGTGATGATTTGCACCTTGGCTGCAGGCAGACATCCCATCCCTTCTCTTCTTGCTTTCCCATCATCTCTGGACATCAAAAAGCCTGTTCATTTTCTCCCACCAGCTTGTGCTGGCTGCTCTTCTTCCTCAGCATCTCCAGTGCAGACTTTCTACTGCTGAGACAGCAGCTGGTCTCACCTTGGGGCTGGTTACAAGGTTAGCTCTAAGCTATGCAGGCTACAAATGTGCTTAGAAAAGCAAAGCATCACTGAGACTGAACACAGATCCGCCTTGGGACATGCTATTTGCTCATGTAGACCAGATCGAGCCTGGCCCATCTTGCACCTTGCTCCCTGAGTGATTGTGAAGGGCTGGAAAAAATCAAGCAGCCCCGCTCTGTGTTGATCTGCTCCCCACATGTGTACCTCTGCCGTAGACTCCTGCGTGCTGCGATCCTACCCCTCAAACGCTTCTATGGCATCAAGATGCAGGTGCAGGGCTCTGAGCATCTGAACGTCAAGGAGCCTTACGTGATAGTTTGCAACCACCAAGCTTCTCTTGACCTCATGGGTACGTGCGGGGGGGGTGGGGGGCGGCTCATCACTGCATGGGCAGCCTTTGGGGTGCTGCAGGAGTGGACCAGACTCACCTTGGGGGGGGGTCCCAGTGAGGCCAGCACCAGAATTTGTACAGGGCAATGTCGTAGGCATAGGCCAGAAGAACCGGTGGGACAGGAGCTCAGGGCTATGAGTGTGCTGCAGAGAGAGGGTTGGGACAATGGAAGATGATGCCAAGTCACTACAGACACAGGGCTGGTTGGTTCTGGGTGCCACTGGGCAGGGCCGGATCCTTTCCTCTCCCATCCATCCTCCAGGCATGGTGGAGGTCATTCCTGACCGCTGTGTGCCCATCGCCAAGAAGGAGATCATGTACATGGGCACCGTGGGGTGGGCCTGCTGGCTCAGTGGCATCATCTTCATCGACCGCCACAAAAGAGAAGATGCAATCAATGTCATCTCCCACACGGCCAGGATCATGCGGCGTGAAAATGTGAGGGGGGGCTGGCAGCAGGGGGGAGTTGGGGAGCAAACACCAATGGGGCAAGGGGGGTGTGGGAAGCACTGACTTAGCAGGTCCCAGGGTGCTCTGGTCAGGGTCCATGCTCACATCTCTCCCTGTCCCATGCAGCTCCGAGTGTTGATTTTCCCTGAAGGCACCAGGAACCAGGACAAATCCATGCTGCCCTTCAAGCGCGGGGCTTTCCACTTGGCCGTGCAGGCTCAGGTAAGGCCGTTCTCTCCCTCCACTTGCCCTTGATGGAGTGGGGTGGGCATGCACCCTGAGGCAGTGGGATGGGGGACATTAGGGTCTTTTTGGGGTCTGCAGGGATAGGCACCTTGCTGTGCAGGACCCAGGGAGGGGATGGGGACCTGCTAAAGCCTGGGGCATGGCAGGGGCTGGAGTCCCACCTGGGGAGGGGATCTGTATGGAGGACACCCCTGACCCTCCATCTCCTACAGGTTCCCATTTTCCCCATTGTGATCTCCCCATACTGGGACTTCTTCAGCTCCAAGGATAAGAAATTCACCTCCGGTAAGTGATGGACAAGAAGCCCTGTTGCTGGAAGGCAGGGCTGGCAGTGGGGATGAGGCAGGTGGGGCTTGGAGGTCTCTTTGTGGGACACTGAGGTGTGGGGAGGCAGGTGGGGCTTGGAGGTCTCTTTGTGGGACATTGAGGTGTGGGGAGGCAGCTGGTGGTGGAGGATGCCGGTGGGAAGACTTGGTTCCTGGTGGGTTTGTCTAACAGCATCCCTGGCCCTTCCCTTCTCTCTCCAGGGACGTGCACCATCCGAATCCTCCCCAGGGTAGAAACCCAGGGCCTGAGCCCAAAGGATGTCCCCGAACTGACAGAGACTGTCCGCCAGGCCATGGCTGATGCCCTTGCTGAGATGTCTGCAAATCACTGTGGGGACCAGCATGCTGAGCAGCCTCCACTCCCACACTGTGCTGGGGCCAGTGCTGGCAGGGGAACAGGCAGCTCGCAGTGTGAGGACACAACTGGGACCAGCAATTAGGCAGAGGGACCAAGCCGCTTGGGAAGTAAGGGAGGTGGCACAGCCAGAGGCTGGGCCATGCTGTCCCCTTGTCCCTCACAGATGTGTCCACCAGACCTGCTACCACCCCAGCAGCCCGTGAGAGCAGGACGGTGCACTGGTGCAAGGGGAAGCAGAGCAGTGCAGAGACTTGGCAGCACCCTGAAAACAATGCAAGGTGTCCCCAGAACCCCCGTACTGTGACTATGCATCCCCTCCCCAGGGCATTACCTGTCTCCCCCAAACCTGGTGCTGTGTCTGGCCCTGGGTAGCAAGTCCCATCTGCCTGGATGGCTCCTGCCTGCACACTGGGTAGGGGGAAGAGATGTGCCAGGCAGGGCTGGGGGTTCATTGCACCATTTTCCACCCCTGACGGTATGACTCGCAGTGGGGTTCACCTGTGGGCTAGCTGGGTTGCTTCTTCCAGAGGCTCCTGCAAGCTGGCAATGCTGTTCAGATGCAGCCAGCTCTGGGGAGGGGTCCAGAGCGCAGCATGTGGCTTGGAGGGTGGTGGGAGGACATTGGCATGTGGGAAGAGCATCCTTGATGCTGAACTATGAGACAAGGGTGCAAGATTAAACAGTCCATACCTGGTGCTGTGTGTGTAAAGCGTCCTGCCTGCGCCTCGGGTGCTGAGGGGAGCATGGGGAGGGGGATCCATCTCCTCACGGTCATGCCAGGTGCCTGAATCACTGCATACTGAGCATCCCTATGGACACCACAGCTTCTCCATGGGGTGCAGCGCTGGATGGTGTGAGGAGCAATGTGGCAAGGTGAGAATTACATTGGGGTGGACTAGGACTTGCCCCCAGGGTAGACCTCTCCCTGCCTTAGGGACAAGCAGTAAGTGCACAGAGAGAGCTTCCATTAAAGCCCCAAACCCTCAGGGCAGAAGTGTCGATTATGCCCACCTGGAGCAGGAAAGACCTGCCCATGGCGTCCAGACCATGGCACAACCAGACCCATCCACCAGCCACCATCTCCCCTGGCCTCTTCCCTGCAGCCAGGCAGGGCTTTGGGCATCTGCTGGCTCCTTCCCAGCTGAGCAGCTCCTGTCCTAGGCACCCCAGGGTGGCAGTAGGGCAGGGAGAAATGCAGTACATGGCTGTCCCCAGTGCTGGGAGTAGGCTGGGCAGGCTTCACCTCCCATCTTCCAATAAGATGTGCAAACCACGGCCAAACGAGTGCAGTGCTCTGGCATTATTCCCGCTCTTGGGAGCAGCTGGCTCATTATGGAGTAAACTCTGCAAAACTGTGGCAATCGTCTGCCCAGACAGATACCACTAGGCAAAAATATTAGCAACAGAAAAGAGACTTCCCATGAGTTACAATTTACTGGATCAGGAACTGTGACATGGAGATGGTCAAGGGCAGTGTGCACATGAAGGATCTCATTTCCCAGAAAGACCCTTTATTCCCTTCCTTCTTGCCAGGGCTCTCTACGTGTGACTTAGTCTGTCAGCTCTGAGCTGGTTCAGTGCTCCCACCACGTGCCCACCACCATGGGTGTGGTTTGGTTGCCCAGAGCCTTGAACCCAGCAAAGCATGGGTCTTGTGGTTAAACATTGTCCTAGCTGGATGGCTGAGTCCCAGCCAGGGACCTCGCTGGCTTTTGCTTGCTGCCAGTGGGGAACTGAAACCTTGAGGACAGGAAGAAGACCCGGAGTGGGGGATCTGGGACCACCTTGCTTCCACAGGGACCCCCAAGCATGGGGTCTGCAGCTGCCCTGCCTTGTCTGCTACTTTGCATCCTATACCTCACAGCTGGAGCATCTGCAAAGCCGTAAGCCCTCTGTGTCTGCCTGTCCATGCCTGGTGGGATGGTGGTTGGTCTCGGTGGTGTGACAAACTTTGCTGTGACTGTGGTCGCTGGTCGGGGTGGAAATGCTCGGGGTGGTGGGTTGTACCCTCAGAGGACTTTGCACCTGAGGGTGTCTCTGGGCTGCTTTGGTGTAGATGCAACCTCACACACACACACCAGTGGGTGAGAAGAGCCCTTCCTCCCTACACCAATCAACCCCTTGGCTCTTTCCCAATGTGTTTAGGCAAAGGGGGCTCTGCTCTGGTCTGTGCACTGGCCAGCCTGTCTGGGCAGACATGGGGGAACGGCTGGGTGGCATCGCCCTGCAGAGAGCATCCAGGGCTGGAAAAAACCCAAGTGGCCCCCACCTTGAGAGTCTGGAGTGGAGGGGAGCACTGGGATTTGGTGGGGGGGTCCCTGCTCTCCTCCACTATCGAGGTGTCTCCTCTCCAGGCACTACATGGTGTTCTTCCCTGCCGTGCTCTACTACCCATACACGGGCAAGGTGCACATCCACCTCATGGACCTGGACGAGCCCGTGCGGGTGACCCTCCACCTGGCAAGCAGCCATGGTGTCCCCAATGTTACCCTGGAGGAGCAGGGCAGTGATATCCTCCAGCTGAACTGGCCCTGCTTCTCCAACGTGAGTCATGGCCCCGTGGCAGGGCTGAGGACCTAGGGAAGGGGTATCCATCCCATACCCACTGCTGTAGCTGGGCTGGGGAAACAGGGAGGGGGACATGGGGTCCATGCTGGATGGGCAATGAGTGAGGTGAAGAATGGAGGGACCTGCGGCAAGTACAGAGACCTTATGGGCTGTATCTGAATCATCTTCCCCTGCACACCAGTTCCCTGGTGCCTTCATGTGGCAATGGGGTGGTGATGATGGGGATGGGTATGATGTCTCACTGGCGTCCAAAATAAAGGCTTTGCAACCATTTCTGCTCTTTCCCTGGTGCCAGATTTCAACCCCTCCTGCAGGGATCTATGAAGTCGCCCATCTTCACGTCTCCATCCAGGGAGGTTCTCTGCAGGTCTCTGAGCAGAAGAAAGTACTGGTGAAAGCCCTGGAGCTGGGGACCTTGGTGCAGACAGACAAGGATGTCTACAAGCCTGGACAAACTGGTGAGGGGCAGGAGCTGCTGGAAGAGGTCTCAGGCTCTTGGGGTGGGATCCCCAGGCTTGGGTCCCAGGCCCTAGCACTCACTCCTGCTCCTGCCTTTGCTCTCTCCAGTGAAGTTTCGAATTGTCCGTTTGGATCAAAACTTCATTCCCAGCAACAGGGAGGTGAGATGGGGTCAGGGCACAGGGCGGGCACAGGGGCAATAGGATCCCCACGTGCCCAAGATGATCAGTCTCGGCAGCAGTGACTATGGTGTCACCATGAGCATGGAGGAGATGGGTGCAGGAAGGGAATCTCCCAAACACCAAAGAGACATGGGATGGGGGGACAAGACACAGCTCTTCCCAGCACTCCCAGTCTGAGTGCCCAGGATGCAGCCCCTTGCTTTTAGCACTGGCACAGGAGATTAATTATTCCCTTCTTCTCTCGTGTATAGCTTTTATGCACCATTGTAACGCCGGCTGGTTTTAGACTCCTGTTGTTACACAGTGCTGGCAGGCCCGATTGCACAGCTAATGCTGTTTCCACAATGCAGCCTCTCTGCTCGCTTCCCACTGCTCAGAAAAGGCAGTGCGATGGCTGTGGACGTGGCAGTGGGAGCCGGGCAATGGCAGCAGCTCCAAGCCCTGCCAAGCCCCCAGCCCAGCAACCAGCTCTGTAGGGGTCAAGCCAGACCCCACAGGCTCAGCCCCTGGCTCAGCTACAAGCTCAGCCCTCTGTGCTTTGATCATGCTAAACACTTCTCTCTTTCTTTGCAGCTTCCCTTGGTGGCTGTGCAGGTGAGTTGTCACCCTGTAGCAGCCTGTCAGCTCCTTCGGGAGGAGCAAAGGGCCCCAGCATGTGTGTGATACTGGGGACAAGGAGCAAGGGACAGGAACATCCCTGCTGCGGGTGCTGAGAAGAGTTATGAGGAGGGCTTGGGTTCCTCATCTGCATTTCCAGCCCACTCAGAGTCAGCTTGCTGTCTGTCTGCAAGACAGGGGGCCCTCTGGGGAGATGCTGCTAAGGGTCAGGTTACATGGATGAAGACAGCAGCGGCTATTGCCACAAAGACTTTGACCTAAACTGGAGAATGTCTTGAGCTCCCAGTCCAGGTTAGAGCATACCCCTGCCAGTTCTGGCTGCTGTAGTCAGGCTGGAGCTCGGCTAATACAGCCCCCGGGGCAAATTTTCCTTCTGCAGAGGTGATGCCCTCAGGGCCGCTCTGAGCATGATGGCAGGGCAAAAACCTCTGCTTCTTGCGAGGATACGCAGTGTGACTTGAGTCCTTGAGGCTGTCAACCCATCACCACCACCACACACCCTGTCTTCAGCCCCGTGAGCAAGGGCTGATGCTGCATGTCCCCATGTGCAGGATCCCTACAGAAAACGTGTGGCAGAGTGGCGGGAGGTGAGCCCGAGGCAGGGCATCGTGGACCTGTCCTTCCCACTGGCTGCAGAGCCAGTCCTGGGCACGTACGTCATCCAGGTGGAGGGGAAGAGCCATTCCTTCAGCGTGAAGGACTACGGTGCGTGGGGACAAAGGCTGTTTGGGAGCTGTCACATGGGATGGCAAGAAAGTCCTGAAGGAAGAAATGGGCACAATCCCATACCCTGATGGTCTACCCCCAGGGCTGCCCCACTTTGAACTGCTGATCCAGCTGCCCCACGTCGTGACAGTGAAGGATGAGAAGATCCCACTGGACGTCTGTGGGCGGTGAGTTGGGAAAGCAGCCCCAGCAGCAAGGCTGGCTGTTTCTGGGGTGATGCTCCTCTGGCAGCCTCCCCATCTGTTCCCCTTCCTGCTCCCTCCTGACAGGTACCCATCTGGGAGAACTTTCCGGGGAAGGGCTGAGGCCAAGCTATGCCAGTCCCACAAAAATATTACTTTACCAGAGGGATCTGCGAGGATCTGTGCTGAGTTTAGTGGCCAGGTGAGGGCAGCAGGAGAGGGAGAAAGCACATGGGTGGTGGTCCTGGAAATACTTCCCCATTTTGGGGTGCTTGGGCTGATGATGGCTGGGTGCATCATTTGGGCATTGGCAGGTGATCCAGCTCCCATGTGAAAGTGCTGCAAACCCAGAGTCATCCCAAAGAGGAGTGGAGCAGAGACTCTTGGGGTTGTCCTTGGGCCAGGACGGGCAGGAATGGGACAGCCAGCTGCATGGCAGAGCATGGTACCAGTCCCAGGGGGGCAAGTTTGCAGGATCCAAGGGTTGCAGGACAGAATGGAGGGAGGCAGCAGCAGCGGGATGAGTGGCAGCTGGGAGCCCAAGGATGACAGCAAATGACACTCAAGGGCCCAGTCACAGGGCTGCTGCTAATGTAGGTGACTATCTATCTCCTTCAGACGGGGAGGAATGGCTGCTTCTCCACCAAGGTGCCGGTGGCTTCCTTCAACCTGACCGGCTTCCACTACAAGAATCGGCTCTATGCCTATGCATCGCTGCTGGAGGAGGGGACTGGTGAGCACAGCTGTGCCAACAGCCACCTGGTGATGTCCTGGGGTGGTGGCACCTGGAGGATGTGACACAACTGCTCTGCTCAGGTGTCCCCAGGGTATATGCCCTTCCCCTCCACAAGCATCAGCTGCTCTGTGCCCTGACTTGCTTTGGTGTCATTTTTCTTCTACTCCTGACTGGTGGAGCAATCTCTTAGGTCCTGAAGGCTGATGAGGAGTTTCCTTTCCTTTCCAACATCCCACCCCCAGATATCCTTCCACTGTCCACCTCTCCTTCCCCACTCTCTGCCTCCCTGAGGCTAGTAAGTGTGCTTGATTAGTGTCTGGAGAGCTACCAGGGTAATTATTTTTCTCATCAGGTCTTTCTGACTTTGAATCTAGTTATAAATAGTTGTTATCTGCCTGAGACGGCTTGTTAGACATATCCTTAGGTTCAAGTAAAAAGCCCATTTTCAGCACAGTGCAGCTGCGAATGGCCTCTTCTATTTGCTTGCAGCCATTAAAAAGGGCATTTTGGGGTAAAGCTTGGTATTTCGGTAGCATGCAGATCTTGGCTTAGCATGGTCCTGCTAATGCTACAGCTCCCATCACACCTGAGGACCATTTTTTGTGTTTGTTGCCCAATGAGTGTGGTTTTGCAACGTGCAAACTTGCCCCTAACCACTGCCTGCAAGAGGACAGATTTGTTTCATATGGCCACTTGCAAAGACAGCAGTAAGGAGCAAATGTGTAATGCTGCGTGTTTGAGACTCTGACCCATCTTTCCTGGAGGGAATCACCAGGACAAATTGCCGAGTGCCTCTCTCATCTCCCCCTCCTCTCCGCAGGGATGTTGCACACAGCGATGAAAAGCTGTATGATTGTGTATGAAAAGGTCACGATCGCCTTTGAAAACACTGATAAATTCTACAAGCCTGGGATTCCCTACACTGGGACGGTAATGAGGGGGTCCCTGCACCCCGCAGGGCTCCACCTGCACCTTGCTGCACCCAGTTCTGCTCCCTCTGACCCCCAATCCCGCTCTCCCACCCCTGCCCTCTGCCCCACGGCTGCCGCCCAGCCTGGGGCATCTCCCCGTCCCTCCTGGTGCAGATGCTGCTGAAGGGAACCAATGGCTCTGCCCTGAAGGAGAAGGAGTTCCTTCTTGTGGTTAATGCTACAGGAGAAACCCAAAGGAAAATCCTGCTCACGGATGCATCTGGGAGAGCCTCCTTTGAGCTGGACACCTCTAGTTGGAATTATGAGGTTTCCCTGCACGTAAGTGACCCATGTCCCACACCTCTCGGGCACCCTGGATTTAATAAAGATCACAGATGATTTCTTATATAAAAGCTTCCAGCCTCCCCTTACCCTCATTTGGTCTTATTGCACCCGCAGCATCCTACAGTAAAGAGCTCCACATGTTTATTAGTCCTGTGTAACACCATGGTTGCCTGTCAAACCCTACAGACCCCGGCACCTTTCCTGCTCCTCCTGTGCTGGGAAAAGGGGCTACTCTCACTTTTGATGGATTCTGCAAGTTCTTCCTCTATTTCCTTCTCTCTGCCTTACTGTTTTCATACTTCACTGCTGAATTTCAGGATCCTTTCTACCTTCACCATCTAGGCACAAGATCAGATAGTTGTGGGATGCTTTTTCAGTTCCTACCATCTGCTCACATGTGCTGCTTAGCCATGCCTGCCTCCTCTTGCCATCCGCTGTCTACCCCTTTGAGTGTCCTTTGGACAAGCCCCGTGATGGTACACAGCTCTATTTTTTTGAGTGCAGCTGGATTGCATTTCTTGGCATGCTTCTGTGGCGATGTTGCAGCAAAATGTGTGGCAGTTGCAGCTGCAGAGCAGCTTTCCACCCCTACCATGCTCTGCTGCTGAGCTGATCTTTGCCACTGAGAGCCTCAATTTCTACCCCTCAGGGTGAGCTCAAGGATGACACTCCAGCCTCAGAACAGGAAGGAAAGGAGTATCTCAACTACCGAAGTGTCACTCGCTACCTGTATCCCTTCTCTTCGCATAGCAAAATTTTCCTGAAGATCCGCAGGGTGGAAAAGAAGCTGCCCTGTGGCCAGCCCCAGCAGCTCAGGGTGGATTACTTGTTTGATAAAAAGGCCATGGGGATTGAGCTGCAAAGCCTGGATGTGGTCTTCCTGGTGAGCCTTCACCTGGGGAGAGACAGGAGACTGCATGAAGGGCAGAATTCAGGGGAGGAGAATGAGGCTGTGCGGGTTATGGGGTTAAGCCTTGCCCTCCAGCAGAAGCCATTTCCAGCCAGCCCTGGGCAGGTATTCTTGGGTTCAGGACTCGGGGATGAACCCTGCAGCTGTCAGGTCTTGGGGCACCATTTCCATCCCTCCTGCAGGATGCAGCTCTAATTGTCTGTCCCTGAGAGTCCTCCACCACCTCCCCTCATCTGCTTGTGCCGGTTCCCCACTCAGCATTGGTTTCATTGTTCCCATCTCCTCCTCTGCAGGTCCTGGCCAAGGGGACCATTGCCACCGTCCTCAGGAAAGAGATGCCTGCAGAAGCTGGTAGGTCCCGAGGCATGGACAAGCTGTGCAGGGCTCTGCTCTCCGTGCCTGGTCCTCATCTCCCCGCCTTTCCCATGGCCCAGGCCTGAGAGGCTTCTTCTCCCTGGAGCTGCCCATTGGCCCTGAGCTGGCACCCAAAGCCAAGGTGCTGGGCTATGTGGTGCTGCCCAATGGTGAGATGGTGGCTGACAGCACCGAGCTCAAGGTGGCCAAGTGCTTCACCAGCAAGGTAAGCGGAGGCTGATAGCGTTGCTGCTGGGCTCAGTGGGGAGATGTGGGCACTGAGCCTTGCTCTTCAGCAGAGCCTTTCCTCATCCCCTGCAACTGGCTGGTCCCAGACTCTCCTTCCAGGGAGGGTTTTCCTTCCTCTACCATTCCTGTTGCTGCTACAAACCATCTCCTGGCTTTGATCACAGTCCTCACTCTCCATCCTCTGCTGGCATTTGGGGTTAGGCTGCGGCACAGAGGTCCTTCCTGGGACCAGCTCCCCTCTCCCCTAACCCAAAGGCTTCCCCTCTCTCCAGGTGAATCTGTCCTTCTCGGAGCAGAGGGCTCTGGTGGGCTCACAGCTCCGCCTGAAGGTGGAAGCTGCCCCAGGGTCACTGTGTGCTGTCCATACTGTGGATCAACGCAAGCAGTTGTCCGGTCTCAAGGTCAAGCTCAACCCCAGCATGGTGAGCCTGGAGTAACCTTAGCACTGGGCTGGTCCTGGGCTGGACTGGACTCACTGCTGGGACATGGGGACAGCAGTTTCTTTCCATTGTCACCCATTTTGGGGGAGGGCAGTGGGGACCTTGGGGTAGCTGCCCCTGCAGGATGAATGCTGGGTGTCTGGGAGCCCCCAGAGAGTCCCTGCCACCACCCACGGACTTTGTGGCTTTGCAGGGGAGATCGCGCATTGCCAGCTGGGAGGGCTGAGCCACAGAATTGCTCTGTGATGTCTCCTGGGGTGGAAATCTTGAAAAGAGGGTGCAGGTGGTCGGAAGCATCCGCTGCTCTTGGGGAGAATAGAGATGGGGCAGTGACGGGTCACAGTGGAGTGGCTGGGGCTGGCAGCAGGGCAGCATCACTGCAATGCCCGGGAAGGTGCAGAAGCTATGGGGCGATGCCAGGGGCAAAAGGGGTTGGAGCTAGGCCAAGAGCGTTTCATGTCTTTCTCACCCAAAGTTCACGTGTTTGGTTTAGATCTATAACTTACTCCCAACGTTTCCTGAAGACAGCTATGCTGTTGAAGAAACTGATTCACCTCCCTGCTGGGGAAACGGGTTCAGAGGCATAGCACTAGGCCGTCCAGCCATTAGCCGTTGTGATGTCTCATGGAATAGCTGGCAAGATTGCCGCCGCAGCCTGTGGCGCAGGGAGGTACTGGTGTCTGACATCCAGCCAGGCTCCTATGGCCTGGTTAAGGTACGAGCCCTCCAGCCCTACCTCACACTCCTCTTCCTCCCAGGAAGGATTACTCAGGGTGCAGGCGCACCCAGTCCCTCACCCAGCCCATGTCTGCGCTCACAAACCATGCTCTTACATTGCCCAAATAACATGCCCTGCCTCTTGCTTCACCACCCTGGGACAGACATGTGAAATGCGTCTGTCAGTCCAGGCACAGCAGCATTTCAGTGAAGGGGCTAAGCTCTGCTCTTCCCATCACAAATCTGGGCTTGGAGTAAACAGCATAGATTGGTCTGGCATTCCCCTGCTTTTTTTGGGGTGCGTCTCCCACTGGCAGCAACCCAGGGGTTGGGGCTGTTTGGGAATGGAGCGAGCAGAGCAGATCCACCAGATCTTTTCCAACTGTCCCTGGTGCAACAGCTTCCCTTGGCACAGATATTCCTCTCTTGCACTCCCATTGCAACGTGGTGAGGGGATCCTGATCTTTGGGAGCTCTGTTCTGGCATGGGGCTTTAAGTACATGTCGATTCCTTGCTTCAAAGAGGGATGGAAAGGTGTTTCGGAATCTCTGGGCTTCAGCATGGTGCTTTTTTCTCTTGTGTCATGTTTCAGGATGCAGGTTTGAAAACTGTCACCAATGCTCAGCTGGGCTGTGCACCAAATGTCCAGTTCCAAACTTACCAAAGCCCTTTATACCCCCAAGGTGAGTGGAGAGAATCTGTAACAGGCTCCATGCTGACTGCAGAAGGATGGGTGAGGACTTCCTGCCTCTTTCCATCCTTTCTGGCACCACATTCAAATTGTGCACCTGTTTATAGGAGCAGGACTGGAGAAGGATAAGCAGGCAGGTGTCATGCTGGCCACAGGGATGCCGATGGATTTCTTGGGGACATGGCTGTGGGAGCTGGTCCCTGTGGGGTGAGTAAGAAGCCTCAGCAGACCTCAAGCCAGGGCACTGCCCTTATTGCATCAGCTTCACCTCTGGGTGCAGCACCCAGACCTCTGGTTTAGTATCCATGTATCTAGGAGTGACACTGAGACATGTCCAGCCCCTTCCCTTGGACCTCAGCACCGACCCCAGGAGACCAGGGAAGTCTGTCCTGTAGGCAAGGGATGCCATAAGAGATAAGAACACTGATGGCACCTCTGCCCATTGCCAAGCATGTGATGGCCACCAGTGGTCCCCAGGACCTAGAGGAAGGGGGTTGGCATGCTCCTTCTGCTGGCTCTGCCCATCAGACCCAGCCTGCAAGGTCTGTCCATCTTCTACCGCCCTGCAGGGAGAGGGGGTCTGCAGAGGTGATGGTGACGGTGCCTGATGCCATCACCGTGTGGGAAGCTGGGATGTTCTGCACATCCTCACTGGGCTTGGGGCTGGCTCCTGCCATCAGCCTCACAGCCTTCAAGCCCTTCTTCGTGGAGCTGGCGCTGCCCTATGCTGTGGTCCGCCATGAAGCCTTCACCCTCGTGGCCACCGTCTTCAACTACCTGCGGCAGTGCCTGCGGGTGAGCGGGGCCAGGGAGGGGGCCCTGGGTCAGGGGTCTGGCGGACTCTGATGGAGCCGTGCCCATGTCCGGCAGGTTCGGGTGATGCTGGTGGAGTCGGCGGAGCTGGAGGTGTCAGCGAGCACAGATGAGGTGTATGGTGGTTGTATCTGTGCGGATGAAGCAAGGACCTTCCGGTGGGGCGTGCGAGCCACCAGCCTGGGTATGGAGGGGATGGCAAAGGGATGGGGATGGGGAGGAGAGCCCAGCAGTGAGACTCCTTGCAAAAACTCCTCTTTGTCACTGTTTTTCTGATCCTTTCTTCCCCGTCCCAGCTCCCTCTCCTCTCCCCTATCTCCCCTTTACCTTCTCCACTCTCCAGCTTATTCCCTCCATTTCCTGGTCCCATAGCACCCATTGCACCCTTTCACAGCTCCCCGGGATTGCTCTGAGCTGGAGCCAGCCCCTGAGGCAGTCACAGCAATGTCCCCCATCTGCCTCTACAGAGAAGGTGAATGTCACTGTCATCGCCAAGGCCCTGCGCTCTGAGAAGCTCTGTGGCACTGAGATGCCAGTGGTGCCAGCCTGGGGGCACATGGACACCGAGACAAAACTCCTGATGGTGCAGGTGAGCAGAGTGAGGGAGCGGGTTTGCACCGTCCTCTTGCCTGGAGCAGAGCTGTACCCAAAGCAGTCACCCCTAGAGCAGAGCATCTCCCCATCCCTCGGCCAGGCTGGATGGTTCCTGTGGGTGCTGCAAGGTGCGGAGAGAGCACCAGCACCCAGAGCAAGGGGACAGTCTATGTCCATGCTTAGGTACCATCAGTGGGATGGTACCTTCCCTTCCCTTTTGGGGTGAGATTGGTAGATTTGAGGCCGCTGGCTGTGTGATGTTCAGTTTTCTCCCCCTCATCACACTGTGCCACAGGGCTGCTCCAAGGACAGCCCGGCTTGGCCCTGGGTGGCCCAGAGCCGCTGGGCTGCTGGTGGGGATGGGTTCCAGGTAGGGTGTTTGCTGGAGGCAGGGAGGCATTTCTGGGACAGAGAAGGGCAGGCTGACTGATCCTGGTCTCATACATGCTGTATTCCTGTTTTTAAAGCCTCCAAAACCAATGTGAAGGAAAACTGCAGCGGCCTCTGCTCCTGACCCTGTCATACCCCACCAGACAGCCACGGTCTTGAGGGCTGGCAGCCTCTTCCCATCCCTTCACCCCCTTTGCCTGACACAGCAGGAGCCTGCAGCAACGTGGTTGAGATGAGGACTCCGAAACCCAGCCCTGCTCCCCAGCAGCCCTGCCATCCCATGGAGTTTGGGGGCTGCCCAGGGAGCAGCAGCTTTGCTGCTCACTGTGGAGTCGTGGTTTCCCTTGAGCTGATGCCAGTGCAATCCCTTGGAGAGGGGACCAGGGCCGGTGAGCTGACCCTGGGCTGACAAAAAGCCTTGGGAGATCAGTGCACCGCTGATGGCTGAGTATGGAGAGGATGCCCAGGGCTGCCCTGAGTGCAGCCCTGACCCTGTCCCTGCTCAGCCAGGTTGAAAAATGAAGAAAAATGCAAGTGGGATAAGGGAGGTGAAAGCAGCAAAATGTTTTTCTTGCAAGAAAGCTCCCTTTCTTCAGGCTCTTTCACACCATCCCTGACCAAAGTAGCCTTGTGTCCCAAAACACCATTTACGTTAGGGGCTCGGCACTCCTGTCTGCCATAATGATGTGTAAGAGGGGCTCTACCTTCACTTTGCTTTGCTGAATAAAAAGCTGAGACCAAACCAGAAAGAGCATTCATTGCATAGGCAACAAGGCAGCAGAAGAAACAGTACAAAGTGGGGTCAGTGGTGCCTGGTCAGGAGAGTCTGGGGGAAAATGCACTCTGGCTCCTGCTCCAAAGTCACCAGCAGCACCAAATGACAAATCCTCTGTGTGTTATTTCCCTCTGGCAGCCACACAGGCACCTATCAGGCACCAATCGGAGAGCCAGAGCCTCCTCCCCCCCCAGCTCCCAAATCAATCTCTGCTTGGCCACGCTGCTCGTGGCCCCCATTGCATCCTGCCCCGTGCCCTGAAGGGCTTGGTGTGCCGATGGCCCTGAGCCCCTTGTCACATTGAACTGTCCCCATGATGTCTGTCAGGGCACTGACCCATGCCCACATCCTGGGGTGGCAGGATGGGCTCAGGGCCATGCTCCCACCTCGTGTCCACAGGGGTGGTGGGGACCAGCCTCCTCTGGACACTGACACAATGTGGGGCTGCTCCTGAAGGGCAGGGAGGTGAGCACAGGGCTGTGTGCAGCAATACTTGAGCAGGGAAGGCTGGCGGACAGCAGCTGTGGTTATCTGAGAGCTCACGGGAAAGAGGTCAGCCCCATCCATGGCTTCCTGCAGTGCTGCCCCTGTCTCTCCCCACGTCCCCAAAGGGAAGGGGGCTGCATAACCCCAGAGCAGGGAATGTACTCAGGACAGCATTTGGCTGTCATGGCACTGCCTCAATTTTCCTAAATTCCCACTAGGACAGAAAGGCTGGTGTCCAGCTCCCAGGCATGGTGCACAGAGGAATGAAAGCAGGTGGAGCTCGCAAAACAGCCCAACACAGTCTTGCTCCTGTGCTCTTAACTCATTTGATGAAATTGGAGGAAACCAGGCAAAAAGACAGCCTGAGAACCTTCAATCAGCCCAAATAGCTACTGTTTGGCTAAATTTCCAATACCTGGAAACAAGCCATTTTGAGAAATTTCCACCAATGCAGACTATTCTCATGATGTCCTCCCTACTTTTGTTTGGGGAACTCATTCCTGCCACCATTTCCCAGAAAACCAGTGTGTAGGTGGGTCCTGCCCCCTGGTTTTGAACCTCTATAGGATATGGGAACTTTTCCTCAAATTGCAAAAATCCATCAGAGCCTTGAACCCAGGAGGCTGTGGGCAGATGGTAAACATTGCCTTGGCTATATCTGCAGGTCCATGCTGGATCTGGATCCCTCTGCCAACCCTTGTTTGCTCACTGGGTGGAAAGCAAAGATTTGATTTTAGAGCCTGCAGCAGAGCAGACGCAGGTCTACAGCAATCCAACACCTGGAGAAGGAGGCTGTGGCTGTCCCTGACATCCACTTGCAGCTAGAGGCATGAAGTCCCCAGCTGCCCTGCCTGTTCTGCTGCTTCTCATCCTGCACCTCACAGCTGGGGCATCTGCAGCACCGTAAGCCCTCTCTGTGTCTGTCTGTCTGTCCGTGCCTGGTGGGAGGGCATTGTCTTGGCTCCTTGGCAGTACGTAGTGGGAGCTAATCTTTCCTGTGCATGTGATTTTTTGGCCAGGGTGGAAATGCTTGGGCTGGTGGGTTGTCCCTGCCCATGAGCATCAAGGACATGGCACCTGGGGGCTGCTGGGGCTGGTGGCTCTGGAATGGTTTATTGTGGGTGCTGCCTCACTTGCAGCCAATGTATGAACAGAACCTTTGCTGTGCTGAGCTGAGAAGTCAATGGGAGCCCAGAAGCAGAGTGGGGAGGCTGGGGGAGGTGGCCCTGCACCCCAGCACAGGTTTCTGTGCTCTTCAAGAGCTCTTTGGGATCTGTACCAGGATGTGCCTCATCCCCATGCCTCTCACATCAGCACTTCTCCTTGCCAGGAATTATGTGGTCACATCCCCAGCTGTGATCTACCACCCCCACACAGCGATGCTGTGGGTCCATCTCAGTGGCCTCCATGAGCCCGTCCAGGTGACCATCCAGCTACAGAGCGCAGAGAGGACCCATAACATCACGTTGCTGGAGAGGAAGGTCCAGGAGCCTCATCTGTACCTGAACATCACATTCCCTGTGAGTGTCACCCCACGCACAGATGCAAGTGTGGAGGGGGATGCCCTGGACACCCCGCTGTCTCCAGGTAGAGCAGTTTCCACCAGCTCCCCTGAGTGTGGGTCTGTGGTCCGATGTGGGTCTGTGAGCAGGAGTGACTTCCCCATCTTTTAGTAGGGTGTCATCCCTGCCTCAGGCAAAATGACTCTAGGCTCAGCCCAGTTATTCGGTGGCTGAAATAATCCCCCAGTAGCAGACTTGCAGACTAGGGCAGGGTGTTGGGGGGACATTTCTTCCCAGCCCCTGGCTTGGGGAAGATGTCCCTGTGGGTGGGGAGTGCTCTGGGTCACTTGGAGGGAGCAGAGCATCCTGGCCATGGCATATACCTTGTCCTCACCCGGTGGCTGGTGTTTCCCCCTGGCAGGCTCCAGCCCCCACCAAAGGGAAAGAGGAAACTGTAGACCTGCACGTCTCAATCCAGGGAGATTCTCTGGATGTCTCCAAGAAGAAGAAGGTAATGCTGAGAGCCCTGGAGCCTGGGATCTTCATACAGACAGACAAGGCTGTCTACAAGCCTGGACAGCAAGGTGAGGGGGGCAGGCTGGACCATCCTGCTCTGGACTGAAGGATCTGGTGGGAGAGGGGTGCAGGAGGCTCAGCCTTGCTCCTGCACTGCATGGAAATAGGAGGGCTCCTCCTGGGATGCACTGTGACCCCCAGCACTGCCCCAGGGCAATGCCAGGACACACTGGCAGCGCTGGAGGCTCTGCTTCTTGGGGTGCAGTGCCCCACTGCAGGGTTCAGGGTAGATTTCCATCCACCTTCCCCATGAAGAACCCCACTCCCTGCACATGCACCCATTCCTGCATCTTCATTTGCTCTTTCCAGTGAAGTTTCGAATTCTCTCTTTGGATAAAGACTTCACTCCCAGCAGTAAGAAGGTGAGAGCAGGGCTGGGGTAGGGGGGAGGCAACAGGGCTCCTCTGCACTGACTTCATACAGCCTTGGCAAGCTGTGAGAGAGGTGTGGGAGTCAGCCAGTGCCTTTCCCCTTGGGAATCCTGCCCCAGCAAGCTCTGCCTGGGTAGGTGTGCTCCCCAGGGGTGGGGATGTCCTGTGTTGTTCATGTAGGCTTCAGCAGTCTAAGGAAAGAGAAAGCAGAATTGCACATGTGATGTGGGAACATACCCACTTAAACTTTTGGTTAGGGATGTAGTGATGGCGAGTGAGAAGCAGGGAATGTGCTATTGATATCCATCAAGTCATTAGACACCAGGATTACAGGCGAATTCAGTCTTTGGCGCCCCTGAGCAATCATCTGGGTCTCTGGAAGTGCAGGAGGTTCCCAGATGAAATGGTTGCTGGCTTCTTGGGAAGGCACTAAGAGATGCCACCTCTCCATGGGATATTGGTAGTGCCCTCGGCTTATCCCAGCTAGAGCTGCCCACAGGCTCAAAATCAATCCCAAAGCAAATTAAAGGGTTAGAAGTTCACAGAATCCCCCAAATAACCCTCATTCTACTCCATCCACGGCTCCATAGATGTCCCCACCTTGATGAGACCCTAAGGAAGGCTTTGACTTTCTCTTCTAACCATCTTCTCTTTGCCTTGCAGCTGCCCCTTGTGCTCCTGAAGGTCAGTCTGATGGAGGGAGGCTCCTGGGAGGTGTGGGCTTGGGAAGGCAGCATGGCTGGGAGAGAAGCATAGTGCAACCATGGGCTGTTTTACTGTGGGGTGCTGGGGTCCCTGGGGTGCTGATGCCACATGTCCCTGTGTGCAGGATCCTAGCGGGAACCGCATTGCGCAGTGGCGGGAGGTGAGCCCGCGGCAGGGCATCATGGATTTGTCCCTCCCGCTGGCTGCAGAGCCGGCCCTGGGGACTTACGTCATTGAGGTGGAGGGGAAGAGCCATTCCTTCAGCGTGGAGGAATATGGTATGTGGGGACTGGGAGATGCACAGGGGGTGGGAGCCTCACCTCGGCATGTCCCTGTGGGCAGCGTGTCTTGGCCCCTGTGGCCACCCAGGCACTACTGTCCTTGTTCTGGGAGCGACAACCCTCTCTCCCTTTGCTTCTCCATCAGTGCTGCCCAAGTTTGAGGTGACCATTGATCTCCCCGCTGTGGTGCTGGAAAAGCACAAGAAGTTCCAGATGGAGATTTGTGGACGGTAAGCCTGAAACAGGCTGTGCCGGGAAGAGGGAGAGATGTGGGGGTCTGACATGATGTAGTCCATCAGGCACACCCTCATCACCCTCCACCCAACAGGTACACCTACGGGAAGCCCGTCCAGGGGAAGGTCCAGGCCAGCTTGTGCCAGCCCTTTGGGTACATCAGGATCCTGTACAGACTTGATAGTGCCCCCCAGAAAGAGATGAACTGCATTGAGGTTAGCGGGCAGGTGAGCACAGCCAGGGAATGTGGGTGCCACTGGGACAGCCCCTTCCCGGGACTGCTGCTAATGGGGTTGACTGTCTCCCTCCAGACTGAGAAGAATGGCTGCTTTTCAACAGAGGTTTCATTGTCTGCCTTCAATCTTACCAGCTCCATGTATCAGAAGCAATTCCAAGTCGAGGCATTGCTGGTGGAGGATGGGACAGGTAGGGATGGCCATGTTCTCCTCCTTGGGAATGGACTTTGCTGCTGGTGCATGGTTTTGTGTTCATCCCTGTGTGCACCCAAAAGCACATGGCACTGGGGTATTGGTCTTCTCCAGGGGAGCCCAAAAGCAATGCTGTGATTTAGAGGTGCACGTGTGCAGGGACTGGGTCCAGGTGGGGGCGTGAGCCAGGTCAGCTGGGCAATACTTCTAATTCTGACCAGAGAAATGGTTGGGAGGCAAAAACACCTTCCCAAGATCCAACAACACTCCCGAGGCTATTGCTAGCAGCGAGTTGAGTCCTTGTGACACAAAGCAGTGGTTTCCCCCAGTCCAGTGGCATGCTTTCGTTCTTTGAGATAATCCACCCCACCCACCACCTCAGTCCCACCAGAAATGACTGCCAGTGGCTTGGCTTCAGGAAAAAAAGAAGACCAGGGGTTGTCCCAGGCTCACCGGCACTGAGGTGGCCCTGCATCATGGTACTTTGGTGAAGCACTGTTATGGGTTTGTGTGGCGTGGTTTTCCTTGGTGGCAGGGGAGGGGGGCTGCAGAGGCGGCCCCTTTAAGAAGTTGCTGGAAGAATTTGCTGCCCCAAAATGTCGGACCCACACACCAAAATGTCGGACCC
>VYZV01042181.1:170462-187454 GCA_013401275.1 Pandion haliaetus
CACCAGGGAAGTTTGTGAGGAACTGCAGCCTGCGGAAAGGAACCACGTTGGAGCAGGGAACGAGAGAGGAATCTTCCCCCTGAGGAAAGAAGCGGCAACGACGATGTGTGGCGAGCTGACTCAACCCCCATCCCCTGTTCCCCTGCGCCGCCGGGGGGAGGAGGTAGACAGCATCGGTAGTGAACTGAGCCGGGAAGGCGGGAGGGGTGGGGGGAGGTTGTTCTGATGTTTGTTTTCCCTTCCTAATACCCTTGTTTTTTGTTTTCTGTTTTGTTTTGTAGTAAATTAAATTGATTTTGTTTCTTCCCCAAGTTGAGCCTGTCTTTTGCCTGTGACCATAAGTGGGGAGTGATCCCTCCCAGTCCTTGTCTCGACCCACAAGCCTGCCTTTGTATTTTCTCCTCATCCCAATGTAGCCAGGCGAGGGGTGGGGGGTGAGTGAGCGGCTTCGTGGTGCTTTGTTACCGACTGAGCTGACCTGAAACCACGACAAGCACCTTTTGTGAAGTCTCTGCAGCCAGCTGCGTCTTGGCTTTAGGTCTAAAACATGCTGTAGATGTGCTTGAGGCTGCTGGCTGCAGAGGGAAACCTAAAATATCCAGGGACCTTTTCTGCATTGTGACAGGGGAGCTGGCAGCAGCTAACCTGTGCCTTGTGTCCCTGCAACACCCTCAGCTCCCTACTCCCTCTCCACAGGGCTGGAGATGAAAAATACCAAGAGCTGCAAGATTTTACCTGAAATCCTCACCGTCACTTTTGAAAACACTGATGATTTCTACAAGCCTGGCATCCCCTACACTGGGACGGTAATGGGGGTGTCTCCACACCCTGCAGGTCTCCCCTGCACCCAATCCTGCTCCCTATGACCCCCAACCCTGCTCTCCCACCCCTGCCCTCTGCTCCGCAGCTGCAGCCCAACCTGGGGTATCTCCCTGTCCTTCCTGGTACAGATGCTGCTGAAGGGAGCCGATGGCACTGTGCTGCCGCAGAAGCAGCTCTTGCTCGTCGTTAGCCAGCAAGGAAAAGATACGAGACAGACCTTCCTGACAGACAGATCAGGGAGAGCCTCCTTTGAGCTGGAGACCTCTGTTTGGAGTGGCAATGTCTACCTACGTGTAAGGGACCCATCTCCCACCCCTTGGGGGTCCCTGTGCTGCTTTCTCCAGTAGTACAGGGCTGGGCACCTCTCCAAGCCTGCATCAGTGATGCCTGCTGCTGGGACCAGCACCTTGTGGGCTGCTGAACAGCTTCACCACCCTGACTTCTACCTCCATTGCTCAGGGTCAAGTCAACGAGACAGCTCACACCCAGAACGACGGCTCAACACCCATCTACCAAAATGCTTACTTGTACCTCAGCCCCTTCTTCTCGGTGAGCAGGAGCTTCCTGCGGATCCGCCGGCTGGAGAGCGAGCTGCCCTGTGGCCAGCCCCAGCAGCTCTGGGTGGACTACCTCTTCAGCAAGGAGGCCTTGGGGACTAAGCTGGAGAGCCTGGATGTGGTCTTTCTGGTAAGCCCCAGCCCAGAGAGGTTGGGCAGTGGGCGTTAGGGTGGTTGTGTGCGAAGGTCCACATCTACACACACATTCGTGGTTGTCTCCCTGAGGACAAGACAATGAGCAATCTGTCCTGGCCAGACCGAGAGACCTATGCCTGTTAGTAGAGGTGTTTGCTAGTACTGTTGGATCTGCATGCCAATGGGAGACATTGAGGGGGCTGGAGGCTGGACAAGGTCAAAAACCATCCCTACACTCTTGCTCTTGGGTCCATCCTCCATCAGGGCATTTTGGTTCCACACAAAGCATCAGTTTACTTGTTCCCATCTCCTCCTCTGCAGGTCCTGGCCAAGGGGACCATTGCCACCGTCCTCAGGAAAGAGATGCCTGCAGAAGCTGGTAGGTCCCGAGGCATGGACAAGCTGTGCAGGGCTCTGCTCTCCGTGCCTGGTCCTCATCTCCCCTCCTTTCCCATGGCCCAGGCCTGAGAGGCTTCTTCTCCCTGGAGCTGCCCATTGGCCCTGAGCTGGCACCCAAAGCCAAGGTGCTGGGCTATGTGGTGCTGCCCAATGGTGAGATGGTGGCTGACAGCACCGAGCTCAAGGTGGCCAAGTGCTTCCTCAACAAGGTGAGAGGAGACTGCTGGAGTTGGGAGAATGACTCCATGGTTTGTCCATAGCTGCATGCCCTGAGGTCCATCCTGCTCCAGATGTATCGTAGCGTAGCAGTCTCTTTAACCCATGCCCTGATCCCCAAACATTTGAGCCTGATTTTATCCTTGTCTAGATGAGACTTCCATGTCCATGTCTTGGTCCTGCTCCTCCATGGGAGGTGGCTCCCCCTCCTGCCCTTGCTCCCTGATGCCCCTGTCTCTCCCCAGGTGAAGATGGATTTTTCAGAGGACAGGGCTCTGCCTGGCTCGGCGCTGCGGCTGGAGCTGGAGGCTGCCCCAGGGTCCCTGTGTGCTGTCCGTGCTGTGGACCGCAGCGTGCTGCTTTTGAAGCCTGAGGCTGAGCTCAACACGGAGACTGTGAGTGGTGGCACTGCCCAGGGCCCCTTCTGCAGCCCCAGGGACCAGCTGGGGATGGGAGTGGGAAGAGATGACATTGGCTTGGACCTCCCTTATGGGGACTCGGTGCCATGGTGGCTCCTGGGCAGTCCTGTTCCCAGCCAGGGGGTAGGTGCCTGGCTGGTTTTGTACCTAGCACACATATTTATTCCCAGGTCTACAAAGTACTCCCTGAATTCAACTACCCTGGAAGCATTCAGGACCCATCACCCTGTTCAGCATTTTCCTGGGACTATCCCCCCAACTTTGACCTTCCCATCCTCCCAGTTGTATGGAGGCAGAGAGACTTCTTTCACCAAAGGAGGCATCTCTCACCTTTCCCTTTTTGGAGGAATTCCCAGATGGACACCTACCAGTTATTTCAGGTAAAGACCCTACCCGCCTGTGCCTCCTAGTTCCTCTTCATCCAGGAGCTGGCTGTGGTTTGCTCAGGGTGCTGGGAAAGCACAGCGATGTGCCTTGAAAGCCACACTTGTGGCAAAGGTCTTTCCCTTTCCCACAGACCCCAGGCTCCAGTTCTTCTCTACTTGTTGCCTTCTGCAGCCCTGTAACTATTTACTGCTGGGAGGGAGATAGTCCTTCTGCTGGGTCTCAGAGATAGACAACCTCTTTTCTTTTCACAGAATGCAGCACTGAAGCTTTTCACGAATTCCAAGACCAGCGATGTTTGCAATAAGAGGTTCGGCTTGCCCGGGATACTGGGTTCCCAAGGTCCCAGAGGTCAGCACAGCCCTCAGCTTGCTTGCTCCGCCTTGCCCTCTCAGGAGAAAAGAGCAAAGAACTGGTGCCCAGTCCTGGCTCCCTTGTCCTCAGAGGGACTCAGAGCCATCCTGAAAATATGCTCAGCACCAAAGGGGTTGAACAGGATTGAAAAGGATTTTGACCACCTTCATGCTGCCTGCAGGCGAGGTCCAGCTGAAATGCAGAGACCTGTGGAACCTAATTTCTGCTCTGCCCTTTCCAGGTGGCTTTGATTCCTACGTGACCTCTTTGCGGGAAGACATTTATGTCCCAAAAGTAATGAACCGTGGTGTCCCAAAAGTAACGGACCATGGTATTCCAGGCGTCGCTGTCCAGGAAGAGCCACCAGCACCCCGGACGTATTTCCCAGAGACATGGCTGTGGGACCTTGTCCCTGTGGGGTGAGTGAGGATGGTCCCCATGGGGCTGGCCCTCTCCCCACCTCCCCTCCTGTATGGAGGGAGGTTGGGGACCTCAGGAGGGCTCCTTCTCCCACATGGAGAGAGCCAGCTCAGCTGGGGATGACACCAGCTGTGGGTGAATGTGGTGCTATGGCCTCACGATGTTCTCCAACCTGCAGTGAGGGGGGCTCCACGGAGATGACGGTGACAGTGCCTGATGCCATCACCGAGTGGGAAGCTGGGATGTTCTGCACATCCTCACTGGGCTTGGGGCTGGCTCCTGCCATCAGCCTCACAGCCTTCAAGCCCTTCTTCGTGGAGCTGGCGCTGCCCTATGCTGTGGTCCGCCATGAAGCCTTCACCCTCGTGGCCACCGTCTTCAACTACCTGCGGCAGTGCCTGCGGGTGAGCAGGGCCAGGGAGGGGGCCCTGGGTCAGGGGTCTGGCGGGGGCTGATGGAGCCATGGCCGTGGTCCGGCAGGTTCGGGTGATGCTGGTGGAGTCGGCGGAGCTGGAGGTGTCAGCGAGCACAGATGAGGTGTATGGTGGTTGTATCTGTGCGGATGAAGCAAGGACCTTCCGGTGGGGCGTGCGAGCCACCAGCCTGGGTACAGAGCACCCGGGCCACGTCAGGATCACTGTGCCCTGCTGCTTGGGGACCCCCTTGAAGGATGGGTGGGCAGGGAGGACAGGACCAAATGCAGTGCCACCTGGGAAGCTCTCCTCTCCGCTCCTCTTTCACCCTCCCCATTGCATCCCAGCACTGCTCCTCAACCTGGTGACCCCCATCCCGATCCAGCCAGCCCCACACAAAGTCCCAGGGCTGATGCAAGTCTGTGGGGCTGCGGTGCAGGCTGGGGGGGCTCTGTCGGGACTGACTGCCCCACTTGCATCTGTAGGGGAGGTGAACATCACCGTCAGCACCGAGGCCCTCAGCTCCAAGGAGCTCTGCAGCAATGAGATGCCCGTGGTGCCGGCCCAGGGGCGTGTGGACACTGTGATAAAGCCCTTGCTGGTGCAGGTCAGATGGGTTATGGAGGAGGAAAGTGGGACGGGTTAAGGGACAGGGTTTGAGCAGTCTTTGGGGCACAGCGGGAGGATCGGGAGTGTGACAGCACCCACGCCCAAGCCTGGGCTGCAGGCATGACCCTGGTGGACAGGGGGACATGGCTGATCCCTTCTGACTGACTCTGCTGCTGCTTCCTCACAGCCCGGGGGGATCCTGGTGGAGAAGGCACACAACTCCCTGCTCTGCCAGGAAGGTAGGACTGGCTGGGGGTGTCCGGCAGTGCAACGGGGATGTGGGGCAGGGATGCTTGGCCACTGGTCACAAGGGCCACCAGGCCAGAGGAGCCAAGGATCACGGTCCCTAGGGGCTCCCAGCTGAGATGCTGCAACCCAGCCTTGAGCCCATGGAGGGTTGGAGCAGGAAGGGGGTGGGCAAGGGTGCCGTGGGCCAGGCTGGGAGGACCTGGGCATCCTCACTGTCATTGCCCTCCATCCCCACAGTCGCTGAAGAAATCTCCCTGGAGGTTCCTGCAAACATCTTGGAGAGCTCCCAGCGAGCCCACGTCACTGTGATGGGTAAGGGACAGGCAGGGGCCTGTGTACCACCTGGGGCAGTAAGGGTGCAGAGCTCCAGGGCCCAAGCTCAGCAGCAGGTGGGACCACCCAGAGCTGGGACAGAAGTGGATATGGGGTACTGGTGGCAGGAGGGGCACAGCCGATGACTGTGCTCCCCATGTCCCCCTGGGACAGGCGACATCATGGGCAATGCTCTGCAGAACCTGGACCGCCTCCTGGCCATGCCCTATGGCTGTGGGGAGCAGAACATGGTTCGCTTTGCGCCCAACATCTACATCCAGCAGTACCTAGAGAAGAGTGGGCAGCTGCACCCCAACATCCGCGCCAAGGCGCAGGGCTTCCTACAGAGCGGTGAGCGTCCCCAGTCCCCTCCTCTCCCTGTCCCACCCTGCCTTGCTGAGGGACATCACCACCCCATATCCCCCCTCCCCATTTTCTACCTGCACTCCAGGGTGGGTTTGGGCTGTAGTAGGCCTCTAGGATCCCCTGGGGATGTAAAAAGCACCGTGTAAAGGCTCGTCCCCATCTCCTCCCCACAGGGTACCAGCGAGAGCTGCTCTACAAACACGATGATGGCTCTTACAGTGCCTTTGGGAAGAGCGATCCCACGGGCAATACCTGGTGAGGGACCCCATGGGGATCAGGCAGGCTGTGCAGCAGCATCTCTCCAGGACTGACAGTCCCAAGGCTCCTCCAGCCACTGAGCATATCCCAGCCCCAGTCTCCTAATCCTCCAATGTCTCTCTGGCTTATAGGTTGACAGCATTTGTCCTCAAGTCCTTCGGGCAAGCCAGAGCCTATGTGGCCATCGAGGAGCGGCACATCAAGGATGCACTGCACTGGCTGCAGAAGCAGCAGAGGCAGACGGGTTGCTTCTGCAGTGTGGGAAAGCTCTTCAACAATGCCCTGCAGGTGGGTTGGTGGGCTGGGGTGGGACATGGGTTGGCCCCAGCATGTCCCCAGTGCCTCGTCTAGGCAGTGGGGGAGTCCCTGTGCCAGTGATATGGCATGGCCAGACCCGTCTCCTGCTGTCCCCTTTGCAGGGTGGCATCTCGGACAAGCTCTCGCTGTCAGCTTATGTCACGGCTGCGATGCTGGAGCTGGGGCTGTCCCCAATGGTGAGGGCAACCCCATCTTCCCTGAAGGGGCTGGGGAGGGGGGAGGGGTGCTGGGGCAGGGAATCCAGCTGTTCTGGGCCACCTCCTAGCCCGACCTGGGTGCAGCTGGTCTCAATGGGTAGAACTGGGGATTCTGAGCAATGCCCACACCCATGGGCTGGCTCCTGACTCTGCTCCCATGCCAGGACCCGAAGGTGAGCTCTGCCCTGCAGTGCCTGGAGGCTTCGGCCACAGACGACCCCTACACGCAGGCACTGCTCGCCTACGTCTTCGGGCTGGCAGGGCACAGGGAGCAGCAGCAAGTCCAGCTGCAGAGGCTGGCCCAGCACAGCATCAGCACAGGTACCACCCGGCATGGGCAGTGCCACTCTCTTGCATGGGTCACCCTGTCCCAACCTCAGCCCCCCAGGACCCCCAGAGCAGGGGGCTGAGCTCCCACCCCCTTCTCTCCCAGAAGGGCAGCTCTACTGGCAGAGGAAGGGGAAGGCTCTGCCCCCCTCGCAGCCCTCCTGGGCTGCCGCCGCACCGGCAGAGGTGGAGATGACTGCCTACGTCCTCCTGGCCTACCTCTCCCAGCCCCAAGTGTCCTCTGCTGACCTGGGGACTGCTTCCCAAATTGTCCGCTGGCTCAGCAAGCAGCAAAACCCCTACGGGGGCTTCGCCTCCACACAGGTACTGGCACCGGGGTCCATGGGGCTGCTCCAAAGCATTCCCTCCCTGTGTCTGCAGTTAGGGGTGACCCTGGCTCGATGCTTTCTCCATGCCCAGGACACAGTGGTGGCCCTGCAAGCCCTGGCCAAGTATGCTGCCCTGACACATGGCAGCAATGGGGACTTCACGGTGATGGTAACATCCCCGACGGGCACCACACAGGACTTCGTGCTGCACAACAGCAACCAGCTGGTGCTGCAGCGGGCAGCTCTGCATGAGCTGCCGGGGATCTACAGGGTGCGAGCCCACGGGCAGGGCTGTGCCCTGGTGCAGGTGGGTACAGCCGGGAGTCCCTGTCCCCGTGCGGTGCCCGCTTGGTGGCTCTAACCCTCCTGCGTCACCCCAGGTGACCCTGCGCTATAATGTACCACCCCCTCCAAGTGTGGGGACATTTGACCTCCGCGTGGAGACAGAGCCCGGGGAGTGCACGGGGGATGCCAGCACCCGCTTCCGCCTCATCCTCCGGGCACGGTAGGGGTTGGGGCTGTCCCCAGGGTTTGGGGGGACTGGGAGCAGCCAAGGAGGGAGAGCAGACCCCAACCCCACCCTGGGGCTCTGTCCTTGCAGGTACACCGGGGAGCGTCCCACCACCAACATGGTTGTCATTGAGGCCAAGCTGCCATCTGGCTACATCCCGGACAAGAGCTCCGTGGTGGAGGTGAGAAGCCCCTGCTATAACCCCAGGACCTCCTCTATCCCACTGGGGCACCCACCCGGCCCGTGAGTCCCTGCCCCTCGGGGGCAGTGGGACATAGAGGGGCAGCCACTTGGGGTGCTAGCCCTGGCTGGGGCAACCACCAATCAGCTGTTGCCCATCCTGAGCCATGTCCCTCCAGCTGAAGAGGCAGAAGCTGGTGAAGAAGGTTGAGGTGCAGCCCGACCAGCTGACGATTTACCTGGACCAGGTGAGATGGGGCATGGGGACAGGAGCAGGACCCCATGTGCTGGGGCACGGGGATGCTTCTCCTTCATGGATGGTTGCACCTCACCCTTGGGCCATCTCCCAGCTCATGAAGGAGAAGGAGGAGACCTTTGCCTTCACTGCCACACAGGACTTCCCAGTGAGGAACCTCCAGCCGGCCACCATGACACTGTATGACTACTATGAGACAGGTGAGCCCCACCAGGGACGTGGCCCCGTGGTGCCTGGCCCCACTGCCACCCCTTGCAACCCCAATGGCTCAGAGTGGGGATCTGGCTGAGCTTTCAGTTCACATTGACGAGCTTTGGCTCGTTAACGGGAGCAGCTCACCCTGAGCCCATTGGTCATCACCCTTCCCATCGCAGGTGACCGCACAGATGCTGCCTACAGTGCACCTTGCAGTTCAGGTAGGGGCTGAACCTGACAGGGCAGAGAGGTCACCCCACCATTGCGACCCTGATGGGGACCCACTGACCCCAAAGGGCCAACCTGGGCTGTGCTGAGCCTCTGGACTCAGGGGAAGGAGCCCAGCCAGGAGCCCTGGATTGATCAATGGGGACTTGCTGGCCAGAACTTGAGGGGCTAGAGGTCAGGGAGGACCCAGGTGTCCAGGTTGTGGGGTGCAGAGAGAAGCTGTGCCTCTTTGAGGGGGGGCTCAGACCCCCATCAGTCCTGGCCCTCCTCCTGTGCACCTTATGGAGCTCTCCATCCATGGGTTTGGGGTCACACAGGGGATGAGACACTGAGCTCCCAAGGATGGAGCTCAGCTGGAGGGACAGGGACAGCCAAGGGTGGCTGGGGGGGGGCAGAGGGACTCTCCTCTCACAGCACACCTGTATTTGATTTTTGAAGAGGCTGATGGTCGGGAGCAGCAAAACTTCTAGCACAGCCTGAAGCCTGGCAGCTGGTCCCCTCCGCTCGCCCCATCTCCCTCAGCCACTGAGGACCAGGATGGCTGATAAGTCTCTGCTCCCAGCCTGGCCCCAGCCCTGACCCTCCACAGGGGTGGAATGTGGCCCAGCGATGCTCACAGCACTGCCAGTGCACAGCACAACTCGCTCTGGACTCAGGCTCCTCACCCCGTAGCGCAGCTCCCACCCCACCAGGACCCAACAGAGTCACAGCCAAGCGGCTGATGCAGACACATGGGCAGAGACATCTAGCTGCTCTGCAAGCCCCTGCCACAGATACTTGACTGGTTGAGCAGCCAAGCGGTGGCTTTACAGGGACACCCCTGTGCATCTCCCCTCTAACACCCCGAAGGAGCTCTGGGGCACCAGGTCTGGCCTCCCCATTCCTCACGGCACTTGAATGGGACCAAGACTTTCTCAGTCCTGTCAGACCAACTGTCCCTTCCCCAGCAGGTCCCCACCGCCACTCACCCCATCTTGCTCTCCCAGGGAATCATGCTGCTACCCCAGTCCCCTCCTTGGCACCAACATGGTGCCACCATCACCAAGAGGGACCTGGGGATGCCTCCCCAATCCCATCAAAACAGATTCAGGCGCTTGTTGACGGAGAGAAGGCGCAGTTCCCTCAGTCCCTTCCCTGGGTCTAAATAAATATATTTGCTCAAGTGCATCTTTTCTCTTAGTCTTTTCTTTTCCTAACCTTGCAGGGCCCCACACCTGGAGGGTGTATGGATAGAGGGACGGTGGGGATGGGGTGGCTGCTGTGGACTGTGTTGGTTGGATGTTAGGCTGGCTGGCTGCAGGGCAAGTCAATCGCTGTTCAGCTTCTTGGCCAGAGATAAAACGAGGCAGGCTGAGGCAGGTGGGCTCCCCAAGGCATTAGCAGAGAAGCACAGAACCCACCCACCCAATGGTCCTCTCTCTGCCTGCCAAATGGTGCATGAAGGGAAAGAGCAGCTCACAACGCAGGTCCCTCACCCTACCAAGACACAGGACACATCCTGGTGCAGCCTCAGACCAGGGTTTAATTCTGCTGTAACTGAGAAGTTGCTCTGCGCAGACCACTGACACCCACCTGCCTCAGGGCTCAGCACCCACTGTCCTGTGACCTCAGTGACAAATAGGGCCCAGCGAGCCATCCCCCTGAGCCACAACCTCCCTGGGGACAGCAAGGGCTGGTGTGGATGTTCATGCCGTCTCCACAGGGTAAGAGTCTCCCAGCAAAGCCAGCAACGGTGAGAGACGTGGAAATGCAGCCACGCAGCGAGCACAGGAAGGGGATCAACACTACAGTGCTGAGGCCAAATAAACTCTCCCTGCCCCAACAGAGGACAAGAGGCAATGTCACACCAAGGCACAGATAACAGCAACATGTGGCTAAGTCACAGCCCTGTCCTCATGATGGGAGAGAATGTCAGGGTGAGCCAGCTGCTCCTGAGGCCATGGTGGGAGGACAGGAGCCAGCACTGCCCTGCACTCCAAGCCGAGTCCCTTGCCGAGGATGGAGCTGGTCCCACATCACTTACGGCATTTTTTCTTCTGTTCTTTGCGCTTCTGAGCCCTCACATCCTTCTTCAGGCGGCTGTCGACGACCTTGAACTGGCCCTTGACGCCGGGAGGACGGCGCACCCGGGGTCCTACGCCTTTCTTAGCCACCAAGTAGGTGACCTGCCGTTTCTCCTTGGCCAGCCCAGCCTTCTTGTAGATGCTGTGGAAGAATGACAAAAGGTGGGCGCTGAGACCCCAGCACCCCAGCCCACATCCAGCAGTTTGGCTTTGGGACATAGCCAAAGAACAATATTGGGTCCCACCACCCCTCTGGGTCTCTGTGCCCCAAGATGGGGCTCACTTGCTTGCTCTGCCACCCCTCAGCCTACGCCCGGATCCAGGCCAGCCTTTGCCAGCCCTGCTGGGTTATGTGCAGGAACTGTCCCTGTGCTGTGGCCACAGGGACAAGGCATTGTGAACCAGCCCAGCACAACACAAAGGACCTGGATCTCAGCTTTGCCACTCACCGCCGCAGCTGGGCCACCTTCTCCCGCTCCGAGATATCCACTGTGCTCACCACGGCCTCTGCTTTCTTCTTCATCTGCTCCATCTTCTTCAGCATCTGTGGGGACAGCATGGGTGAGGGACAAGGGGGATTGGAGGAGGGACAGAGCATCTGGGAGGGGGAACAGAGCACCCATTCAGGTCCACAGCTCCACTCACCCGCCGCTTCTTGCGGGCCTTGGCCTCTGCCACCTTCTTGATGGGGCGGGCGTTGATTTCACGCCAGCGCTGCCGATACGCCTCAACTGTCTGCCGGTCCACAGGTATCTGCTTGCGCCGGTGCTGCTTCTCTTCCTCTGTGAACCACTCTGGCAGCTCTCCCTCATCCTCATTGAAGGAATACCTGAGGGGGAACTTGGGTGAGTTGCGAGCGGGACATGGGGTCCCCACACCAATGCATCTGCCACCCCCATGGCCTGTCTCTTGGTGGGAGACCAAATGCTGCTCCCCCTCCAGCACCCACAGCTGCAAGTACCTGTTGAAGGAGTCATCAATCAGGTCCCGCTTAGCCTTTCTGGAGGTGGCGATGACAGAGCCAAGCGCCAAGCCCTCTGCATCCAGGACATGGGCTCTTTTCACTGCAGCACATGGACAGATTAAAGCTTTGCCTATCTGCAAGCAGCCCTGCCAGCCCAGATAAGCATGGTCTGACCCTGCCTCCTGTCCCTAAAGAGGGACTCACATGGTATCACTGGGTATGCATGGGTCCAAACAGCATCCCCCACTCACCTGGGTTCTCAATGGGCACCACCTCGAAGCCACACAGCTCAACACGGCCCTGCTTCCTCCCTACTGGTGTTGGTGGCCTGTGGAGAGGAAAGTGGTCAGGGCTGGAGTCCTCACCTCCCAGCTCTCCAGGACTGTGGAGCTGGGAGAGAACATCCAGACCACCCCCCTCTCAGCCCTCACCTCTCGTCGTCACTGCTGCTGTCATCATCGCTGCTCTGCTCATCCTGTGCTTTACCAGCATTGGGTCCTGTGTCTGCAGCAGGTGGAGGCTCAGCTGGAGCCTCCTCCTGGGGTACCTTCTTCTTCTGCCCTTTCCTTGCTGCTTTGTCTGGGGAAAAGGAACCACTGGGTTAGAAAGGGTTGAGGCAGACTCCACTGCAGATCATTACTCTAGAGTCCCAGCTCATTAACGCTACACTAATGCCAGTTCATTAGCTATGTAATGATACAGGCTGGAAACAACCTCTGGAGATCTTTGGTGCTGCTCAGAGCAGCATCCCTACCATGGTTTGACCCAGTGCCCCAGACTGGGCCATGGGGCTGTCCCTCTGTGCCCCCATCCAGTGATGCAGCCCCCCACTAACCTCTCTGAGATTTGCACTGTCTCTCTGCCAACATCTGCGACTGCCCCAGCTCCAGGTCCTCATCCGCATTGTCCTCGATGCCAGCAAAGGCGTCCTGGGGATGGGGAGCAGCTGGTCAGGGGACACAGGGCAGAGCTGGGGAGCTGCTGGGGCTGAGGCTGCCCTGTCATTTCTGTCCCAGTGGGACTCACCTTCCCAAACCACAGGCTGGTCTGCTGTTCCTCCAGCACTGACTTCTCCTCCAAGGGCACCAGCAGGGGGTTCTCCTCTTCCTCCCCTTCCTCCTCTTCTTCCTTCTGCTTAAACTTCACCCTGTGACAAACAGCAGCAGGATCAATGCCCCCCAGCCAGGACAGGGTGTGCCCACTGTCAGACTCTGGAGCTGCTCCAAAGAAAGCCCCTGCCCCAGGGCGGCCTCTTCCAGCTCTCACCTCTTTGCACCCTGCTCTCGCCTTTCCCGCTCCAGCCGGCGCTGACGGGCCTCTACCTCAACCAGCTCCTCTGGGTCCAGATCGCTGGCCAGGGACACATCATCCTCTTCTTCATGATCCGAGACATAAATATCATCGTCCCCAGGTCCTATCTCCAAGAGGGCATCTGCTGATGCCATGTCCCCCCGGGTCACCTCATTCAGCAGCTGCAACACAAGTAAAAGGAGTCACAAGCTACAGTCCGTCAGCTGTGTGCCCACCACTGTCCTGACCCCGATGGCTCTGGGAGTCTGGCCTCCCCCTGCCCCACACACCGGGGTCCTGTGGATAGTCCGGAGGGAGAACATGCTGGTGTCACCATCATCAGCAATGGAGACACCAGGGAGGTCCATCTTCAGCTCCACACGCTCACGCTGCTTCCGCTGTTCCTTCAGGATCTTCTTCTTCTTTCTGGAAGAGGCAAAGGAATAAGGCTACACTGCCCACCTCCCCCCCTGCCCCACATCCCAGAGGCTCATGCACTGCCACATCAGTGCCAGATGTCCCTCAGCAGCACTGTCACCCCCCTGTGAGGGATCGCCAACCCTGAGACAAAGGGGGGCCATGACAGCTTGGAACAGCCGCTTCACCTGCTGGAAGGAGCAATGACCTTGAGGACTCCAATCCACAAACCCCACCCACTATGAACAGAGGGACAGGCTCTGATACTACCACCCTCTGTCCCTGTGGCTGGAGCCTCCCTGTACTCTGCTGGCCTGGTGCTCCCCCATTTCTCTTCACGTGAGATCTTTTTACCTCTTTAACTCCGACAGCTCCTTGGCCTTCATCTCTGCCAACGCCAGCTCTACCTCCTCCTCTTCCTCTTTCACCACCTCATCAGCTGCAGCTCTTAGCGATGTCTTTTTCTCCTTCTTCTCCTCCTCTTTGCCTTCCTCCTCTTCACTGGAGCTCAGGCTGACAAAAGGAAGGAGCTCAGACTGTCTGTCCTGGTGGCAGGCCCATCCCACCGCATTTGCGCTCTGGGGCAGCCCTGTTATTCCTACTTGATATCTAGCTCCTTCGCCTGCTCTTTCAACTTTTTGGCCAAGAAACGCCGCAACTTTGTCCTCCAGTTCAGCAGGGCTCTGTGCAGGAAGACAGACTATTAAAGACACCCACCAGGCCTGGCATAATGCCCTGTCCCAGTCCCCCCCCCAGCACCTGAGCTCTTTGCGTCCCAGCACGCGGATGTCCTTGCAGCACTGACGCAGCTCCTCTGTGGTGGAACTGTGATTCTCCAGCTCACTGTCCCCCAGTGTGATCTGATAGAGCAAAGGGAAATTAATTAAGCATGTATGCTAAGTCCTTTTCTTTGGTAAGAATCATCAACTTGTAAAATACAATGAGAATGCTAAACTGCAGGCAAGCTCCTGCCATGCCTCCCCTCTGCAGTATCAGGAACAGGGCTGTTGCTGGGGCACTTGGCTTCTTCTTTTCATCGCTCTGTGCTCCTGGGGACGTCTCACGGGCCACCAAGGTCCCCCTCACTTCAGGCACTCACCTCGTTGGCCTTGGAGAGGAAGTCCACAGGGTTGGGAGCCTTGAGGAAGTCCATCAGGGTGAAGCGGTGGTAGAGAGTCGTGTCGCCATCTGCATAGCCTTCTGCCTACAGGAGGAAGGAGTTGTAGCAGGGCACAAAAGCAGCTTCAATAATCCCTAAAGCATGAATGATGTCACATAACTTGTCGTGCTGCAGTGCCCACCTAAACGTGCCCACATGACTTAGGACAAGGGCAGGCTACCAGCCCCAACCCGCCAGCTCCATGGCATCAAAACAGTCCCACCTCAGAGACAGACAGGTGACAGCGATACAGGTTTGTGAAGCTTCATGCCCAGCTGAGGACACCTGACATGGCCTTTAGCGTCCTGTGTCCTAAAGACACCTCACTGAGACACAAACCCAGTGGCCAGCTACTGTAGGAGGGTTTTACTGATCCATCCTCAGCCTCACAACTTGTTCACCACTTCCTCATCACTACACCACTTTCTAAGGCTGTAAACCTCCCCAAAACTGGCTCTTCCACCACTTTGCATGCCCAGATCTTTTATTTTCCTGAGAAACTTTGCTTATTACAATATCTTTGGCCCCAGTCCCCAGCCCCTTTAGTGTGTGTTTGGCCTTGCTGCCCAGTGAAGCTCATACCTTTGGCTTCTTTTTGCTGACCAGCTCGCTAACAGACTTAGTCTGAACTTCCACCTCCTTGAAGGCATATTTTGGATCAAAAAACTTGCTGTCAATTTTGTCCGGAGCCTGATAACCTGGGATGGAGGAATCAGAGCTATCAGCAGGTTTTTCCCAGCCCCTTCCCAGCAGCTGCAGGTCCTCCCTGCCACTCACCCTGGCACACCACAAAGATCTCAGCAGACTCGTTGCGAGAGGCTTGAGGCTTGGTGGCCTGGACCTTGTGGAAAAACTGCTGGAAGATCCAGAGGAGTGGCTGGTAGTCCCGGGAACGAAAAACCTTAGTGATGAACCAGCCACCCTTGCAGAGGAATTCGCAGGCCAGTTTCAGGGCCATGAGGGTCAGGTTGGCTGGAGCAGGGAAGAACAGCAGTCAGCAGTTGTCACTGTCCCCACCGCCCAGCTCCCTGTCCCACAGCACACACTACTGCCACCCTGCCATGCCAGAGTATGAGACGTGCTTGCCCTCATTACCCCCTCAGACCATGCCAGGCCACATGCCAGCCCTGGGCAGGCCTCACCTTGGGAGTAGGCATCATGCACCCAGCTGGCTCCCACGTTGGGTGCTCCATCATTCAGTACCACGTCCACCTTCCACATCTGCAGCTCCTTGCGCAGGGCCTAAGGAATGGGGACATGAGTTTGTCCCACTAATCCCTCTGCAAGAGCCAACAGGCAGCACCCCCTGTGCATGTCAGGTCAGGTCAGCTCAGCCCCCTGCCTCTGTCCTACCCCATAGCAAACCCCAGCTGAGCAGGTGGGATGACGCCCACTGCCATCGCAGATGGACCTGCTGAGACCCAGACTGGGGCAGGGGAGACAGGTTTGTACCTGGCGGCACTTCTCAGTAGTGATGTCCTCCTGCAGCGTCACCACGTTGGGAATGGGCTTGATGGGGACCAAGTCCACCCCTGGTGTAAGAAATATATATGAACACCACAACCCCTCAACACTGGGCTCCAGCCCATCCCATGCATCTTCCCCACCCACTCTCTCCTCCCACCAGGATCCCCAAACCAGGATCCCCTTTCTATGGCCACATCCAGGGACTGTGGTGGAGGTCCCTGCCCCAAGTCTGCTCCTGCCAGGTCCCATCACTCACCAATGATCAAGCTGGAAACTGGCATGAATTTGGAAGCCACTTGCAACCTGGAAAGAACAGACAGGAACAAAGCTACAGCAGGATCCCAGAAGAGCCCCCAGCCTTGAGCTGTGCTGCCAGGGGTTTGGAATCAGCTCCGCCATCAAAGACAGAGACACAACAACAGAAACCACACAAGCCACTTTGTTACAATGCCCCAGGGCAGCTGTTGGCACTAGGCTGTGACCTGGGGCCCTGACACCACTCACCACCCGCCGGGGGCCGCACACAGGTCCAGCAGCGCCCGGGCCTTCTGCAGGAACTGGAACTTCCTGTTGAGCTGGAGAAGCTTGAAGGAGGAGCGGGAGCGAAAGCCTGTGGGCGGGCGAGCCACCGGTTATGGATTACCAGGGTTACAGGTTATTGGGGCTGCAGCCCCCCGCACCTCATAGCGAGCAGGTAGGCCACTCACCTGTCTCCTTAGCTAGGTGGTAGAACTTGTCCCTCCGGCTCTTGCCCAATTTGCTTTTCTTGCCCATGGTGGCGCCGGGGGGGGCCCTCCGCGGGGTCGGGACCTGCTGTCAGCCGCCGGCACGGACCTGAGGGAAACAGAGGGAGTGAGCTCGGGACGGAGGGGAGGGACGGCCTGGTGTCCCCCATGACCTCCCCAGGCGAACCCCAGCGTCCCCTCAGTGTTCCCTCGCTGCCCCAGCCTACCCCAGCCCCCGTGTCCCCCCAAGGCCTACCCGCACCCCGGTGCCCCCCCTCAGCCCTGACACCCCGGTCCCCCCTTTCCCCAGCCCACGCCGCAGCCGCTACCGCTGCCCCCGGCACACACAGACAAACAGAAACAGATACACACGGACAGACACGCACACACGATCCGGATCCCGGTCCCGCCGCCGCGTGCCCCCACCGCCCTCCCGGGGTGCGCCGCGAGAGC
>VYZV01042181.1:187839-198056 GCA_013401275.1 Pandion haliaetus
GGCGGGCAGCGGAAGGAGACTGGCCGCCATCTTTAGTGCCGGCAGGAGCCGCGCCGGGGTACTGATGCCGGCGGAGAAGATGGCGGTGGACGGGCCTGAGCAGGTTCGGCCGGGCCGGAGCGGGGCGCGGCCGTCGGTCGTGGGGTGCTCGGGTCGCGCCGTACTGCCCCCGGGGCTCTGCTGGGCCCGGATCTGTTCGGGGCCTGGCGGACACCGTGACTCGGCGGGTCTCGCCTCAGCCTCCCCGAGGGAGGGGAGGCCGACCGGGGTCTGGGCCAGGCCTTGGGGGAAGCGGGACGAGGCTCCAGGANTGGGGATGGTGAGACTCGCAGGGAACGGGAGTTTGGGGGCTGCTGTTGGGCACCAGCCCGGTGAGGCCGAAGATGGGTGGGAGGAAAAGTGGGGACCCAGAACCTGACCCGGGAAGGTCGGCGGGGATAATAGGGACCAGAGGGTCAGCACGGAGACTGACTGAGAGTAGAGACGGTTTTCGAGGCTCCCGGTGGAATGGGCCGCCTTTGGGGCTAAGGCTGGTGCTGCTGAGCTCTGCTCTTTCACAGATGGAGATGGACGATGGGAAAGGCGGCACAGGTCTCCGGCAGTACTACCTGTCCAAGATCGAGGAGCTGCAGGTGAGCCAGTCCTGGCTGTGCAGGAGATGTCTAGCTGGCCTGCCTGCCCTAGAGCAGCATCGCTGTGGTTCCAGCTGGGGTTGTGTGGCCGTGTCCCTATGCCTATGCTTGCCTCAAGAGCACCCATAGCTTTTTCTGCGCTGCAGGTGCCCTGTTCTGGAGGAAGCACTGCCCCAGGGTGGTATCTACAAGCAGGACCCAGCCTTTGGGTGGTGGGGGTGTATGAGATGAGTCTTAGTCCCACGAGCTGATAGCACTGCTGCGTATGTGTGAGGTGTTGCTCAACCCTTGGCAGCGGGGTTTGGCTGGCCCCATCCTGCTGGGAAGGGCTGTCCCCCTCCAGGTCCCTGTCCCATGACAAAGACCATTGTGCTGGTGCCTGTGCTGGGTTGATGTGAGCGCTGCACGGGATGCTGAGGACTCGGCAAAGCTTTTCTCCCAACAGCTCATCGTGAATGAGAAGAGCCAGAACCTGCGGCGCCTGCAAGCACAGAGAAATGAGTTGAATGCTAAGGGTACGGCTTGGCTCCTCTCATCTTCCTCGCCTGGGGCTCTGGGTCTGGTCCTACCTGTTGGGCTGGTGGCTCTTGGCCCAGTTGCCAGCCACTGTGGCAAGTGCTGCCCCTCTGTTGTGGGCAGAGTTTCAGGGCATGGTTGCCTGTGGCTGGTGCTGACATCTCCCTCTCTGCAGTGCGCCTGCTGCGGGAGGAGCTGCAGCTGCTGCAGGAGCAGGGCTCCTATGTGGGAGAAGTGGTGAGAGCCATGGACAAGAAGAAGGTGCTTGTCAAGGTACGAGGCTAAGCTGTCCTGAAGGCGACAGGGTCTGGGGCAGAGCAGGGGTGAGCAGGGTGGGGTCTGACAGACCCTCCTTTTGACTCCATGGGGGTTGGAGCAAGTGTGAACATGAGCTCTGGGCAGATGTAACAACTAAAAGACACGAAGTGAGAGCTTTTTCTCCAGAGAAGCACGTTGTAGCGGCTCTCCTGGGCCCAAACCTTCCCCAGGTTAGTGACAGGCACCTGGCTTAGGGCGTCTTAGGGCTTCCTGGTAGCAGGAGGGGCTGCCAGGGTGTTTGGTGGTGGCTGAGCTCTCTGGCTTCCTCCTGCTCCGAGCAGCCAGTGTGGATAATCAGGCACACAATGGGACTTCTCAGAGCTATAACTCTCACGGTGGCAACTGCTGCCTTCCAGGTGCACCCGGAGGGGAAGTTTGTGGTAGACGTGGACAAGAACATTGACATTAATGACGTGAGTGTCCTGGGGTCGTGGGAGGGGGTGTGACCGCTCCCTCCAGGCAGCCTGGCACTGCCTGGCCCTTTGTCTGCTGCAGGGATGCTGAGCTCCCCTCTGCTCTTGCTGCAGGTGACCCCAAACTGCCGCGTGGCCCTGCGCAACGACAGCTACACGCTGCACAAGATCCTGCCCAACAAAGTGGACCCTCTTGTGTCCCTGATGATGGTGGAGAAGGTTCCGGATTCCACTTATGAGATGATCGGGGGCTTGGACAAGCAGATAAAGGAAATCAAGGAAGTGATCGAGCTGCCCGTCAAGCACCCTGAGCTTTTTGAGGCACTGGGGATCGCCCAGCCCAAGGCAAGTCCTGCTGCTGTGGATCTGTGGTGGGGGTCAGCATTTGGGGGTTCTGCAGTGCCACTGTGATGCTGCCTGTGTCACCCCTGGGGGCGTCCCCATGTCCTTTGTCAGGGTGTGGCTGCCTGTGCAGGCATGGACAGGGGTGCTAAGGCATACGTGTGGCTGTTACAGGGCGTGCTGCTCTATGGACCCCCTGGAACAGGCAAGACCTTGCTGGCCAGGGCTGTGGCCCACCACACCGACTGCACCTTCATCCGCGTCTCGGGCTCCGAGCTGGTGCAGAAGTTCATTGGCGAAGGTAAAAGGGAGTGGGGGGAGGCGGCTGCTTGTGCCGGAGCTCCAGCGAGGACTCTCATGGTGCTGGGTGGCCTCAGGACTGGCCTTTCATGGGGTGTCCAGGGCAGACAGAAGCACATTGGCTGTGCTGAGCTGTGCGTGGTGCCAGGGCTCAGCCCTCCCTGCTCCCTGCAGGTGCCCGCATGGTGCGGGAGCTGTTTGTGATGGCTCGGGAACATGCTCCCTCCATCATCTTCATGGACGAGATCGACTCCATCGGCTCCTCCCGCCTGGAGGGGGGTTCTGGCGGGGACAGCGAGGTGCAGCGCACGATGCTGGAGCTCCTTAACCAGCTTGATGGCTTTGAGGCCACCAAGAACATCAAGGTAGGAGGGTGCCATCCCTGCCTCCAGACAGGACAGGGTCCTGCTGGCCCTGTGGTGGCAGCGGGATGCGTGGAATGGTGGTGGTCGTTCTCCCTGTGCAGGTGATCATGGCCACAAACCGGATCGACATCCTGGACTCTGCTCTGCTGCGCCCTGGCCGCATCGACAGGAAGATTGAGTTCCCCCCTCCCAATGAGGAGGTAGGTGGGGTGCCCCATGGCAGGCCCCGGCTCTCTCTCCCTTGGTCCCCTGCTGTCCTAATCTCCCTGGTGGGAGTGCATTGTCCCCAGCCCTGTTCAGGAGTGATTCCTGCAGCTCCAACCCTCGCTTTGCTGCTGCTCTCCTCCAGGCTCGCCTGGACATCCTCAAGATCCACTCCCGGAAGATGAACCTGACACGGGGCATCAACTTGCGGAAGATTGCGGAGCTGATGCCGGGGGCATCGGGTGCAGAAGTGAAGGTGAGCCAGGGGCACTGCTGTGGCAGCAGGTCTGGCAGAGCAGGGAGCGGTGGGTGACATTGCTGTTCCTTGCAGGGGGTGTGCACAGAAGCTGGCATGTATGCACTGAGAGAGAGACGGGTGCATGTCACGCAAGAAGACTTTGAAATGGCTGTTGCCAAGGTAAGTGCTGTGCGGGAAGCAAACAGGGTTGCTGGTGGCTTCCTCCACCAACAGCTCCTTGTTGTGGGGGCATAAACTGTCCCAGGCAGCATCTGCCAGGACCTGGGCAGGTTGAATGGTGTCAGCTCTGGGGCCAAACGAGCATTAAGAGCGTTGTTTGTTCATGAGTGATATGGAAAAGGGGGGGGAGGTGGTGCACAGCCAGAGCCTGGGTGGAGATGGAGGCCACAGTGCCTTTTCCATGCTTGGTAGTGGGGGTGGTTTTGGGGGTTATTAGCACCCAAACGAGGCGCTGCATGCTGGGAACCAACTGTCTCTTCCTCCCTGCCCAGGTGATGCAGAAAGACAGTGAGAAGAACATGTCCATCAAGAAGCTGTGGAAGTAACCATGAGGCTAGGGCTGCTCCTTGGGCGGCATTGTCTCTAATAAAGTGCTGCTATGGCCATGTCTGGGCACTGATTTGGAGAAAGGGGGTGGGGGGGCTGCAGGACTCCAGCACACACGCACATAGGTGCTACTAACTGGTTTTATTAGAAAATATCCAAAATAGACAAAAACTGGTTACACAAGAGGCAGAGCAGGCACCCCTGAGCCGTACACCTTGGGAATATGTAAACGCTCCCCCCTCCCCTCTGCCTGTGACTGGCCAGAGGAGGCAGAGCTGCTCTGACCAGGCTGAGGAGCCTGTGGGCAAGGGGCCAGCGGGGTTAAGGCACTTCAGTAGGTCCAGTGGGTGGTGGCACTGTCCCCTCAGCCCCAGCACTGTGGTCCCCTCCCTCCTCACCATCTCCAGTTCTCTTGGTGCCCCACTGACTGGTGAGGTGTGCTCAGAGCCTGGTGACCCCGCTGCCCACAAGCTGCTGGGGGCAGAGCTACCCCTTCTGCCCCCCCCCCNCTCACAAGATGAGTCACTAATTATGTAAAACAGCAGAGGGGTGGAGTAATCAACTGATTGTCAAAAACTTAACACTAAAAAACTTGGTTACGTATAAAAAGAACAGCTTGGGCCGAGCCAGCCCTCTTAAGAACACCACAAACCACTGCATAGATTGAGGCAATGAGTGCAGTAAGAGGAACTCAATATATTAAATCAAATACAAACCCACTGTACAAAATGCTTCCTTTTTTTATAAAACCTGTTCACAAAAATAGTGCAAAACGTCGGGCACCAGCAGGGGCGTGGGGCTGGTGTTTGGAATGACAAAACTTTGGTTGAAGAGGGGCAGGGCCAGGCCTGCCTTCACAGCGGCTGGGCTCAGGGAGGGCTGGCAGCGCAGGCAGCTTTTCCCTGCTGGGCAGCAACTCCAGGAGGGCTTTTGGCCAGAGGAGGGGAGCGAGCAGGAGGGCTGCAGTCAGTGCTACGGGGAAGAGGCAAACGGCACAATGCAAAAAGCAGGATGCATTAATGCAGCAGAAAGGCTGCAGCGGGACTTTGGGGGAGAACTGGGGGACCCTCCGCTGTGCTCTGCCTGTAGCTAGAGCTTCCCGGCTGAGGGGAGCCCAGGGGTGCGAGTGGCTCCAAATCCCTCCAGGCACATAGGGTTTGTGCAAGTGCTGTATTTGATTCCAGTAAGAAGTACCATCAGGCTCAGGCAGCAGGGAGAGAAGGAGCTCCTGAGCCCCCGCAGGCCCCTTAGGTGAGGCGGATCCCAAGCACTTGTTCCAGTTCCTGCCGACGCTGCTGGACCTGGAAGAGATGAGGGCGGTGAGGCAGGGCGAGGGGCTGCCCCCAGGACCCCCCCGCTGCCATCCCAACCTCTGCTGCAGCACCCCACAGGCACAGCATGGAGCTCACCTTGGCGAAGATGTGTCTGCCCACAGCCTCCTGCGCCCAGGGCTGCTGGTAGAACTCAGCTCGCCGCTCCTCCTCGGGGTTCCCAATCACATCCGTTATGATCTGAGCAAAACGGGGTGGGGGGGGAACATGGGGTGAGCACCAGGGCCAGACCACCCCTCAACTCTGCCCAGCTGCTCCAGGGCTTTACCTTGAGGTCCCTCCTCTGGGACTTGATCCATTCCTGGATGAAATCCTGCGGGTTGTTGCTGAAACTCAGCATGAAATCGCGCTGCGTCTTCAACTGGTTGATGGATTCAATGGTCTCGTGAATCTAGGGGGATGACAAGGGATGAGAGGGAGCTGTCCTGTCCCCCCTAGAACAGGACATGGCTGCCACCAAGCTCCCCCCAGCTCTGCAGTGCAGCCTTGAAGTGCCACCCCAGCTGAGCCCCCGCTGCTGGGCAGGGCTGCCACCCCTCACAGTGGTCCCCACACCTTGGCATCCAGGGAGGCGATCTCCTGCTGGTTGGTGGTGGAAGCCAGGAAGTTGCTCATCTGAGCCTTCAGGGGATCATCTACCTCCACATCGATGTCATAGCAGGCCGTCTTCTTCTGGTCATTGGGGTCCACGCTGGGAGGAAATGGGGTGTTAGAGAGGGGATTTCCTCAGCCTCCACCCTCCTGTAGGGGTCGATCGACTCCCCCAACAGCAAAACAAGTACCCCACTGACTGCCCCAAGAAACCCCCAAAATTGTTTGACTCATTCTTCCCCTCCCAAGTGACTTGTGGTCACTGCTGCTTTGGGCTGGAGACCCTGTAGCCCCTGCAGGTACTGCCCTCCCCTCCTGCACCCCACCAAGGAGACACCCTGCCCCTCCACCCCACAGAATCCACCAGCCCTGGGGAACGCTGCCCAGTGCACTACCCATCCCTACCTGATGGTGTGGTTGATGATGATGGGATCTGGGTGCTGCAGGAGCCCCGCCAGCTTCATGGGGATCTCAGAGAAGCGCATGCGGACACAGTTAAAGATCTGGAGGAGCAAAGCAGAGTGTGTGCTATCCATGGCAGGGCCTCCTTCCACCCATCACAGAAAGGGCCAGGCAGGAGCGGGGGGAAATCACCCAGCCCTGGTTTGTGCATGGCAGGCTGATGGATGCAAGACAGAGCCTGGGGGAAGGGGCATAAATTGAGACTGGGCAGTCTGGAGTGCCTATGCAAGCCAGAAAAGATTCTTTTTCTGGCCTTACTAGGGGTGGGAAGGGTGCTCTCCTCCCAGCAAAGCATGCTGGTGCCACAGGGTGAGGGCTGACCTGGCGGAAGTAGCGGTTGCAGTTGATGTACTCCTTCTCATGACTGTCCTGCAGCTTGTTGTGCTTGATGTAGAGCCAGAGTGCCTGCATGATGCTGGCGCGGGTCTGGGTGTGCACGCCGAGCAGGCGAGCCAGGCGAGGATCCAGTTTGTACTGTGGTGGCTGCAGGGACACACAAGATGAAATGGGTCTGGCACTTCGAAGGGCCCCTCCTCTGAGCATGGTGCCCCACACGGCCCTTGCATCACTGCAGGATGCGGAGTCCCTGCCTGGAGCTCTCTGTGCTCCTTTCTATCCCCAAAGTTCCCCAACAGCCTCATATAAGGCCCTGCCCCAGCCCAGGCCCATTTGCCCCCTTGGACTGCCCCACACAGACGAACTGTGCTGAAGGAAGGGCAGCAGGGTACAGCCAGCACCCATGTGGCCCCAGGGCCCCTACCTGGTGATCCAGCATGAGCAGTAGAGTGCATTTCACATTAACATCACCAGGCCGCTTCACTTGGAAGCCATCGGTCTCCTGGGTTGTGGGCAGCCGGTGCCACTACAAGATACCAAGAGGACACTGGTCAACTCCAGGATCATGACAAGCCACCTACTAACAGGCTTTGTGTCTGCAGCCAGGAGCAGAGAGCACTGGTGCTCGGACTCTGTGCAGGGGTCTAGCAGAGGCAGACAGCCTGGATCCCACCCCTATCAGTTCCTGGGAGTCTGACCCCAGTGGGTTTCAGCCAAGAGCCTACCCAGTCCAACAGATACAGGTTGATGTGCTCCAGCCCAGAGGCAGATGGGAGTTTGGATGGGCTGGGGGAGTTACGGCCCTGAGCACTCGTCATCAAGGACTCAAACAGCTCCTGGAGTCAATGCGGGATCAATCCTGCCCCAGCCACCACAGGGGACGCGCATCAGAGCTGCTCACAAACCACCCTGCACCTGAACGGGATTCACCCCCACCACAGCAGGCACCACCACAGAAATAAGCATTTTCTGGTGGGAAAAGTGAGCTGGGTGCAAGGAAAGCCTGCCCCAAGGCAGGAGCACCCAAAAAGGCTCTAATCCCACTCACAGGCAGTGCTTAATCTCCCCAAGGACCTTTCAGCTAGGCAGCGGGCTGAGAGGCAACAGGGCAGACCCTTCTTCCCATCTGGCCTTGGGATGTACAGATGAGCCTTTCTGTGGCATCATCATGTGTGCTGGGCTTCACTTTTGCAAATATGTGGGACCCAGGGCTGCCCAAGCTGCCCCTCAGAGCCATGTCCTTACTGCAGCCCCACACCTCTGAGCTCTAGCTGCATTGGGCGCAAAGGGGGTTAAGAGCTGAGCAGGTAGCAGTTGCTACCAGGAGCCATCACACTGGCCACGAGCCAGTACCAGGGAGGAAAATGCAGCCATAAACTTGAGCCTGGAAAGCACAGCAGCGTGGTCCCCCAAGGAAGGCTTGGCAATGCTCCCCGGCATCCAAAAGTACCTTGCTCAACCTCCTCTTGCAGCAGGGACAGATGCTGGGCTGGGGAGCTGAGCACCCACAGGGTAAGCAGCAGGACCATTGCCCCATCACCTGCTGGGATAATGGCTCTCCCCACCCTGCCCACGCTGCGGAGCCAGCCCCGCAGCATGGCCAGGAGCCTCCCACCTCACCTCCACCAGATGGTTGTCTGGTCCATACAGCTCTTTGTCCAGCTCAATGACAAGGCTCTTGAAAAAGGAGGAGAACTTCCTCTTCTGCTTGCTTGGCTGCAAAACAGAGTCGGGGAGACTTGGCCTGACACCGCCAGCCACGGAGGGCCCCAGCCCAAACACTGTCTCCAGCATCCAGCAAGCTCTCAGCACAGAGCACCAGTACTCCTCCCACAACCAGTTTATCCCTGCCTGTATCCTTACGTCCTCCAGCAGTTTGCCCTCCACTCGTAGCTCCCAGGAGGCCACGCGCTCACCACCTTCCCCTTCTTCTTTGGCTGGGGTGAAAGTGTTGGAGATGTAAATCCTCAGCTTCCGCTTTTGCTGTGGAATAGAATCATAGAATCGGTTAGGTTGGAGAAGACCTTTAAGATCATCGAGTCCAACCATTAACCTAGCACTGCCAAGTCCACCACTAAACCACGTCCCTAAGCACCACATCTACACAGCTTTTAAAATACCTCCAGGGATGGTGACTCAACCACCTCCCGGAGCAGCCTGTTCCAATGCTTGACAACTCTTCTGGTGAAGCAATTTTTCCTAATATCCAATCTAAACCTTCCTCTTGTCCTATTGCTTGTTACTTGGGAGTAGAGACCGACCCCCACCCTGCTACAGCCTCCTTTTAGGTATTTGTAGAGAGCAATAAGGTCTCCCCTCAGCCTCCTTTTCTCCAGACTAAACAACCCCAGTTCCCTCAGCTGTTCCTCATAAGACTTGTGCTCTAGAGCCTTCACCAGCTTTGCTGCTCTTCTTTGGACATACTCCAGCACCTCAATGTCTTTCTTGTAGTGAGGGGCCCAAAACTGAACACAGTATTCAAGGTGCGGCCTCACCAGTGCTGAGTACAGGGGGATGATCATTGCCCTAGTCCTGGGACCCACACTATTTCTGATACAAGCCAGGATGCTGTTCGCCTTCTTGACCACCTGGGCACACTGCCCACTCACATTCAGCTGGCTGTTGACCAATACCCCCAGGTCCTTTTCTGCTGGGCAGCTTTCCAGCCACTCTTCCCCAAGCCTGTAGCATTGCATGGGGTTAAAAATAGGAAAACAGAGAGGGAAGGATGCTTGGAGTGAGAGGGTGACTGCCAGCACCCACAGCAGCACCCACCTCATAGGCCCCCACCCCATCTGGCTACTCGCCCTCGCTGCCACGCACCGTCAGTGGTTTCTTAATGGCCTCCTGAATCTCCATCCTCTTCCGAGCGATGGTTTGGTCCAGCTTGCGCTCAAAGGCGAGGAGGTCCATGTAGGCCTGGGATTCTGGGACCAGTTCCCGGATCTGTCAAACAGAAATGATCAGTCCCTTGCATGCTGGGATGGAACTACATCCCCCACACCAGCTCCAGCCAACACTACTGGTGCTGGGCTGACATGGCAAGGAGTCACCAAGTGACAAGTCCAGCATGACAGCACCAATTTCTCATTTTAAATGAAGACTACAGCCCCACAGAGCTCTCCCTAAATCACAAAGCTGTACTGCAGACCTCAGTTTGGAGCTTGTCACTGTGTCCAGCAGTCTGCCTGGTGTCACAGGCAGGTAACACAACCCTGGATTGTCAAGAGGGACCCTCAGGAGATGCTTAGGGTCCTCCTGGGGTCTCCATGCCAAGCCACTGCTGCTCCTTGCTTACCAGAGTCCTGCTTGTCCAACTTGTGCACACCCCAAACCTCTCCCACCACCCAGAAAACAAGACAGAAACCTTCCAGGTTGGTTTGGGACTGAGTAGAAGTGACTGGCAGGCAGGACGTGGCCCAGCGAGATCCTCCTCCCCACGGGGACCTCATCACCCCAGCTGCCCTGAGAAGGCAGCATGGACACACCACTTCCCTCCAGCAGCTCAGCTCCTTCCCCACATACTGAGGTAGCACTCACCCTCTGTGGCAGGACCTTGTCAGCCATCTTCCGCCTTTTCACCCTGCAAAAGGGATGGGGCG
>VYZV01042181.1:217855-231410 GCA_013401275.1 Pandion haliaetus
TGTTCTCCCAGAGGCGCTACCACCATCTCTGACTGGGTCAGCCGGGGCCAGAGGCGGGTCTGACTTGGAGGCGGGGGAGCTTCCAGCAGCTTCTTACAGGAGCCACCTCTGCTGCCCCCTCCCCCGCTACCAAAAAAAACCTGCCACACAAACCCTTTACAGTGAGGCTCAGTGCCTCTCTGGAAAGGCTACTTGTTCTCAGCCATCTGCACGGACCAGGGGATAATTCCTCTCTGGATGAAAAGTCAGGAGCATCCTTTGCATATTTTTCAATTAAACCTTTCTTTCTGGAGGTCAGCACAGTCCCTTGAGGCAGATACAATTAACAATTAACATATAAATTGCAAATCCATGCTGGTGGCCAGTTCATACTTTGGGGATGGAAGGGAGATATTTAGCTTATCACAGTAACTCTCCTGGGAGATGGAAAAATCTCCAAGTCACAGGTAGCAGAGGAAGGCAGCAGGGCCCAATATTGTGACTATTATTTTTTGATGAGCAGCCTTGACTGTGTCAAGGAAAGGCATAAATCTCCCAGGCCAAGATGGGTGCAGAGATGTCCAAAAAAAGCTGTGCTCCAGAGGAAGGACTGAGGGGTACCACTAGAGAACCACCAACCAAAATCTCAATTTTGCAGATTCCACCATTGTTAGGTTTTATTTCTTGGGGGATTGAAGTAGTTGGTCTGGTGCAAGCCATGGATGTGCTCTTCATGTGTTAAAACTCCTTTCCCGGTACCAGTGGCTACCAAGAGCCCAGGAGAGCATTAAAGCAACAAGTTATTGGAGATAGTGGCATGGAGATGGCTTTGGTTCATGACTGATGCAGAAGCTAGGGGGGTAGGGACATTTCACAGCAGAGAGCTCGATCTATCAAGCCCACTCTCACCTCGTGTGGGACTGCACCACCACCAGATACAACCCTGCAGTGCTTCATCCCATCACCAGCCTCCAGCTGTGACCACGTTGTATCTTGCAGTTGTGTTGGATGTGAGCCCGCTCTGCCTCTCAGCCATCCATCACCCTGTTGTTTCCAGGGCAGCTGCAGCCTCAGCCCACAAATCCATGGATAGCCCCTGGTTTTCCCTTCCTGGCAGGGTGACATCACTAGGGACGATTTCCCCTCCCAGTTGTAGGACCACTGGCTTCATGGTGCCCCTCAACATCTCAGGGATCCACAGCTTGAGCTGATTGCTGGTGGAAGTCTCCCAGCGGTGTGGATACTGGTCCTGGGGCAAGCAGATGCTAAGCTCAGAGGACACGACTCCCTTCACCTGAGCAGATGTGTTTTTCATTTTGGAAGGAAATTACCTGCTTTTCATGTCATCCTCAGGCTGGCTGATGCAAAAATCTTTATCCAACCACGAGTCTTTGCAAGCCCATGCCTGCCCCAGTCTATCCCAGCTCCATCTGTGTCCAACCTGTGACACAGCTCTGCCTGACACCTCACATAAGGTACATGATTAAGCTTTGAGTTATCAGCCAGATAACTCAGGTTTTCAATTATTTACCTGTGCAGGGAAGGTTTCCCTGTCAGGAGGAGTTAAAGCAATGCTGGGAAGACAGCTCCTGTTTAACCTTCTCTGAGCTGTAATGAGATTGATTATGTCATCTCACCGTACTGTTCTCATTTGGTGGCTGTAAGCTTTCAGGCCGACTCTGGAGCCTGTCGAACTCCATCCACTGCTAAAAGGCTGTGTGATGGGCTCGGGATGGGTTGTGTTGCCTGGAGGCTGGGGACAACCACTCTCGGTCCCCTCCATCCCCATGGGTAAAGTGGCAAAGGCTGGGCTTGGAGGGTGGATGACTCCTGTGGCATTTGGTACCGTGGGACAGAGCTGGAACAAATCCCATGTTTTCCAGCTGAGCCAAGATGCTTTGAGGGGGAAGGGAGCAGCAGAAGAATCAGCTTAAGACAGACTGTTAATGCCAAAAATCCTGGATACACCATGCCAGGAAGCTGCACCCATGCTAGCAGGTGAGCCGGGTCTCCTGGCAGATCCCTGGCATCATTTGCAGCCCCATCGCTTCCTCCCACAGCTCTCTGGCAGCGATGGGCTGCCCCACTGTGCCGTCTTCACAGGGAGTCCCCCCAAGTCCCCCCTGCCTTTGTGGCTATGTGCAGCCCTCCCCCTTGCAGTCTAAGGCACCTAGTATTTAAAAGAGTTGAGCCCAATTTTTATGTGGTTTTATTTCTTCATGGCTTTCAGGCATTAGGTCAGGATGATGCTAAGAGGGTTGATCCCGGCGGAAAACCTTCTCCTCTCTTCCCGAAACCACCGATGAGACCATGTCTCCGGGCTCAGCCCCTCCATAAACCCTCTGTGCTTGGGCACAAGAGGGCACTGAAACACCACCGCCATCCGACCGTTCGGGAGCACAGAGAGTGCTGCTGGAGCCATAAAGTCACTTCTGCACCTTCCCCCTGGTTCAGCAGGGTCTCTGTACACGGAGGGACAAGCAGACACTTCCAGAGGATGCTCCTGCCCTACACCGTGGCACGCATGTCCATACTGTGCCCTTTCCATTGAATTACATCACTTTAAATGAGGGGAGCAAGAGCTGAGTGGAGCCAGCACCTCCTCCTGCATGAGCAGGCCTGTTATTTCTGGGGCTGGGACCAGCAAGAGCAACGAAATCCTTTGAGGTTTGTGCTTTTTGGGGTCAAACACCCACTCGTTGCCTGCAAAGCAAACAGCCCCTTCACCTACTGGGGCTAGAGCAGGTGGAAATCATGAGTCAGCTGTGCTTTGCAAACCTGGGAGCACTTAATTGATATTAATCTCATCAATGCAAATCTTATTAGCTCTCCTAGAAACACTGGGCCTTTACCAATAGCAATGCTGACTATTCCATATAAATCAAATTTACCAGCCTATAAACATTAGTACATCCCACAGACATATTCACCCTCATAAAAAACATCAATTGCTGCCTGACTATATTAGTGGAAATAAATTACAGAACTTTATCTCTCTGCCATGATTATGGGCAAAACCACATAAAAGAGACACTTGGAATATGCTTTTGTGTCGATTGTTACAGAAGTTGCCGATGCTGTTCAGCTTCTTCAAATCGCTATGAATTGCTTGTAATTAAGGGATTTGAAAACCTTCCATGACTAAATGATAAAAATGTCGCTTTTGCAAGCCCTGAAACACCTGTGTGAGCAATTTTTGTGCAGGTGAGGAGAATAAAAGCAACTTATTAAGCATCACTCTTTGGAGGGGGTGTAGGATAGATTCTTTTATGCTATTTTTTTTTTTTTAGTGGTGGGTGAACAGGAGAAAGTGTCTGGTAGGGGAAAAAAGAGTTTGTGCTATTCAGGTCGTCAAAAAGAAGATTGTGAGGTGGCTTTATTCCAGTGTGAGCATCTCTGGAAGAGCAAAACATCCACTGCAATAAGGGTACAAGAGGGAAGTGGTAGCTGGGAGGGAATTGGATGAGAAGTGAGGCTTGTGCTTCAAGCAGGCAGGGTGATTAACCATGTAAGCAAACCTCTTAAGGAAGGGGTGGGTTTTCCTGCAGAGACTGGATGGTTTGAGAGATGCTTCATTTCCACATGAGTTATTGGGGAACTGGGGGAGATGAAGTGGCATGTGCTGCTGAGACAGTTGGTCTCAATGATTGAACATGGGACGTGCCTGTGAATCTGTGGCAGGAGGAATGAGGACTAAGGTGGGGAATAGGAGACTTCAAAGCCATAGGATGTGTCTGCAGTTGTCCCCATGCCAGGGACAAGCCTTATCTTCCCCAGACCCTCCAGGGTACCCATGGGTCTCAAACCATCCTTCCCTCACCACAATGTTCCCTTATTCTTCTTCCCTGTCCTGGACATGGTGCCCGGGCTAGTTTAATGTGCTCTGTAGTTAGATGAGCTTGGGCACATCATCTCCTTAAGTGTTGGCCAACTTGTTGGCTTTCCTGCTGGTTTCCTGCCCAGTGAAGTCACACTGCAGTGCTGCAGGTGGTCCTGTGTCCCTCTGGCCCTCCTGAGCAGGGAGGAGGCTCCCAGCAGAGCTGATCTGCCTCTCTCATCTCATCTGCTTTATTTCTTCTTGAGTGTCCTCACTCATCAGCCTCGCTGACCACGTGGTGCCTGCTCCTAGCTGGCAAGTGTTAGAACAAGTTTCCTGTTCTTCTGCACCTCTCTGCTCTTTTTATCAAGGCCTTCTCCTCCAGGTCTGTCTCAGGTATGTGGTATTCCTGTTACCATGGTAATGTGTCTCACCATTGAACAGTCTTCAGTGCACTTATACTTGTAACATCCCTGCTCGGGAGAGAAGCACTATTGTCCCCAGGATACTCGTGGTGGAGGGAGTCACTAGAATGAAAAGCTTAAGTGAGGTGGGGACCAAAAAGCCCCTGAAGGCCTCCAAGGCTTGGTGTGGTCACCTAGGTGGTGGGCAAATGTCCAGGGCAGAGGTGACCATCACAGTTTGCTCATCTTCACCCTTGCTTAGCCCCATAGCAGGGTTTCTTGTCTGGCTCCACCACTGATGGTGCTTACAACCTCATCCCTTCTCTCTGTGTTTGGTGACAAGAAGTGATTTAGGGGTTTAATAATTGGGATTTATTCTCTCTTTCTGTCTGAGGCTGTTCAAAGAACAATAAAGTGACTGTGGTGTGATTATGGCTTAGTACAAGCATCCAGGGATGTTTCCCTTGGCAGTGTGTCCGTCGGTGTGATAATATCTGCGAGGGCAGGATGCCTCCCCAGGGGGACATTTTTAGGTGCCCAGGATGGGCTCGTCTTGGGCATGTGTAAAACCTTTGTGGTGGTTTGCAGTGAATTTTGGATTTTCCTTTGGGTGAAGTCAAATGCAAAAGAGATGCATGTGCCTGACAGCTGGGCTGTGGAGCCTTTCATACCTCGTAGGTTATTCATTGACAGGGTTTGTGTTTAATGCAGGAGCCTGGCTCCAGCCCAGCCTTCTGAGGCCTCCTGTGATGTCTTAATGCTGTGTCTGCCCTTTGGCAAGAAAAGCATGGAAAAGAAAGTGTGGAAACCTGCACTGCTGCAGAGCACATGGAGGGNCACTCATAATCAGGGGAAAAACCCTCCGTGGTAATGGGATACGGAGGCATGAGTCTGCAGAGCGGCCTAGATCACAGCTCAGGGCAGGGTCTTGAAGGGGTATGAGCACCATGTTACGGTGCCACATGGCACCTTCCATCAGCCTGGATTTGCCTGTATCTGCATCCAAATGTGTTGTCAGCCTGCAAAAGCTGGCTTCTCTCTCAGCTGAATCCAGCTTTTTCCAGGATGAGATAAATTGTCGTCTAAAGTGCAGCTGGGGCAAATGCTGGTGTGGATGTGCTCTGGCAGTGTGCCACGGGCTCCTGCCTATGCATGGTCCACCAGATCCCCCCAGTCAAGCCGCTGTCAGTAAGCTGATGGAAATGGGATGCTGCTGGGTCCTTTATCCCTCTGCCAACACTACCCTGGAGCATTCGGGGTCTCGCCACATGCTTTTGTCTAGCACTGACTAATTACTGGATTAGTTGCCAGCTTGGGTAGCTGGGCATCACCTAAATCCTTCTGTTTCATCTGGACTTTATGGGCAGATTGGAAGAAGCAGGAAGTAGCCACCGCTGAGGGGTCTGACCCGCCTGTCAGCTCCCCTCTGCGGATGGGCACTGGTTTTAATGTCATATCAACTCTAATTGACTTATTGCTGGTTTTTGCAAGTCACCCTCTTAATGATAGTTACAACTACAGTGTGTGCTAATTACCTTGCTAATGATACTTACAGATGTACTGAATGCCTTTGCTTATTTGTATAGCCAGGCAGGAAATCATTTGAAGCCAAAAGGTCAGGAGTGAGAGTGGGATGGGAGAGCATCATCTCCTTGGCAACTGCTTGGTTGGACCCCTTCCCTGAGGGGCTGTCCCCAACGTCCCACCAGCTGCTGCTCCATCGTGCTGCATCTCCTCACTGGGCTTGGATGTGGGATGGGCTCTTCCCGTGGGGCGGGAGCAGAGTGTGGACTTTACTCCTGGGGAGACCTGGCACAGGGATGCTCCTTGGAGCAACATGTGGAGGGGGCGAGCCTGTTTTCTGTGGTGTGGTAATTGCAAGGCTGAAATAGAAATGAAGGAGGGGGAATTTGATCTCTACTGATTTAATATTTTGCCTGGAAGGGGCAGTGGTAAGGGAGGATGCATTCTGAGCCATCTGTGTTTCTGGTGGAACCGAGACCCTTTGCATCCTCTCCCAGTCCCATCACAGCACCATGTCTTGCCCACCAGCAATGCAGCGGCTGCATGTGGAGCTCCTGGGCTGCAGGATGTAAATGGCTTTTGTGCCTCAGAAAAGGCTAATGACTCTTTAATTGGACTGCTCCATGTTACCTGCGTATTAGTGTCTGGTTTGGCTCAGGACCAGAAGCAAGGCCAACCTGGGCTCACTGAAGCTGCTATTTCCATGTGAGGTCTGAGTGAAAGCACTTTTCTGGCTGGCTCTGGTGCTTTGATGGCTTGGGTTTATCACCTACCAAAATCAATCACCTTTTAGAGCTGCAGAGGGTGATGTGATAATCAAATAGTAACTCGGCCATGGCAGCTTAAAAAACCACTATCTTTGCTGGCATGCCAGCATTTTGGCAACCCTTGGGACATGGGAGCACAAGGACAGTAGTGTCTCATCTCCACCCACAGTGTGGTCTGAGGGCTGATGGAGATACTACAGCTTTTGTGGAGATCGCTGGTTGAATAGAGAAGAGGGACTCAAATTAACACCTTGTCCAAGAGGAAGGTGGGCAGCACTTGGCCATTAGATGGTGAGTTTGGAAGTAGTTGGTCACCAGGCAACAAGGTGGTGGTCTCTTCTTCCTCTGGAGGACATGGGGAGGAGCTGAGATTGCTGTGGGATGAACATTTAAGGGACTGAACACACTAACGCATAAGAAATCAGGCTCTTATTTCCACTGCACAGAATATCTTGGTTCTCTTTTTTTTTTTTTCTTTTTCTTTGATATAACTCTGGATTTTTTTTTTTTATTTTCTGCATAAAATGGTGATCCCTTTTTAAATGCTGCCAGATGATATATAATGGTAATGTGTTCCAGAGGCCAAGTGTGTCATGCCGTTATGAGTTTCTCTAGTGAATTTTATTTAGCTGTTTCAATCCCTTGCTCCTGCTATGGAGCTTCAGAAGAGCACGATCCTTCCTATGGTGTGAGAAGAAATGCGGTGATGGGGCTACCCATCAGGAAGTCATGCTCAAGGTAGTCTTGAGAACTTATTCATCCATTGACATGTCTTCAGCTACTTCCAGCCTCAGCTTTAAAACATCCATAATTAATGCCTCTGCTAAAGACAAACAGTGTTCAGGAAGATTTATCATTTCTTCTCTTGTAATTACCTGTCAAAATTAAAATAATGGCCTTTGAGAAGGAATGGAGGGTTTTTTGCTTTAATTAATTAAGTATGCAGCTTGTCATGCAAAATCAAGGTCATCAAGATTGAGATGAAGATGACTGCCCCACTACTGCTGCTCTTCTCACAGCCCAGCATGCACCCTTGGGGGAAGAGTGGGGGGGGATATTTGAGGAGAGGGGAGAGGGTTTATTCAAGAATCTAGCTCCTAGTGGACCTTAATGAGCCAAAACTGTATTTTATGCATACATTATTCACTGTGCTAGAGGCCCTTCAGCCTGTGCACCCTGGACAAGGATGCTTAGGGGAATCTGTCATGGACCAATCTGTGCAGACTCAGACCAAGACAAGGTTTGCTACCTGCAAAATGTGGCTGAGACCTGCTGGCTTTGGAGCTCCTCTCCTGCCAGTATGCAAGAAGTGTTGTGAGACCTGATGTCACCACCTAGCAGGCAAGTCCTCCCTTATAGGCAAGGAAAAGGCAACCAGGTAGTGTCTCACATTTTGGGTGTTCTAAGTGTCCCAGGAACCACCTGGCACTGTGTCCTAGTTCAACTGCTCTGATCATCCCTTGTCCTTGCTGCATGAGGGCTAGCACCTCTTGGAGAAACAGGTAGCAAGCTCTGGATAAAACCTGGGTGTTGCAGAGGTGTGAAACAATCTCCAAACGCAGATACTCCCAGCTGAGCCCTGTGGGGCACAAGGGAAGAGGAGGGATCCTGTTAGCATTGGAAGAATGGAGATCTTGCCCCATTCTCCTCCATCTCCTTCCCTGCACCTGGTGGGAAGTGGGCATCCCTGCTCCTCCTCCCAGTCCCGTCTTTTGCTTGCTTGAGTGTATCTCCATTTTTAGCAGCCTGTTGCTTTTTGATCAAGACCTATGGATCACTGTGCTTTAAAAGGCTCTTCTCTAGGGAGCTTGCGAGCTGGCTGTGCAGGCTTATTTCCCTCTGATAACAGACTCTATTAGCATGAAGTATTGCTTTCAGTGCTCCAGTGAAAAATGTTAGCTTTCTCTGTGAAAGGTATCTATTGGGTTAGGATTACACTGCCCATAAATAATGGAGACAGGCTCAATTTGAGGCGCTTTCCCAGCCCATAATTGGAACACCGTTATAAATTGTAAACATCTACTTTGTGCTATAAACCAGAGTCACCCACTGCTTCTAGGCTTGGTCTTGCATCCCCTTCCCCATCCCAGGCTGGGCATGTCTGAAGCCTCAGCAAGCACCAGGCTGGATGTGGAGGGTGTCTGCAGAAAATGTGGACTTTTAACTGGAAAAGAAAATAAAAGAACTTCTGAGAAACCAAGGCCTTCTCCTGTAATTTGTTGTTGGATATTTTTTTTTTTTTTGGCTGTCTGTTTTCTGTACACATTTTCATCCTGCTGAAATGCCAACTTTCCATCAAAAAAAGTTGTTTGATTTATATTTTCAGCCATCCCTGCCTTTCTTTTAAACTCTTCTCTGGAGATATTTAAAGGGTGTAATAAGAATCATGCAGAGGTGATGGGGGCAAATGGCTTGTGTCATCTCCCCTCACAATATGCAGTGACCTAAGACTGACATTTATTTTAATGTATTATTGAGCTAATGATTTGTAAAGACAAGAGCATTTTAGCCATCAAAGTGTTTGATTTCTCTAGAAATATTTCTCTAAAGGAGCCAGCGACCTTCTGCTGCAGCTCCAAAGATGCTCAAGGAGACTTTTTGCATGGCAGCACATGGAGGGACCCTAATGTTATGGGCATGCAATGGTGCAGGAGAAGACCCAGGAATCCAGGGTATGGGATCACGTCCCCATGTGGGATATGGGACAGAAAACAGACACACATCCATAAGAAACTAGCTTCCATGGTGCGCTTCCTAAAAGTGCGTGGAGCAAAGGCTGTTTGGTGTCACAAAAAAAAGAGGATCTTCAATAATTTCATTGAGGTGCTTAATTATCTTCACAAGGAAAACACAAGTATTAGAAGGTGCTTTAATCTAGCAGAGAGACGAGCAGGGCAGGCAATGCTCATGGTCCCAACCAGAGGTGCTATCTCAGAGCAGGAGATGGGGAGGATAAGGCTACTAGATGTTATGGTGTGGGGGTACCCAGTGGCTCAGGAAGTCCCCAGACCACTGCTAGCCACAGGTGAGAGATGGAGCCAGGAGGAGGGTTGCTGGGGACATCTTCCCTCTTCTCTTCCCCAGGCAACATCTGCTGCCACAGACCAAGAGGACATGGGGGCTTTGTTCTGAGGCACAAAAGCCGTTCTGATATCCTCTTGACTTTTCGTCCCTTCTTGGCTTGAGGGCCATGCCAGAGCCTCCCTGCCAGCATCCATGTGGTTGTGCTGGGGAGCTAATGCCGTCTCCTGCAGAAGGGAGTGGTGGCAGAATTAATTAGCTAGCAAAAAGTGTGAACGCTGGGCACTGCTTATTTGCTTCTACTTGTGTATTAGAATTGTTTATTAATTAGATAATATATACAAGTTTATGAATCTCATTTCAAATTCCAGCAAATTTGCTGGGCAAATATTAATAGCTATAAACACCAAGAGGATAGCAGAAACGTGAGCAGCTCAGGTTTATTAAGAACAAGTCATGCTAGACAAACTTAATTACATTTTTGATAGAATTGCTAAATTAGGGGATGAAGTGAAGGCAGTAGACATTCATATATCTTGATTTTTAGTAAAGCGTTCAACTCGGCCAAGTGTGAGTTGCTAGAAAATGTCATGTAAACTGGCAGGGACTTGACAGTTGTCACTGAAGGGCTTATTGCAGGACCGTGCTGATGAAAGAGGGTGGGAACATTGCAGCCCCCTGGCAGCTGCCTGTTTGTCCTGGTGCTGAGATGCCTCAGTGAGCTGGGCTGTCCCGTGCAGTGGTGGCTTCTCCTTCAACCCACAAGTGGGTCAGAAGCACCCAAATGTGGTGTACCAGTGGTTGCAGGGCTGGTTGCATGGAGGAGGGGGTGCTGGGCATGGTGATGCTGGACTGGGGCAGAGCTAGAGGGAGACAGAGCTGTCCCAGCAGGTCCATCGTTTGCCACCTTAATTTACCCTAAAACTGCAGAGCCTGAATATGGGTCCTGTCCCTAAGAGAGCCATAAGCCAATGAAAAATGCAAGGGCTGTATTACAGCTTGGTGGAGTTTTGCATCGATGGGTGCAATGCTTGGCAGCTCCAGGACCTGCTGCAGCTCTCTGGAGTTTCTCTTCCTCAAACACCATCAGTTGCAATCAGGGAAAGATGCTGGTGGATATTAATAAGGATGCAGTACCTTCTTGGCAGCAGACTTGTTTTTCTCCTCACCCCATGCATGGGCAGCTTGCTGCAGTCGGAGATCCACATGTGGTTGAGCCCCGCCATCAGCAAGGGAGATTTTCATTTAATACAGCCACTGGGACTGCTAATGCTGCTATGGGGGATAATACTGTAATGCCAATATCTGTATAACTCCGTAAAAGCTCCACCAGCATGACTGTTACAAAGAGAATAAGAGATAGCACAATAAGCGCTCGTCCTTATTAAGACCATAATCCCAGTTCTGTTTTTTTTTCTTTCTCCCTAGTAATCAGTTCAAACGCTGACAGAATAAATCATCAGCTTTATATGTTGATTTTCCACTGCTTCAATCTCATCTCGGGTCGCTTATGTTGGAGCAAAGCAGAAAACAGGACACTAGGAGGGCTCACAGTGGTGAGGCTGCTTAGGCAAGTTGGGATGATATCAGAGGGGGGTCTTTCTCAATTAGATGGTATAATTTGGGCTCTCCCATCTCCTGCCCACCTCCCTCACCTCCTCCTACCTACCTTGAAGCACCCCTGCCCTTGCTTTGGCGTTGTACACTCAGGTGGGACTGCCAACGGAGAAGCAGATGGGGACAAGCCACCAAATCTGCACCATGGGGACAAGAGCAGTATCCTTTTGCAGCACCATGCTTTTGGGGTATTTCCATGCCAGCAAAAGCCTTGCCAAAGATATGATAGCTTTGCATGGCCCGGATCGGATAAAAATAGAAAAAGCAGTTTCCCTGCAGTCGGATCATGCTTTGGGAGGAAGAACATTGCCACCAGCTTCACCAGGAGCATGTTGACAGCAACGCCCCTTCCTTAGTTCAGCAGCTACCCCAAGATGTTGCAAGCTTGGGAACCATCCTCGGGGTTTCTTGAACGCTCCCTGATGTGCCCTCACTGTTTTATTGTAGGCACATCAGCTTCATTAGAAAGCTGCCATCTGCACTTGTCTTGTTCAGTGTGATTTGCTTTGTTCCCGGCCAGGAGACGGATTTGATCACCTGGAGTGGCGGTTCCCCGGGTTCAATAGATGCGTGTGCTTTAGCAGCGCTTTCCTTAAAAAGACAGATGGGTTTGAGAGGGAATGAAAGCTTTGCAGGCTGCACGGGGAGGCTTTTCCTGGGATTTGCATGTTTACGCTGTATTACTGAGGCCATGAGCTGAGTCCCTTTGAAAAAATGTTTAATTCCCAGGAATGAAAATGCAGTCATTGATTTTTTTTTTTTTTCCTCCTATGCTGACAGAGGGGAACAGCATCAGTGCTTGGGAACAAGCATTACCCCCATCCACTGTGGGCTGCAGGACCAGCTCCATCCCATCTCTCTTGGGGTTGCTTCACTCCCATGGTCCCTGAGTCCATGGCCACGCAGATATCAGGAGCTCAGACCCCTGAATCAGGACCCATACTTGAAAAGCATGAGATTTTCAAAAGGGGATATTAGGTCCCTTTTATTTCTTCATTAGATCTAAGCTTTTGAGTGCTGTTTCAAGGTGGGTTTTCTTTTTTTCCTTTGACTCCAGGAAAGCTGGGAACCTGCTTAAAGCGAAAATGAGTGCTGATATTCCCATGAAGTGATGAGATCCTGGGAAATGGGGTTTCAAGAACCAGCCTTGTTTCCCGAGACTGGTGCCAAAGCTGGGAAGCAGCAGCCCCGTGGGAGGGATGGGTTCAGCTCCAGTGCCAGGCCAGATATTTGGTGGAGTTTCCTCTCCTTAGTGGCACAATTAAATAGAATTACTACCATGGGACTTTCTGAAACAGGTCACTGCCCTCCTCCCATTATCACCAGGATCCCAAGAAAGTAGTGGGTGACCTGGAAATGGGGCAAAATCACAAGCTTTTGGTGCAACCTCCTATAAGTTTTCCCTCCGTCCCTTCTCCAGAATACCTTGGTTTTGTCCATCATTATGATGATTTTGTCCATCCTCAAACATGGTCATGCCTAAACATCTTTAACTCACGTCTGCTCTTGCCTTTTATATCTTAGGATACATGAATTAGTTTATTTCCGATTTATTAGCCTTAACTGCCTCTGCTGTTCATAGGGTTGAACTCTGGGCTACAGCACAGGTCAAACAGATGCAAAAGGCATAGGCTTTTCCCAGCTCAGTGTGCTCCAGCCAAAGCCACCAACACCTCTTGTGCTGTCCTGGAAGAAGTGCTCTCACCTTGCACGGCTGGATTTACACTAGAAAGCAGTGCTATACCAAAGAGAGAAAAACTCTGCAAAACAGGGATTTAAGCCTTTAAACAGCTGAGAGCAGCTGCTTGCAGAATAAATGGGTATAAAGCAGGTCATGAGATATTTGCACCTTTGAGGGGAGAAAAGCATTTCTAGTGAGGGGCTTTGCGATATGATGGTAGAGAACTGGGTAGATCTGTGCCACCTGCCTGTGCAGCAGTTAGATTTTGCTCTGCTGCTCCTATTTTGCAGCTGAATGTAACCCAGGTTAAATTGATTCACTGCCTGGAACTTTATAATGAAAATTAATGTCTTTGGTGCATAGCTGTTGTCTTCAGGGTGCATGCAAACAAACAATCAAAAAAATGTTGTGTGATGTAAAATCAGGGTTATATATCCTTTGAATACTAATGTTTTTTAAATTGTCTTGATTTATGAAGTGTTTCTTTACTGAATTTCCCTGATATTCATCATGATTACTGTAACTTTGCTGGAAATATGGATGAAGTTAATCCAGAAAAATGAGACATATACCTGGACAGCTAGACATTGCATTTACACACACGTAGATATCGTGGATCAGTTACAGCATGGCTTTGCAGAGATGGTGTTATGGGTTTGTGTGGCGCGGGGTTTTTTTGGTAGCGGGGGAGGGGGCTGCAGAGGTGGCTCCTGTAAGAAGCTGCTGGAAGCTCCCCCGCCTCCAA
>VYZV01042181.1:231736-245279 GCA_013401275.1 Pandion haliaetus
TGGGAGGGACCCCACAGTGGAGCAGGGGACGAGTGAGGAATCCTCCCCCAAGAAAAGGAGCGGCAGAGACGATGTGTGGCGAGCTGACTCAACCCCCATCCCCTGTTCCCCTGTGCTGCCAGGGGGAGGAGGGAGAGAGAAGCAGGAGTGGAGATGAGCTGGGAAGGAAGGAGGGGTGGGGGGAAGGTGTTCTGAGGTTTGGTTTAACTTCCTAATATCCTTGGTTTTGATTTGATTTGTAGTCAATTAAATTGATGTTGTTTCTTCCCCAAGTTGAGCCTGTCTTTTGCCTGTGACCATCAGTGGGGAGTGATCCCTCCCAGTCCTTGTCTCGACCCACGAGCCTGCCTTTGGATTTTCTCCTCATCCCAACGTGGCCAGGGGAGGGGGTGGGGAGTGAGCGAGTGGCTGCATGGTGCTTTGTTACTGGCTGGGCTGAAACCGAAACCATGACAGATGGGATCACAGAGATGGGACCACAGCTCTGTCTTCTTAAGGTTTCACACGTGTTCTTCAGGGATGGACAGTTCTGTCCCCAGAAATATAAGAAGGAAATTCTATTACATTATCTAACAGCATTTGGATCTACCATTTGATTGGGGGACAGGTAGGACCATAACCTCCGTATCTCAAGTAGCATCAGCCACCGCAGCACATCTGGCCATAGGTAGAGTCAACACAGTTCAGATATTCCCATTGAGGAAACACTGTCCACACAGAGAACCATGGCGGTGGCAGGAGGGAAAGCTGTAGCCACCATCGGAGATGCCTTTGTGCCTGGGGGAGTGCCTTCAGAGCAGCTCAGTGGGCCACCAACTAAGGAAAGGAGTTTGCTAAGTGTTGTAGGACCATTTGGGCTCAAAAGGTGTTATATAAATGTGAAAATGAATTGCTAATCCCCTGAAGGCCTCCAACTGGCTCTCATAAGTACTGGCAGATTTGTAGAGATCCAGCTGGAGAAGTTTAACCTCAGGAGTCAGTTTATGCAGCAAAACTGATTAATTTCTCTGCAAAACCAGTTAATTGCATGAAAACTCCCCAGTGACTGTTTAAGTTTCCATCCACAATAAACCATATTTGATTAAATGCATAATAATGAAACTAATCTGTGACCCGAGTCAGCTTTTCTGAGGAATTCGTGCCTCACATGAGGATGTGAATATACTCACTGGGGTGCAAAAACAATAAAAAAAATGAACTGACCTTTAAGCACAGAGGGCTGGTAGGTAGGTTATAACAGAAAAGTGACAATTTCTTTTGGAAGACAGCAGAAAACAATTAAACTTTGGATTTACTAGAACACAAAGCTACTCCTATTAAGCCAGCACTAAATTACTATAGGAACAGAGTTTGTCCTCAAACTGCACATCTTTAGGACACTGCTGCCTTTCAAAGGTTTCCCTGTGGAAATGGCCCCTGTTGCAGCAGATTAGGAGCCTGGGATTAGTTTTCTCTTCCTTTTCCTCTCGTCTCTGTGTTGAGGTGCAATCCAGGCTAAAACCTGTCCATGAACTAGGGCAGTTTCTTATGGAGACCAGACCCTGGAGCTGGCCATTAGCTGGCTTTTCAAGAGGGAACACAACAAGTCGTAACAGCCAAGGCTTTGCTATTGCTCTGGATTTCCCAACAGCCTTATTGATTGAGCTCTCCAGGGATCAAACCTGCCCATTGCAGTGAATTTACCACTAAAAGGCTGGAGAGGTGCCTAATTCCCCTTGGGGTAGTTAAGAGCATGCTTGGGGTGATGCTTCTGCCCCCTGATTTTCTGCTGATGGTGCTGCCCATGCTGTCTCTAAAACACTTGTGGGGTGACAGGGTATGGATGTTTTGGGGCTGGCTGGGGCAGGCAGATCAGAAGGAGAAGAGGAAAAGCTGGTTCTGCTCCAGGGAGGAGCAAGGGACAGCATGTGAGCTGGGGCTGGAAGGAGACCATGGTCTTGACTCATGAGAGAAGGGCTTGGAGAAGCCCATGGAGAGTACCAGGACTCAGCAGGCTTCACTCTAGAGGTTATCATCGTTAGCTCCAGCAATTATTTGTTAACTGGTAAGGGATTAAAGGGATAAAACCTATGAAACAGCCCATCACACCCCCGTGCTGAACCAAGAATGGAGCAGCTCAGCCTTCAAAGCCGGAAGGGATCCAGTCCACAAGGCGGGGAGACTGGGTGGGGGGGGATGTTTGAGCATTTATTTCTCTACAGTTATTATAATTGGTTGGGAAAACATTTCACAGGGTCTCTTCTGTCCTTCACACTTCCTCAGACAAATCGCTTTAAAGCTAACAAGCTCCTTGCCACGGCAGCAAGGTGAAAATAGCAGGGAGAGGGGGAGGTTGAGCACATCAATATTTTTCCTCCATCTCTGCCACAAAGGTCAAGATGGGTGTGGCGGGGATGCCAGCGGAGGGTTTTGTCAGTACATGAGAACCAGCTGCTCTTCTCCTCTTGCTTATGAGTGTCCTCACCTTGCCGGTGGGGACCAGCGCCCTGCAGGAAAGGACAGACAAAACATCAGTCTCAGCCTGCTGGGAGCAGGGCAGGATTGTGCCCTCTCCTGTCTCAGCTGCTGGAGATAAAGAGACAGCAGAGAACTGCTGCGAGCATCCTTACAGCAGAGGAGGGAAAGACGTGTTAATGGTGTGAGGGCATCAGGCTGCTGAGAGGCTGCATAGCCACGGTCAGCTGGGCTGCAATTTAAAGATGTTTGAACTGAGTAAAGTGATCCCAAGAAACATTTCTTCTTTATTGCATACATGCACACATGCACGTTTCTTTCTGCTTTCCCTACATTGGCCATCCCTGCACGCTGTCAGTGAGGTCCATCTAACCTGCTTTTTGGTCCCTACAATGCTGATTTGGGGGCTGAGCTTGTGCCAAGCTAAGTTGACCAAGCAAAACTTTAGGACCCTGATGGCCTCTTGGAGATGTGTCTGAGTGTGCAGAGACCAGGAACAAGGCATAGCGCATCCTCTCTTTTCCTTGTTCTGTCTTTCTAAATCCCATTGCACTGAGCTACCAACGCATCTCTGGCTCCCACCCATGTTCTAATTGCTTGGAAGGTCTTGACTCCTGGCTGTTCTCGCTTTACCACTGCCATTGTGAACATCCCAATGATTTTTCTCCTTGTTCCTGGCCACAGAAGTGCTGTCACTCCTGCTCCTGAGGCATCACTTAAATTGCAGTGGGAATAGTCCTTAATATTCCCCTTGGCTACGTGGATCTTGCAGCTGATCCTTATTAAATATAATGAAAGTTTTTTAGACACTTTTTTCTTGAGTTTTTGCACTTAAAAATAGTTCCAGGTGACTGGGTGTATGTTCTCAGAGGTTTGAGGGAGGTAGGCTGAGCAAAGGCAATGCCTCGTGGGGGCTAAGTGCAGTGGGAGAAGGACACAGCTTGCTCTCCCTGGACACTGCAGGTGCAGGAGGACCCCACAGAGCCCTCCAGATCCAAGTTGCCCTTTCCCCCTGCAATACCAAACTGCTCATTCAGACCAATTTGCTCCTTTTAATGACATTTCTTAAATGACTAAGAAACTTGTTCAACTAAGAAACTTGTTCAACTTCCCCCATGCAATTCATCAGCACAGAGCCAAGACCTCGCATGTTGTGCAGGAGGGCTTGAGGAAGCAGATGTTTTCCTGCCAAGTTCCCATTTTCCTTCTCCTTGGGGATCCTGATGGGGTGGATCCACCTACACTTACACTGCTTGTGTGGCTCCAGGTGACTGCTTGAGGATTTAATGATTACAGTGGTTTTAGGAGTGTGAGCGCTGCCAGTCCCTTGAACATCTTTGTACCACCAAGTTCCAACTTCCCAGCTTGGTCAAGCCCAGCCCTTTCAGCCAAACTTTGTCAAGGTCCATCTACCAGTAAAGAAGGTCACTGAGGCTTTCAGCTTGCCATGCCAACAGCAAAATATGGTCAAGGAGATCTCTAGGAAAGGTTTGTCCAGTTCCCTGTAAACCATGCTCCCATGCAGCCCAGCTCCGGTTACTCCTATCTCTTTCAGGGAAGTATGGTGGCGGTCACCATGGCTGGCTTGCAGTGTTTTTCTTGGCATCAGGCTGCATCTGTTGCCTCCTTCTGGCTCTGCACTTCGTGAGTATGAAGCTATAGGTGGGATTATCCCAGGGCCCATCAGGAGCATCTGTCCTGTATCTCTGCTGGGCCCCTCCCAAACTTTTTGGACAACTCCAAAAGTAAAGATGTCTTCTCTTTATTAGATTCTTTAGGGTTTCCTGAGAACCATAAGCTCTTGCAAACAAGGGAATTAACCAAAATTTCAAGTCTTTTCATGTGCTAACAGCTCTCTTAAAAATGAGTGCCTTCAGACACAGACTTTCATAGCAAAGACTGATGCATTATCTGCTGCGCTGTCAGCCCTGCGGGCAGGTGGGATAAGAGCTTCATGGGGAACTCATCACTTGTATTTTCCTATACTCCTTTCTTTCTATTAAAGTGCCAAATCGTTAGCGCCGTGCCAATGAAAACCATTTGCTTTGTCTGAACTATCCCCTAGTCGCTTGAGAAATCACTTGATAGAGGAGTAAATGAAGCTGGCTGGTGATCAGTTGATATCCAGCATCAATGTAGCTGATCAGTGCCACTTCTTTTCCCTGGGGTTACTAGTGATGACCAGAGCTGCCTCCACTTCTGCTCACTCCTAACATCCCCCCAAAAAGCAGGAAACAAAGGAGTCTATGAGGCTGAGCATCCCCCTGTGGGCAGGGGTCTTGTCCTTGGTCTCAGGATATGGGTGAGTGGTGTCCGCAGGGATATACGAGCTGCTTTCCACCTGGGACCATACTTTGAGAGCAAAACCGCTGGCTGGCAATGTGCAGAGTGAGCCTGGGAGGGTGGGACATGGCTGCTGGATGCTTTATGCACAGCAGAGTAGCAGGATGTCTGGTCTCCCTTTGCTCATCTCTCCAGGCTCTCAGGTATCCTGAAGGGAGTCTTACACTCTATTCACCAGTTTTTTCTCCCACCTGTGCCCTGAAATGCATTCGTGCATCCCAATTCTTGGTGGAGCTGACTTGTGTTATGGATGATGAAAGCAAAATGTTGGACTTTCTAGTCCCTTGGACCTTCTAGTGCCTTGAAAGGAGACCTGGTCTCCCTTTCTATGCTCCTTGGGGGGCAAAGTCATGTTCCCCCAGAAGGTGCCCATCTCTCTCCTGTGAATTCGGAGAGGGTTTAATCATTTTGAGCACAATGAGGTGCACAGCTCCTCTGCCTGCTGTCTGGGGACAATGTCCCATCCAGCTGTGGCTGTGTGGTTGACAAGGCTGAATGGCTCCAAGAGGAAACCTGTCTTGGGTGTATGGCTAAAACTGATTTTTTCCTTCTTTTTGTGGCCACAAGCTCCTGTGTTCCCACATCCCTTGCTCCTTGATATCCATGCCTGTCCTCCTATCACTTTTCCGCATGCTTCTCATCACTCCTTGGCAGTTTGTGTCTCTACCTGAGGCCCAGTGGTACCAGACAGACCACATCTAAGCCATGACGGTGCATTTTGGTTGCACACTCTCTGCAGCTTCCATAAAGCCATTCCTGAATTGAGAAACAGCTCTTCCATGCCATTCAAAGAAATGTTTCCTGCTCTTAATATAAGCACTGTCAGCTTTTCCTCACAATGCTTGGTGTTACGAGAGCTTCCGAGTATTCATCTGAAAGCCGGGCACCTGCTGACTTGATGCTGTCTGCTGCCATCTTGCAACACTTTAATTTCTGTTACCCCCCCCCCNCTGCTGTTCCCCCTTGCTGGCTCGGCAGGGCTGGAAGCTATAAACAAGTATATTGTTCTGCAAGAACAATTGCTTTTCTAACTAAAATATGTGGAAAAAATTTCTGGTTGACTCCGAATGAGGATGCATTTTTTAATTTTTCCCTTGCTGAAAGGAATTAATTATTTTGAGCAGAAGAGAAACTTTTCAGTTTCCATTTAGGAGTCAGGAGATGCAAGGTCCTGCAGGACATCTGAGTTCAAGCACAGTCATGGCACAGCCAGAGCAAAGGATTCACGTGAAACTTTCCCACCGCCTTTAGGCTATGTGGCCTCGAGCGGGGAGATGCTCTCAGGTTGTGTAAGGACAGCACTGATCAATCCCATGTGTCTCCAATGAGCCCAGTCCTTTTTGGTCACTCCCCAAAGGGTAAATAAGCCCTGGGCTGGGTAGCCTCTGCTTGGTGGGGTTGGCCTTTGGGCTTTTGCTGAATGGAGGGTTGTTTTTGTTTTTAATGTGGATCTCCTTGGTCTGATGTGGACAAGAGGGGTGAGAAATGGTGCGTGTGTTTGTGGTGGTGAGGAAGCCCCTTGGGGAGTCAGGGCAAAGATGGCTCTCTGTTCAAGTGGATGTGGAAGTGCTTTTTGTAAAGTGGAGCAGCAGCAGAGGAAAGAGAGCAGATCTCCTGCCTGCCCCCTGAAATACCCTTGCCAGAGAAGAGCTCCATGGGCTTGACCCCTGCCTGGTGGAAGAAGAGGTCCTGTACCAGTGCTGAAGGTGGGGGACTGGATGATGAAGCAGGCTGGGGGTGTGTGTGTGGGGTGGTCCAGGGGTGCCCCAGACTCTGCCCTGGGTTTCCTCTTTAGGCACAGATGATTGCATGTGCCCAGTGTCTGAATTCACAGCTGGGCATGGATGAACCAAACCTCTGCTTCTTTTCAGCTCATAAAGTATCTCTGGGTCTTTCTTTGAGGCTTTATTTGTCTTTCTGGGATTTTTAGCCCTTGGCATATACACATTACTTTTCCTGGCACCACAATCATCTCCCCAAGAAACTGCTTGAAGGTCGTGTGGGTTTTTTTACTGCTACATCTCAAGGCATTCTGGTCTTTATTAAAGAGTCTTGTAAATTTGTATTCACAGGTCTGTCTCTCTTTTAAATCTTTTACAAACTCCTTTTCTGTTTCTCCCTCGCTCTGTTCTCCTCCATCACAAGTAAAACTTAAGGAACTATCCTCAAATACTTCAATTATTTCTCCAGATCTTTCTTCCCCAACCCCCAGAAGCTTTGGATGTGCCCATTGCATTTGCACATACCCCTGCAAAGAGCAGAGCAATCGTTGCACTGTCCTGTTCCTGTGCCCCTGGGGCTCATCCATCATGCAAACCCTTCCTCTGGGCTGGTGTGGGGATTTATCTGTAGCTGCACTGGTTCTCCCGTAGTCATTTAATGTTACAGCTCCCAATATCTTCTCCAGCACTCTGTACCTCTGACTTCAGCAACTTTGTTAAGCAAGATTGATTGCAAGAGAAGCCTGTTATTAAGAGCTGAATAGGTGGGTTAAAGTAAGGCAAAACATTTCCAAAGGTTGAGCTGCATCCCATGAATGCAGGCTGCCCTTTGCTCCTTTCTTTTATTCCTCTGCACTGAAAACACACAGTGGTCTCAAGCAGAGCATGCACTGAGGAGTAAATTGGGAGCGGTTGAATTTCCTGGAATAATTTGCTTTGTAGCATGTGTTGGAGGCGTAACTTTGGGTCTTGAAGCACTTTGATAGTCATGGGATTAGCAGTGGAGGTGCAAATGTTGCTTGCCCTGTGTTGTAGGATCTTTGAATAAAGCAGATACTTTTTGCTTTTTTCTCATAAAAGAAGACAAAATGGAGCAGACTGTTTAAGACAACCCTGTTCTGTTTGAGTTTTTCTGTTTGGGGACTCTGTGTGCGTTGCTCCAATCTCTGCACCTCTTGCTTAACCTATGATTTTAAAAAGAAAATACCTACTTTTGTCATGTTAATATTCCTTTTGTCTTGGACAAATTTATCTTGACTGAAGCCAAGGCAGGCTGCCAGCAGGTTTTCTAGCTCTTGGGGTTAGCTTGATTAAAAAAGTAGTGATACAAATGCATAGACTGAATGTCTTGTTTGGTAATAACAAATAATACAACTCAGCTGTGTATTTTTTCCTACCATGCAAATAAAAAGAAGGAAAATAAAGGGATAGAAATATGAGGAAAGAGCCTTTTCTGAGTTCCTGGAGGTAAGTAAAAATTCATCAGGTGGTTTACAGTGCTCTCAACTAATGGTTGAAAACCTCCTTTGTGGAGGAGGCAGTAATGAAATGTGTATTGGTATGGTATTACAGATGTAAGCCTCACAGTGAATCTTGTCAAAAGTAAGAATTTGCCTGGGCAGGGGGTTTCAGTTGAAACTCATGTTAACTGATGCCTAGTTAAGGCAGATAGAAATTCCACTGAACATTTCTTAATGAAAAGCCCCATTAAATAATTTCCCCCCACTCCCAGGAAGTATGTGTTTGATGTTTTGCTGGAAATTTGAAAAGTCCCAGACTACTAAAACAGCAGAAGCTGGTTCTTTAGATGACTTGTCATAACCGGAAGCATAAATCCAGGTGCTTCCCTTTATATTGTGATTGAGGGGCAGTAAACTCACACAGTATTGTGGATTCAGCTGTAGCATCTCAGTAACTTTTTTCCAAGGCTTTCTGAACACTGCAGGTGTCTCAAGCAAGGCCAGCTCACTGATGCATTTTGTTTCTAGGCCCTTTGAAGGATGAACCTCGGAGTTTAGGACATTAATTTGCTGCAGGATTTTGACTTTATGAAAATCCAATATTTGTTATTTGTGCAGTAGATGATGAAAGATGGACCAGAAAACTCAGGTTTTTTTAGTACAAGTCCTTTGTAAAAAAGGCTGATGTTTTATGCAGCTATTGATTATTGGTGATGGCAAGATAATATCTAGCATATCATCTGGCTCAGGCAACATTGGGTTTATTTGGCACTTGCAGTAGAGAAAACCAGCAAGAGCCTGGGTTCAGGGCTGTGTGGAGCTCCTGATGATCTTTTTTCCTGGAAAAATTGGCTTTCTGCAGAAGATCTTGATTTTGGGGGTAGGAAAAAAAGTGTGTGTTAGAAAAACAAAGAACACCTAAGAAGCAAAAAACCTTCTACCTGAACTTTTCTGGTTCTCTTAAAAGATAATAAAAAAGATAATAAAAAGGTGCAAAAACATGACAGCATCCCAGGAGTGGACATCATCCTGCAGCCATCCAAGGCTGGTGAGCTTTCTCAGGAGTAAGCATTTCCCAAGGGGTTTAGGTGCTACTCCAAGCTCTCAGCAAGGCTCCAAGGAAATATTTAATGCTGATCTGTAGCTCAGACATGGTGCCCCACCTGGGCAGGGGACAGCAGTCATGATACTCTCCAAAAGCAATTCCTCAAGGGCTGGAGGAGGGTTTCTGAGCACTGCCATGAAGGACAGGGACCCAAGTGTGCTTGCACAGTGTCCTGCTCTTTCTTGCTTCCATGGAGGTGCATCTGCTTGCATCTGCAAGTGCAGAGCTTTAAGCACTTAACCCGTGGGTTCCCATCAAACAACAGATGGAAGAATGATACAGAGCAAATGGAATATGTGTATTTATCAATAAACAGATGAAGATTAATTCAAGGCAGGGGGTGCATGCTCCAGGCAGGGTTGGCTCTGCATCAGAGTACCAGTGTAGCTGCAAATGAGATGAGAGGCTTTATTTGTGTTGCTATAAAGCAAAGAAACACTGCAGATAACAGTAACAAGAAGCACAGCACTGCTGCCTTTAGGGCCTTGCTTGGATGGGCTTAAAGTTTGGGCCAAGTTTGCAAGTCGGAGGTGAAAAATGCAATAAATCCAGGTATGGTGCAGGTGAGGCTTGGAGAAAAGTGGGGTGTTAAGGGGGGATGGTTATGTACAGAGGGGGCAATAGGTGGGTGACTATCACTGCTTGGGTGGGGGATGGAGGTGGCCTGAATGAACGGACCACTGTCCCCATAGGGAAATGCGGGGGAATTGGGGCAGTGACTTGGGAAAAGGGTGGGATTTCTAATGGGGAAGGGATTTTGGTGATGGGAGCAGGGACAGAGCAGCTGCTTCTGTCCTGCATGCAAGCAGAGGAAGGTGGTCCCAGGCTTGAGCCTCTAAACACCCACGGAGATGTTCCTCTGCTGCAACAATTATCTTTTTTCGTTCTTGTCTTCCTTCCCTGACAAAGAGCAGTTATCCCCAGAGTGCTGCATGCTGCTGCCTCAGTTTCTGGGATCAAGCACAGTCCTGGTTGTAGCCTCCTGTTTGCAAAAGCTTGCCTGTCTTTGCAGTGTGCCCTGCCTGCTTTGGCTGCTGCTGGTTTGGTTTTTTTTTTTTCGCTAGCCCCAGGTGGCATGTGGCATCTGTGCAGTAATTAGGCCTGTTTAGTAATGGCTCTCTGCAGACAGCAGTACACCTGTAAGATCACTAGCAGAGATGTGGTGTGGGAAAGATGGTCCCACCAGAAGGATGAGGCTGAGCCAACCTCTAGTGGTGTAAGTGGCCATAAATGCAAAGAGGGAGAGCTCAAGTGAAGGGTTTTGGGGTCTGGTGGGTCAGAAGTGGATTTGTGTAGTGCATGTTTGTCATAGTTTTGGTTTCAGCCCAGCCAGTAACAAAGCACCACGCAGCTGCTCGCTCACTCCCCACCCCCTCCCCTGGCCACAGCAGGATGAGGAGAAAATCCAAAGGCAGGCTCGTGGGTCGAGACAGGGACTGGGAGGGATCACTCCCCACTTATGGTCACAGGCAAAAGACAGGCTCAACTTGGGGAAGAAACAACATCAATTTAATTGACTACAAATCAAATCAAAACAAGGATACTGAGAAGGAAAACCAAACCTCAGAACACCTTCCCCCCACCCCTCCCTCCTTCCCAGCTCAACTCCACTCCTGCTTCTCTCTCCCTCCTCCCCCTGGCAGCACAGGGGAACAGGGGATGTGGGCTAGGATCAGCTCACCACACCTTGTCTCTGCCGCTCCTTCCTCCTCAGGGGGAGGATTCCTCACTCGTCCCCTGCTCCACCGTGGGGTCCCTCCCACGGGAGACAGTCCTTCACCAACTTCTCCAACGTGGGTCCTTTCTGCGGGCTGCAGTTCCTCACAAACTTCCCTGGTGTAGGTCCTTTTCACAGGGCGATCTTCAGTCAGATGCTGCTCCAGTGTGGGCTTTCCCATGGAGTCACAGCCATCCTGGGGGCCTCCGTTCCCTTGCTCACTTCCATGGGCTGCAGGGGGACAGCCTGCCTTCTCACCAGGGGCCGCGGGGCCATCAGCCTCCTCAGGCGCCCCTCCTCCCCCTCCTTCTTCACTGACCTCAGCATCTGCAGAGGGGTTTCTCTCACGTTCCAGTCCCCCCATTCACTGCAGGTTCTCCTTCTTAAATCTGTTCTCCCAGAGGCGCTACCACCGTCACTGATGGGGTCGGCCTGGGCCAGAGGTGGGTCCGACTTGGAGGCCGGGGAGCTTCCAGCAGCTTCTCACAGGAGCCACCCCTGTGGCCCCCTCCCCCTCTACCAAAACCAACTGTGCCACATAAACCTGTAACAATGTTGCAACCTGGGAACCAGGTCGTGGCCATGGGGAGCAAAATCCCATTTCACCTGTATGTTTCCAGCAAGAAAATGCTGGAGTTGTGGCTCTTGGGATCCAAGGTTTGTTTCCTACCCATCTTCTGCTTGGTGCAACCCAGCCCTGCTCATGACCACACATGGGCCCAAGTGTTTGAGACCTCATCCATCCTCATCCATCAAACTGTAGTGTTTTTTGAGTGAGTTTCTGATCAAACCTTCCCCTGATGGACTCCAGCAGAGGTGGGGTGCAGGTGAGCTCCTGCAGAAATGCCTGCAGCTTCTGGTTGATTCATATCAACCCATTACAGTAGAGAAAAGTTTTCCCTGAAGGTGCTTCTCCAGCATTTTTAGTGGCATCACAGAAGTGAAAGTGAGAAAAATGTCTAAAGTAGTAAAAAGTAAGTGGAAAAAGGGTTGTTAGGCAGATTGGTCCTGAAGATGAGGCTTCATTTAAGCAAGAACAAAGGTGAAATGAAATTTAAGCTGTGTTTTACGGGAAAAGCAGTAGCAAATAAACTCTGCAGATCATCTTACTTCATTTGCTTCTTCCCCTGTAAATTGTGCTGACTGTCAGTGTGTTGGGCAGAAGTGGGAAACCTGCAGGATTTTATAATTTCAGGAGAAGTGGTGGGTTTTTAGTGGATTTTAGCCCTGGGAAGAGTATCTCCTCTCCCTTTTTGGGGCACAGGGAAACATCTTGGTGCTCGCTAGTGCTTTGCAGCATCCCCTCTTCTGGCTGGGAGTCCACAGCAAAGACTTCCCAGACCAGCAGAGAGAACTTCATTAACTTACTGAGCTAATTATATTTATAAACAAGAGCCATTGATTTCCATCCCTGTGGGAACAACGGTTTTTGAAGTCAGCACAACGTGCAGAGTCAGTGTGATGGGAGGGGACCCTGCAGACAGAGGTGACAAATGCCACTTGCCGGTGCTGCTTGCTGAATTGCCGTTGAAGGAGGCAGATTACATTTCAAGTGGGATGTACGATAACACTGTTGGCAGAATTACACTAATCCATTAGCTCCTGAGCCCCTTTGAGCTTCCTCTATCACATGTGGGTCATGGAGAGCAAGTGCTGCCGCATGTTAATGCAACCTGCCAGTGTCACTGGGTGATAAAGTTTGTCCTGTATTGGCTTGTTCTGCATTAGTCTCTTCGAACATGGAGTCATTTTGCAGCACATGTTGTTGGACTACTTGGGGACAGGAGATTCATACCTGTTTGTGTGGGAAACAAAGCACTCTGTCAATCAGATGAAAATAGAAGCAAGTAGTGGCTTTTTCCATTGTTTGAGAAGCATGTGTATGGGTTTCCCGCCCTTATTTGTTTCTGTGGCTGTGTTTCAGTGCTGGGCAGAGCGTTGTACCTGGGATGGAGTGCAGATTCGTAAAGTGCTGTTGGACCCACTTGGGTGTGACACGGCACATAAATGCAAGATTGTTATAAGAACTGATTGCTTGGAGGTAGAGGGGAATAAACAAACATCCAACATGCTTCTCGAAGAAAAATGAGTTTGCTAAAAATTCTAGGTAATAGAAAAAAACCCAAGCCTATACAACATTTAGAGATTGTACTCCAGTCACTTGGAGAGTAGTGATGGCTCTTTTTTTTTAACTGTGCTCAGTCATTAGTTCTGGGGGAGGAAGAGGTCTGTAACTTCACTGTAGCAGCAGGAAAAGTCAGTGCATCTGTGCTGCCTGGAGTAAGTGGATGTTATGGGTTTGTGGGGTGTGGTTGGTTTTGGTACTGGGGGAGGGGGCAGCAGGGGTGGCTCCTGTAAGAAGCTGCTGGACGCTCCCCCGCCTCCAAGTCAGACCCGCCTCTCGCCCAGGCCGACCCCCTCAGTGACGGTGGTAACGCCTCTGGGAGAACATATTTAAGAAGGGGAACTGGTAGTGCGGGGGTTGGGAAACATGAGAGGAACATCTCTGTCGATACTGGAGTCAGTGAAGAAGGAGGGGGAGGAGGAGGGCCTGAGGGGGTGATGGCCCTGCAGGCCGTGGTGAGAAGGCAGGCTGTCCCCCTGCAGCCCAGGGAGGTGAGCGGGGGAGCAGAGGCCCCCCCAAGATGGCTGTGACTCCACGGGAAAGCCCACACTGGAGCAGTGTGTGACTGAAGAGCAGCCTGCGGAAAGGACCCACGGCAGGGAAGTTTGGGAAGAACTG